>CAMRHE010000005.1:10415000-10792500 GCA_947044405.1 Leptodactylus fallax | reverse complement strand
TATTGTTTAAGAGGGCTGCTACTCTTGGTATAAACATAACAAACAAGAACACACCTGTCCCCAGACCTCCATTTTCATCGGCTGTAGTTTATGTTGGTTTGTATTCAGGTCGTGGGTAGTTTGGCTGCAACGGTCCCCCTACATGATCACCGACCTCAGCGGTCACCTCTTTACAGATGACACGTCACAAACATTACATGCCATTTGTGAAGAGGTCACTGCTGAGGCCTGTGATTGGCTGCAGCACCGCCTAATACAAATGGGACGTCATACAGACTAAAAGAGCAGCCAACTCTGGAAACGCAGGCACAGGGAGAGGTGAGTACTTATGTTTATATTCCCGGTAGCCGCAATATCAAATCGCACAAAATATAACCTGGACAACCCCTTTAATGTTTATTATTTATGCAAATTAGTGTGCAGGTGTCACAAGGGCAGTCCAATTCCTGACAAATACTTCAGGTCTCACTGGTAAGCACTGCTAAGGTCCCCCTGCACATGACTATATCTTTGTTACGTATATTAGCTGTAATTATGGATGGCATATAGCCCCATACACGTGGCAGTTTCCTTTTTTTTTTTTTTTTTTTTTTGCACAGAGTCTGTGCCGCAAAAACTCTGAATATGTCTTGTCCCTCTGTTTTTGGTGACCTCAATAAATCAGTACATGTCTTAAGGGGTTTTTTTTTTTTTGGTTTCCAGATCCCATGCACACACGTTTTTGCAGACCTAAGGTTCTGTTGTTTTGCAGACCGTAAAATCAACATTCGTATGCATGAAGCCTTAAAGAGGTTGTCCAGGCAAAAATTTTATTTTTTAAATAGGCCAGGGGAGGTGGAAAAAAAAAAAATTATACTCTGCTCCAGTGTCTTCCAGCGTGGTCCGGTCCAATGTTGTCTTCCTGCGGAAGTCCCTGCCGCACGTGACTGTAGAGGCCAATCAGCGGTCTCATTGAAGGACATGTGATGTCACTACCTGTGGGATCCAGGATGTCACAGCAGGACACTGGAATAGCAGGATCGGACTTCACTGGGAGAACACCGGGAACAGGTGAGTGTTTTTTTTTTTTTTTTTTGTTTGTTTTTTTTCCCCACCTTCCCCGGCAACCTCTAATACCTCACCCTGTGCCCTGATTGTTGGCACCAGCATTTGCTACATTATTGAAATTTTTGTAATGCACAATATAGCAGGCTGTGTACCACTCAGGCTCTTGTTCAACATCACCGCTGTGAAAATTTGCACATCAGGGGACAGGGGAGGTTTTAGACCAGGAAGCAAGCAAGAACTGGAGCACTTCCAGTGGCACTTCCAACCAAGTCTACAAAATGGATAAAAGTTAATTTTCTCATTGAAGGTGATACTAAGGTATCAGTACACATGTTCTTAAGTGCCCTGCTAAGCCCTGAAAGTCATTTTGAAAGGCTAAATACTCTGCCAGACTCCATTTAAATTGTTGAGCAATTCATAGGGTTTCTGTAGTCAGCAGTGATCATGCCTTTGTAGCCAAGTTCTTTCAACCTGTTTATTCCATTGGCATTACCTTGTTATGATTCCGTAGTAAAGACTTGCAGATGATACCATTGACTTTAAAGAGGCAAAACTACTGTAGTGGCAACTGCATGCCCCTTGCTACCACCCTGTGTGAGCAATGCATTTATAATGGGCTCACACATGTTTGGCAGTGTTTTTCATATTTTCACATAGGTGAGAGTGTTATATTACTGTTAGATTGTACTTTATCAGGTTTATCTTGAACTAAAGTCTCCGGTGAACCAAGAATATACTAGGAAAATGTGAGAGGAATTCTGGATATCATTTTATCATGTACATGGTATGGAAAGTCCCTGTCAACTAATATGGTAAATTTTTGGAAATTTACCATTTTCCAGTAAATTCTGCTTTGTGTACTTAAATTGTAACTGGATTAAGTCTAAGCTTGTCTTTTATTTTATTAAGTACTACACATTAACTTAATGGAAATCACCATGGATTTCGCCCAACAGTCAGTCTTGTATTCCCAGAAATATTTATCCACCTCCTTTGCCCAAAACAAGAATATTGTGAAATTAACTAAATGCTTGATGGAAAAGCCAGAGAGAAATGCTACCGTTCAGTAGGTGCCATCTTGTCTCAATAAGCTTCCACACAATTCCAGACCTAAGTTTTCCGGTGAAGGCATAGTTTTAACACTTGAAATATCCAATTCCCTTGGAGATATATCCAAATATATCTATGCAAATGTGATATAATATTATTATTATTATTTATTATTATTTTATTTATTATTATTATTAATATACATATATACACACACATATATATATATATATATATATATATATATATATATATATATTATTTTTTATTCTTTTTATAATTTTTTTTTAAAGCTAATATGATTTAAATGTATCATTGTATCATTTAGAGGATAGAGTGGCTTAGAGTAATAAGATTATATAGTGGCAATGTCTAAGTGGAACTGCGCTTGGTTTTTCATTTTTAGGAAGCTTTCACAATAGCCATTTCGTGGGCTACAAACCATGGACGTTATACTTCCGTCTCCTATCCCAGTGGGGTGTGATCACTAATACAATGCACTGCAATGTTAATGCATTGCAATGCATTGTAAAATCCCAATACTTCTATTACAGGCAGCCTAGTGCAGCCTGTATAGAAGCAATGTAATGACAAGTCTGGGAGTCTTCATTAGGCTCCCACCTGTCATGGTAACAAATTGCTGCCCCCATGATTTAGTTCTGAGGAACAACGATCCACAGCAAAATGCCAAGAAAATGGTTCCTTGGTCAGTTTTGACGGACGCCTCAGAAGGGTTAATACTGATCGCAGGCATTGCCACCGGTTTCTGCTGTATAATACAGTGGAGACCCAACAGCTATGCTGGCTGCTCAGCCCCCGAGCGCCCATTATATGTAAAGACCCAGCATCTGCTGTAATAGTATGGCAGATGTCGGGAAGGGGTGAAACATAGGTGATGCTTCTCTCTAAATATTTGTAGTCCACTGTTCGAGCTGGTGATGCTACTTGAGGGTCCCTCTTAATAACATTACTTACAGTTCCACAGGGCAGATCTAGAACTGCAAAAATTGTCTACCATGTTGAAAGTCACTGTCCTCTTCATCATGCCCCATTATGTTCGTCTATGGAGGTTAAAAGCCAATTATGGATGACTGAAGTTGCTCCATTTTATTTTTCTTACTGTTTTAGTAGCGGTTTACATGCACCCACAGCCTTAGACAGAAAAAAGTAGCGCAATACCTGTAGGTTAGCTGTGAAGTTCTGGCCGATAAGCTAAGGTGATTTAGACTTGTAGCATAGTGGATGGGATTTAACCCCGCTTTGCTTCATACTATTACTCTGACTGGTAGATTAACCCCTCAACCTTAGACTGAGGGATTGAGCAGTTACTATAATGTTCAAGAAAAAGTTGCATTAAAGTTCATCCTATCACATTCAGTGTCTAGTAAGTCATTATTATGCTTTAAGAGGTGTGTACATTTTTTATTTTTTTTTTTTTTAAGTGGAACGTAATGGATTTTAATAGGTGGCCATGTCACACTACAATGCTGTCCATTCTATCCAATAGCCAGAGGTGTAATTATAATGTGCTCCGACAGGTTCTCTTTCATTCTTGAGGATTACTATTATTGGATGTTATACTGCACACAAGAATGTACTGTCACAGTGTATGTGTTTTCCAGTAGCCAGTCCCTTTTGGTACTCCTTCATGACTTTATGGTGCTCTTTGTAACTTTGTCTATATTTATTACAGAAACCTCTTTACAAATCCACCTTGTCCATTGTAATAAAGATACACTCTCATATCTGTAATCCTCCTCTTTTATCATGTCCGCCTCACCCATTGCTTGCTTTAAACAATATATGAACGCCCTAACACCCTCAGCCCAATGTAATCCTCCACACCTGGCCATCCCCTGCATCACCTCATAACCTTACTCACAAGAGAGCAAACCTCATAATACTGATAAACACTAACTATGAAAGTCCAGAAATGCTTATCTGATAGATAATGTGTATACGCCTTTGATCATAGTTGATGATCCTAGAGTAACTCAGTATTCCATCTTAAGAGGGGATAATGGTATCTACAGCATAGGGAATAACTGGTGGGAACTGACCGCTAGTACCCCTACTCATCACAAGAAAGGGAGTCCTTTGTGCCTCATCTGAATGGAGCACCTGAGTGCTACACCACCATAATATTATGTGGGACTGCCAGAGATGGCCAAGCACTGTATTTAGAGATGAATGGAGTGGTAGCGTGCATGTGCAACCTGCCGCTCCATACATATGGGGCTAATGGAACCCCTGTTCTTGCGATCTGTGGGAGTCCGAGTAGTCAGACTCCCACAGTACAGGGACCTAAGATGACATATTTGGTTTTAGCACTGTTACTTGGCACTAAAGAGCAAACAATATTCAACTGACCTTGTTTTATTTCTGATCACACAATTACACTAGAGCATTGCAAAATGTTCTCAGCACCTGCATGTTCTCCAAGTCACCAGACAGTGGTGGGTCACTGAGACGATGAATAGTATAATGAGGGAATAAGGTCCATTGACTGACTGACTCTACACAGACAGAATCTCTTTTGTTCTTGTCATACACTATTTCCCAATGCATCTCAAGTAATATCTATGGTGGGATTTTGTATTATAGAAGATATGGCATTGTTGTGCAAAAATAATCCCGTATCATGGAGAAATAGAGCCACAGAATAATACACATTGTACACAGGGCTCAGTTGTGTATAGAATAGGGTAATTTGGAAACAATAGGATGACTTTGTCTAGGCATAGGCAGCACTATCATACATGTAGCCGATCGTGTCCTGACTACAGAGTTTATCAAGAAATGAAATAGGAAAAACAGAATCCAAAAGAATACTGGTGAGACTGCTTAAAATACAGTAAAGGTTTGCTAACTCAGAACTTGATGTTCCAGAAATCTCAATCATTTGAAGTCATCCTGGGTCAGATTATTTGTACGTCAGCTGTAACATGGGTCCTACACATATTTTGAGTGTGTATGATATATTCTACAATCCATGACCACTACGTCCACCCTCTTTCCTCAAAGCCATCACCGTATTTGTAGGTGTTGATATGAATATTTATATAAATGTTTGTGTGTTCTGGTAAAATTCTAAATATTTGCCACTCCGGCAGTCCCAAACACTGCAGATTCAGACTATGCAAGGTTTTGTTTGTAGTCTGTTTCCATGGAGACACATGGGTCTGAATAGGACCAGTAAAAATATTTCAGAAATTGGATGTCGCTTATGAACAAGGTTTACAGGGCTAAAGCGTGGTATTTAAAATTGCATGAAATACTGTTGGACAGATTTACTGATCCTGTCTAAAATAAGGTTAAAAAAAGACCAAGGCACAGACTCCCTGCATCATGCTAGTAATCCCTGCGTTCACAAGGTTCTACTGTTCCATATTGTGATTGACTTTTCAGTGTATGTACATTTCTGTAATGCTATTGCTGCATCCCAGTGGACACGGTTTTAAATTGTCTTTATTTTATTATGTTTCTGTACCATTGGATGTATATATTTGTATTGAGTTTTCAGCTTCCCATTTGTCTGTGTTCCTCTTGGTTGGCTACCCCTCTGGTTTAGAGGGCATGGTACAGCCATGGCCTATCTTAGGCCATTGGACTGGGGGTGGATACTCTAGGTCTCCAGAGGACTGTTAGTCAGGTTCAGTTGAGTGTGTGCTGGCATTCAGGCTAGAGAGAGTCCTTGGCAGCCCCTGAGGGAGAAGTATTATTTGAGGCCCGTCGGCGACTTAACACAGCCCTGAGACAGGGAAGATATTGCTGTCAACCCTAAGGAGACCACAGGTGTGCCAGAGAGGAGAAAGAAGTTGTGATTCTCAGGAAGCCATCATCCAGGACCAAATTTGCATTCAGGTATCTGGGCTTCTGGGACTTCGGTTTACTCAGCCCCTATATCACTTAGTGGCAGAGGCAGGGTATCATCTATTGGGTGGAGTGGAATAAAGGCACTATTAACATCATAGACTGGGCAAATAAAAAAGTTACTATTTATTGACCTCTCTGTGCTCAGCTCCATTTTAGAATGAGGAATGCATATAATTTAAGTGACCGGGCCCAGACTGGTGGGCTGGTCTGTCAGTGTTGCCCATGGTGGCAAAGGAGAAATTGTGATAAATCCAGCCCTGCAGTCCTTGCCAGCAGTGGGGCAAATAATGTTGTATGTGCACTGGCGGGTTTGTGTACCGGGGCTGCTGTTTGTTCCCAAAACAACCCTGGGAATGACTATGAACTTGCCATAGTCTTAGATTCAGAAAGGTTTTAAACGTTGACTTTTCTATCACGATTGTATTTTATGCTACCATTTTAATAATCCCGTAGGCTGTGGGTATTTAATAAATACTTAGAACAGGTGGAAATACCAAACTGTGTTTGCATTTGAATTGTTTATCAAGTGAGGAAGCTTTTACTGGTCTTTGTGTTGACAGAGTATAATTTCCGGTTACAGTGATTTGACAAGTAGATATTAATAGAATCTTATTAAAGAGACCTATCACATCATTAACTGGACTAAAGTAAGACACTGTGTTAATAATAATACGAAAATTACACTGAAATGCAAAAGTTTAAACTTTAAGTTTTAATAGAGACTGCCTCATTTGCAACATTAACCCCTTCCCACCGCAGGCAATTTTTGATTTTCGCTTTTGCTTATTTGTTTAAACACCATTTAAAAAAAATAAATAAATAAAAAAAAAAAATCCCAAACTGTACAAAATTTTTTTTTTTTTTCTTGGAGTTACCATATTCTGTATAAGGTGTCTTGTCATGTTTTTTTTTTTTTTTTTTGTGGAGCCAGATGTACTCTTTAGTTATACAATTTTAGGGAAAGTCTATTGCTTAGATCTCTTATTCAAATTTTTATGAGCGCGAAACAGCGATCATGCGAGTGCCGAGACGTCATCGCTGCTTACACACACAGTTTGTTTCATAGTGGCAATGCAATGTAATTACAATCTCATCCCATTCACTTCTATGGGATAAGGCTGGAATATCATCACACACAGGCTATGAAATAAGAGACCCTTCAAACAGCTGATCAGTGGGGTTCTGAGTGTTAGACCCCCATTGATCATCCTTGAAAAAAAAGAACAGAACAACCCATTTAAGGGTATGTCCACACACTGCAGATTTTAAATGTTGTTTACAGAAATCTACATGCATACTGCAGAAGCTACTCTATTTTATATGTATGAAACAAATTGTTTAGCCATAAAAATTTCTGCAGCAAATCTGTCACTTGTATCACTACCTTTTAATGAGACCTCATAGTATTCCATATCATTATTGACTAGCAGAAACTCATGGCGGACTTTGGGGCTTTGTTAACCCTTCAGATGTCTTGGTAACCCATCAGTACTCTGCCATCATGTAGTGAAGCACCTATGGGCTCATAGAGGGAATGCCCTTCCTCTGTCAAATACCTTACATGCAGTAGTCAACAGCAACTAAGAGGTTCAGTGTCAAGAATTGGAGAATTCTGTTATTTTGCCCTGTTACAGACGGTAACCACTTGTCGATCATCACAGGCTCATCTTATGTACATGTGAGGGTAATTCAGTCATATTTTTTTCTTTTTTTCCCCTTTTCCCCCTTTTTTTTTCCCCTCTTCTTTTTTTTTTTCCCCCCTCTTTTTTTTTTTTTCCCTTACATGTACAGCACCATAGACTTGCTTGAATGCTACTGGACACTGGACCTCCATTTTCATCATCAGTTGGAATCCCAGCATTCATGACATGACATACTTGATGTACCATAAGGTAACAAGGGCGACCCAACCAATTAATAGACAGAAACCAGATTATTCCATGCACTGTACTATACAAATCTATACGTCACTATACATATTTGTTCTGCTGAAACAATACTTTTCCAATCTGGCCTGAAGGCAGTAAAGTATCTCAGTGGTTCGCTGTGTTGCTGTGCAGAACAAATCTAACCAAGGACAACATCCGCACGCAGTTTGCATGATGTCTATGTGGGTTTCCTCTGGGTACTTTGGTTTCCTTCCACACACCAAAAACATAATGAATTGATTTAGAATTTAGATTATAAGCCCCAGTGTGGACACCACGGACTGACGCGAGTGATGGGAATCTTTGTACAGCACTGTAGAATATGTTGGTGCACAATATATATATATATATATATATATATATATATATATATTATTTTTTATGACTTGCTGAACACCCACATATGTTAATATAAAACACTTATTTGCTCTACTCATTGTAGTATACATGGATGTCAGCTTTCCGTTACAGCAGAGCTTTGACCTTCACTATACGCCTCATAAATGAGCCCCATAGTCGCTGTATAGCAGTGTGATGTGCCCATTGACCTCTGTAGGGAAAAGAACCTCATCACACAGGCAGACTTGTGCATTGCATGAAAAAAACTAATCCTATGAAAAAAAAAATTTAATTTTTTCTGTGGTATTTTGTTATCTTTTGATGACTTGCACATAAGACTAGATTCCACTGTACACAAGTGGCTACTCTTGTTTTTGCCAACAGATGGCAGTGTAGCCACACGACTAGGGGCTGCGCAGCTTACATGCAGACAGCACAAGGCAACATGCTCAGAATTATTGATTAGATGACTCATAGGTTTTTTTAGAGTGGCATTTAAAACTATAAATAGACATGGTTGAAAAGGTGCAACAAATTACCCTGTGCAAGCCACAGGTTCCAGATAGCATCTAGAGTCATCCATAGACAATTCTAGCAACTTCTGCAGGAGGGAGATAGAACAACAGTATTTACTTGGAATTTTTAGAGTTTTATCCATTAAGGATTAGAATTAGAACGCGTCTCTTCATGTTGGAGGGTGCACTTGTGACCTTTTTCATGTGGGAGGGTGTCTCTGTGGACTACCATCTGGATCTACAGTATGTCCTTTACACACAGGTCATAGTCTGTAGTTTGGTTTTTCTCCCACGCACTGCCCATTCCTATCAGCAGACACTGTTCTGACATGAAGAGTTTGTCTAATTGGATTGTAGCCTGTTTCCTATTTTAAATACAAATTGCATTAATATTTATTGAAGGACTAGATTGAAAATAAATGTTTTTTGTAGTAATGACCTTTTTTTCCTCCTGTTATTTACTTGTGTCATAGGTTACTACTCCTCAGTCTGCAGCCTAACATCTAAACATCCTTTATTTTATGACATGGGCAATAATGCAATTCACATATAGTGGCCCTATAAAAGTCTGGATTACTAGACACAGCACCAACTTCATCTTCTGTGCTGTGTCTGGCAAAACGTAAAGGGGTCGCTGTGCTCCACAGGACAGAAGCCCCTACCTTCATGGGTACATGGGTACACACAATAGCAGACATAGCCGCTTCTATGGCATCCAACAACTACGGTGGTCCTCTGCGACCTAAGGAGCAAGTAGTGATAACTATAGATGATTGAAGGGGATAGGGAAAACTGAAACATCTACTCATCAACTAGTCATGCACGTTCTACAAAATGTAAATGTTAACAAAGGATGTACTTAAATTATTTATTGTTTTGATGGACATTAAAAATAGTCCCATTGTCTTTTATTGGCTCCATCAGGCTGTTCTGAAAACTGTGTGATGGTGGCCAATTTATAAAAAGTCTGTCACATAGCCGTTTTTCCCAGTGGTGTGCATAAGGCCTAAACATGAGGTGTTTGGATTGAACAGAACTAATGTCAGATGAATGGTAAATGAAAAAATCCTGGACGATTTAACCCCTTCCTGACTTCTGCCGTACTATAACAGCAGATGTCGGTTGTTTAAATATGGCCCCGGGGTCTCCGCTGTTTTATACAGCAGAGACCCAGCGGCAATATTTGCAATCCATGTCTGCACTGATTGGCTGAGGCATCAGAGGGGTTAATACCTGCTAAGCTGACAGAGTTTTTGTGTGTATTGTCGTTTCCCAGAATGAGCTCTGAGGGTGGCGATCCATTATTATTATTTCTGGGAACCTGTTGTTTGCTACGGAGCCTATTTTTCCCATACGATGAATGCCATAGTGCCAAAAATCAAGAGAGCCAAACCAGAAATTTTTTTTTTGTTTTTGCTGTTTCGCCTCCCCATAAAAGTTTTGAATAAAAAAAAAATACCTAAACAATAGACAAATTTTATAAATTAAAAGTAAATCTGGTCCCACAAAAAAGATGCCTTACGTAGCCTCGTACACGGCAATATAAAAAAGTTAGAAAATGTGTTTGTCAGAACTTTAAGGACATTTTCAAAATTTAGTATTTTTTTAAGGGGTTAAAACATAAAGAAAACTAAATAAATTTGGTATCCCCGTAATCATACTGACAAATAGAATACAGGCAACATAGAATTTTAGCTACACAGTGAACAGCGTAAAAATGAAGCCCGTTAGAAAGTCATGCAAAAATTTCTCTAATTCCAAGTCATTCTAATTTTTTATTTTTTATTTTTTTTTCTCCAAGCTTCCCAATATGAAATGGTACCATTTGGTACATTTTGTCCAGCAAAAATTAAAGGAGTTATCCAGCTTCCAAAAATTATCTGCAAATACATACACAGAGTGCAAATACTCACTGTTACCTTGTGCAGCCTTTTCTTGGCTTTATTTTACTTGCTGCTCCTTGTATCACTGTTACTTACATGCACTGAATCTGTGGACAAACCACATTTCCCATGATTCATCTGGATAACCCATTTAAGCCCTCACATGGCTCCGTGAACTGAAAATTAAATAAGGTATGGCTTTTGGAAGGCGGGGAATTTAAAAAAAAAAAAAAATTAAAATAAAGGGTGCCTGTCAGCAGTGAAATTATTAATAAACCAGCCCTGGTACCTTGTAATGTAAACTTTCCTTATCACACTCCTACCTTTTTAGAATTGCAGATTGCTGCTCCATCTTTGAGAAGAAATTAAAAAAAAAAAAAAAAATTATGCAGTTCTGCACTTGTGACGCATTTGCATATTCTGAAAAACTTTAAAAAAAATGGATCAGCAATCTGCAATTAGAAAGGTAGGAGTGTGATTGAGAGGCACTGGGGGTTGTTTATTAACCATTTCAATGTGACAAATTCCCTTCAATAATATTGATCTGGGAAGAGTTCTATAAATTGTTAGTTGAAACACCTCGAGAATATATTCTGTAGCTAATTTGGTAAAATTACAAACCTTTTTTTTTTTTTTAATTTACTAAGCTCTTAAGGACGAAACCAGTTTTTGCCAGCAGGAAGTGACGACAGTTTTATTTATTTTATATATATATATATATATATATATATATATATATATGTGATATTATTGTATATTATTATGTGTGTGTATGTGTGTGTGTATATATATATATATATATATATATATATAAAAAATATATACAGTGTGTATATGTGTGTATATATGCATTATTTTTTTTTTTTTTTTTATCAAATTCTGAAAGGCATAACTATATTTTTGTTTCATCAGTTTAGCTGGAGTCCTTGTTTTTCTGTTGGATAGGGTGCACTTTTCAATGTCACCTTTTTGGGGTGCCTATAACTTAATGACTAAATATTAACTCTTGCCAGGGGGAAACACACATTTATGACTTTTTATATTAGGTGTCATATATTCGATGGCATGCATTACATGTAACTTTTATACTGTGAGTTAGTACAATTATGGAGATGATTAATTTATATAGTTATTTTTATGCAAATGATAATTTTTCATAATTAACACACTTTAATACAAAAAAAATCATCTGTTTTTGCATCACCCTATTTTGAGAGCCATAATTTTTAAAAACCTTTTTTTTTCCCCCATTGTCTGAGCTAGATGAGGGCTTATTTTTTGCAGAATGTGCTGTACTTCTCACTGATTCAATTCTGGGGTACTTTTTTATTTTTTTTATTGCATTTTTCGAGGTAAGGTTAAATCTTCATATGGAAGTGGGGAAACGGGTGAGTTTGTGTGTGTGTGTGTGTGTGTGTGTGTGTGTTTTTGTTTGTTTTTTCTTCTCTTTATATTTTTAAACATATTTTATTTCCACAATGAGACTTTACTAGGTGATGCATCACAGTACATTATGGCTATCTGGCAAGACCTTATCCCGGGACACACCTGGGGGCCTTTAACTGCTGTACTTTAGCTGTACTTGAAGTACAAGTACACTCTTATACAGCATAGCAGAAAAGACCTTTGATGAACCATGCTATATGTACATCATGGTGCAGGAATGAAGTAAAGGAATTGTCTGGTATAAGATCCTCCCCTCTGTAAACGGTTACAAAGAGTATCTCTCCCATTGATATGCATTGGCGTTGTGTACTTCTTATATTGTCCTGCGGTGGTGCTGCGGGGAAATTGAGCAATTGCCAGGTTTCCCCATAGACTACAGGTGATCGCTGGGGGTCCCCACAGCTTATTTATTATCAGCTTATTTCCAAGCGACCCATGTAACACTTATGGATTTCCTAAGGTGAACCTGTGTAATGTTACTTTATTAAAAAAAAAAAATTGTCTTCAAAAACAAAAATGATTAAATGGTCCCAAAACGTTATCAATTGACAGCATAGAACATATTACCGTCATACAGAGAGTAGTATAGATATAGTAGTATTGATATAAGCCACTTGGTCATAGTTCCAATGGAAGAGCCATTCTCAGTTCTACACAGATCCCACCAAGCCATGATGGCGTTAATTCTCTAGGAAACCAATTAACAATCTCCATGCAGCATAGTTTTCTTGGTGAAATCCAGGCTTTTAGAGCAAAACGTTAAGTGGTTAATTACTAGCCTTTCAGGTTTGTGGATTAATTGCATTATTTTACACTGATGACTGTAATAATTATGTTCATTTTTCATTTGCACACACCAGAGGCAGCTAGCTTGACTGAACGAAGCCAAATTATTGACTCAGAACCAGCCACAGGAGTGACACCCACAATGCCTCAGTGCCGTCACTAATTCTGCAGAATTTCTACACTCCATATGAGCAGTGCTTTTACCTATGAAATGACTGCCCAGTAAATAATATTAATAAAGACTGAAATACCTCATATGAGTTACGAGCTGTAATATTTACTGGCCATTAGGGGCACTGTGTAACACTTTTTCTTCTCTGGAGGAGCTGTAGGGGAAATGGAAACCTTCTGCCGGGTTCCCTTTTTAAGAGGCAAGTGATTACAGGGGGTCCCAAAATGGCAATTCATTGTCAGGAAGCCCTAGAAAAGAGATGGTCCAAAGGCAGGAACTAATTTAATATGCAAATAATATAAACGTTTTTTCTGTTCCTAGTTGGAGCATTTTTATAGTATAGTATAGTATAGTAGGGTAGTGACCATGAAGTCAGATTCTCTGCTGCTGCTTCTGCATAGACACATCAGTAAATTGCAGACAATATCCTCAGCCTTCTGTATTCAGTGGATGGAACAATGCCCGACAGTACATTAAGATAGCCCTTGTAGGAATATGTGGTCTATTGTCAGAAAGGCTCATAGTAGGTAATTGCTCATAATGAAACTCTTTATATAAGAAAGTGTCTCGTACTGGAACATGAACATACAGACTCTGTGTATACAGCATAGAAACAGAACTACCTTTGCTCACCTGAAAAATCTTACAGCTACTTACTAAAGGTGATATTGGAGAATGCGGTCTGCCTGTAGCTGGTTCAACTTTTATTTTTAAGTAAATGATGATGTCTGTGAGTCAAGAAGCGTCCACATCCTGCACCAGGTTATTGGAGAATAGATTCTATTCACTTCAGTGAGTGGCTAAACTGCAGTAACTCAGGTCAGCACTAAACAGAGAACCGCTGTCTGCTTCCTGCTCCATTTTCTGTGTATCAGCTGTATGTAAAATGCTATGTTATGTCAGGCAGTAGCATGCAGAGCTCCTCAAAAATGGGAACTTGGCAACATTTGCTAAAATATATCTTCTATTGGTGTGGAGCCAACCACTAGGATCCATGATGATTCCGAGAGCAGAGGCCCCATGCAGAGGAGAGCTATTCACTCGTGAGTGGGCGCTGTACATACCCTATGGGAGTAATAGGTAAAAGCAATGAACAACAATTTTTTTGGAAATGTAAACAAACAGTGCTAAAATGTAACACAACAAGTACTTTGTGTAAACAGCCAAGAGAGAATTTTTGCCATTCATCTGAAGATTCATTCAGGTATACATAGAATTTGCCCTGCATCCATTCAAGTGAATGGGATCGGGACTGCAATTCGTGGCGCCACTGCTACACTGTACCGTAAGCTGTATACAATGTACAGAATGCAATACACAGTGGTGGTGGCGGCACCTGGAAGTGCTGTCCCGCTCCCAGTCACTTGATTAGGAGCTTGCTTCTGGCCCTACACCTTGTAAATGGCTTCCAGCACATGAAACACCTGATCGGGACAGAGTCCAAGTGTCTGACCCCGACCGATCTGATACTGATGATCTATCCTGTGAATAGGTTATCAGTATGAATTACCTTCAGATCCTGGACAATCCCTTTAAGACTCCTTTCACACTATGTGGAGTGTCCATATACAGAGGTGGTATATATGTGGTGGTGTTTGTGTGTGTGTGTGTGTGTGTGTGTGTGTGTGTTTTTTTTTTTTTTTTTTTTTTTTTTTTTATATAAACTGAATGGTGCCAGTTAGAGTTGAGCAAATCGAAGCTGCAGAAGAGGAATTTGATCTGAATTTCAGGAAATATTCAATTCACATTGAATCCGAATTTCCTCACGCTTCGTGGTAACGATTCGCATTTAGTTCAAAATGGCTGCAGTACATATTAGGACATGGGGCAAGGAACTCTGGGAACGCGGGATCACCCACAATGCCATGCGTGCAGCCAATCAGCAGCCAGCCCTGTGATTTCACATCCCTTTAACCCATTTGCAAGCGCCCATGGCATGTTTGACCGCTGCATCCAAGGTGTTAAATTTCCCGATTGGTTATGGAGCAGGATGTTAGCTGTAACTGACATCTAACACCCTGCTCCATGACCGCGGCATCCAAGGGGTTCTGCCATTTTGCCTCCCACCCCGCTCTCTGCAGCCAATAAATAGCTGTTTTTGTTACGCGACTCGCCACGATTTAATTTGGATCGAATAGAATCGTATCCCGAAATTCAGCGAAGTTGTCGAATCTAATTTTTGTGTACTTTGCTCATCTCTAGTGCCAATGTATACCACCTGACAGAGGCTAATGGAAGCCTATGTGTCTAATGTATGGCTACCCAGAGAATCGGCAGAGCAGGCTCCTATTCCCCATCAGTGCTGAAACAGTGGTAAAAAAACAAATAACCCCATTATAAATTGTTGCCTGTTATAGAATAGATTTGTCTATATTATTTAACCAATAATAACTAATTTTTCTTTTTCTACGACATAACATACTGTAGGATCGGATTAAACCGCACAACCCTAATCTGTATATCTGGGGTTGCGGACATACTTGTCAATGACTTTGGGGAGGTATGAGGTTTTGGGTTTTTTTTTCTACAAGGTGTAAATTGAAGTCCTTAACATATGGAACAATAATCCCCTTTGGAAGCCGCCTTTTCTATGGTAACCTACTGTATGAGTACCGCTCTGGATAATATACGTTATCCTTTGCTGCCTAGGACTTCACTTCTTCAAGGGCACCTTCCCCTGCTCCAAGGATTGGCGCTGTGTTATTTTAACTCTTTAATACAAACATGTTGAATATCCGAACACTCCCAGGTTTATCCTACTATCTTGAAGTGAGTTTTGTAACCTGTGCACAGACAGGAATATACAGCTTGTATGGCTCCATCTCTAAATACATATTTAGAAGAACAGACACAGATATATTTCACAAAACATCTCTGTACGGCTTCACTTTGCTTTTGCATGCGTCTTGCAGAGAGGGTCATATCACATCCAAAACAAAGGGGGGGGGGATGATGTATCACCATGGAAACAGATATTGCTACAGAATTCTCCAGTGCTGTGTGGCCACTTCAGAAAGAAGAGCATTGAATAAAATGTGTCAGTCCTCTATGATTGGTGGTTGCCATGGTAATAATACAGTTATTGTCATGGCCGATGATGATGTTGTTGTTATGGCTTTTTTTTTCTGCAAGTCATTTAATGCTTTTATGAGATTTTTCCTTTTGCTGTCCTGCTGCGAGTCCAAACTTTTTCAAGTGGATTTAAAGGAATATTCCCCTACAGCCATGAAAGTTATTTATCATGATGCATTAGCAAATGCAAAGATAAGGTGCAGGTGAATCTCTTCAAAATGATACAAAACACAGAATTTGATCACTTTATTTCTTGTTTATATATTACCAATATATTCTGTCGCATGGTGCACAGAGTGTAGATGTAAACCGAGGGGCTCCTTTTCATACATCAGCTAATGCACGTAAACACATAATACAAGGATCAATTTCGCAGGAAGATAATTGGTATGTTTTTGAAGACTGTGAGGTAGTGCGTACAAACTCTATGCGTATATAGCGCCACTTAGATTTTAAAGGGGTTATCCTTAGGACAGGCCATCAATATTAGATCTGCGAGGGTCCGAGACCTGGGATCCCGCAGATCACTGGTACCGAGACTGCGCGGTTCTTGGTATTGTTTGTATGGCGAGTCAGCAGCACGACTCACAGTATGTAAACTGTAGTGGTGAGTGTGGGTATTACAGCGCTGCTGCATAGATTTCAATGGGACAGCGTTGCAATACCCACACTCACTCCTATAGTATATGCGAAGAGTGAGCAGCTTGGCTCATGGTATGTAAACAATACTGCAAACAGGGCTGTTTGGGTAGCGGTGACCTGCGAGGGTCCCAGGTGTCGGACCCCCACAGCTCTAATATTGATAGGCCATCAATGTTAGAAACCAGATAATCCCTTTAATCCAGGACCGCAGTGATCAGGGATCCGTATTACCAGTTGAGCCACTATGCTGCAATGTGATTTCTTTTAAGATGTTTGCTTGGCAAAAGGAGTAATGCATTTTTATTTTTCACATCTATAAACCCGTGTCTGTACAATTTTGAGAAAAATGACATTTTTACATATAATAACATATTTTTAGATTCCTCCAGCAATCTGTTTCTTTACATGTGTTTATCTGCCTACATCTTATCCACAAAGCAGCTCTGCGGACCCTACAGACGTCATCTAGCAATACAAAGCAGTATTATGGATCGGTAATAGACAAAGAATCTGGTGTACTTGTATTTGTGCTTCCAGAGATCACAACTTCAGAATTGAATTAAAAATAGAGGAGCAAAATGATTCCATTGTGCATCATGGTTGGTGGGACACCAGTTTTTGCTTCTATTTATTTTGCTGGTAAACACTTATTAAAATGTATATGATCCCAGTGTTTTGTTATTACCGCTACCATAGCTCATTCTGGAAAGTTTTAAAGCCCAGAGCTGCATCCATATATACATACCATAGCTGAGCTTCTATAATACTGTGAGACACTTTTACATCACAGACACCTGATCAAATGATGATCAACACTTCCCAGAATGCAAATTACCTCCTTTTTACCTGCACTGAATCTGCATGTAATGATGTAATATTGCAGTTCTTTCTAGACTATTATAAACACTGTCTACATATACTGTATACCACTTATGCTAGGTTCACACTAGCGTTCAGGTCTCCGTTCTTTGGGTCCACTTGGGAACCCGAAAAATGGAAACCCTATCTGCTTAAAAAGCAGTTACCCATCTGATGTCCACCTGAAATCGGCCACATATTTTAAGCAGAATGGGGGACTGAGTCCCAGAACAGTCACACACTTGTTGGCTTGGTGTATGCCAAAATATGCATTGCCATTCCCGTGCTCTTTTGACACAGGATGTTGCGCCCTTTTCCAGCTAAAACACATCCCTGCTAAGTCACTCCAACTTGTCGTACAAGGTACAAAAAGTGTCTAAAATAATAAATAAATGTGGTGTAGGGCATGTAAGGTATTCTTTTGGTGCAAATTACACCACAATCCTGGTGCATGTTCATTAATAAATCTTCCCCATTGTCTGTGTCTTTGGGTGGGTTCACACTTGCGCCGGCACTCCGTTCGCCGCGAATCTGACCTAAATGTCAGAAAACTGGATAGGGAAAGGTTTGCGACGCTTTGCTTAAAAACCCATTCACTTCTATGGGTTTTTAAAGCAATCCGCGGGTGTGCAATTACACCCTCTGCTCTGCGAAGCCAGTTTTTTTTCGTCTGACACAAATTCCTGCTTGTCCGACTTTGTTTCCGATGAATAAAACCGGCTTCGCGGCGCAGAGGGTGTAAGCGCACACCGTGCATTACTTTAAAAACCCATAGAAGTGAATGGGTTTTTAAGCAAAGTGTCGCTAACCTTTCCCTATCCAGTTCCTATCCAGTTTTCTGGCCTTTAGGTCGGATTCACGGCAGACGGAGTGCTGGTGCAAGTGTGAACCCACCCTATGTAATGTTCTGTCAGTCCAAATAGTATTTAAGGGCTTATCCTTAGGACAGCGCACCTCCTAGGTATTGTTTACATTCTGGGAGCCGCACTGCTTACTCATTGTGTAAACTGTAGCGGCGGGTTTTGGTACTGCAGTGTTTCCGCATTGAATATACGTACACTCCAACAGTTTGTACAGCGAGTGAGTAGCATGGCTCCCAGAATGTAAATGTTACAGGGAGCTGTGCCATCCTGGTACCGCTGATCTTCAGGGATCCCAGGTGTTTGACCCCTATAGATCAAATATTGGTGGCCTATCCTAGGGATCGGTCATTATTAAGAGATCAGCGGGGGTCAGACACCTGGAACCCTTGCTGATCAGCGGTTTGAAGGGGGCTACAGCGCTCATTTGTTTCGTAGCTGACTTGAAATGTAATTATTTATTATGCTTACTTATATAGCGCCATCATATTCCGCAGCACTTTACAGACATTGTCAGTCACTGTTCCATATAGGGACAATCTACATTCCCTATCAGTATGTCTTTGGAGTGTGGGAGGAAACCGGAGTACCCGGAGGAAACCCACGCAAACACGGGGAGAACATACAAACTCCTTGCAGATGTTGTCCTCTGCAGGATTCGAACCCAGGATTACAGCTTCATCCTATAGGAGTGAACATTAAGAATCACTAATGACATTGCATGTCCGCGATGAAATAAAACGGCGTGCCATGTAAACGGTAAAGGGGTCATGGCACTGCTCACGGGTCATATGACAGATGAATGTGACATCACAGGCCTGTGAAGGGCAATCAACGATCATGCTAGTGCCGCAGTCCCTTCAAATAGCTAATTAGCGAGGGTCTCCAGGTCAGACCCCTACTGATACCCCTACCCCAATAAAAATTAACTGGACAATCCCTTTTAACTTTACCGCTTGCTATGTGATGTTGCCATAGAATGCTTTTTATTTATTTTTAGCATCTGTTTCCTTTTCAAATGCAAATGAAATTTGCAATATGTTTTGCATTCGGCATCCTGGCTACAATTCTGCTTTCTCAAAGAGGCCGTGTCTGTATGTTTGGCATGATAATATCTTATAAATGGCAGTAGAAAGGCATGTTGCTATTCTCAGGTATCTTAGATTATCCTGGCATAAAATCAGATTAGATAAATAAAATGCATTAAGAGGAGTAAAATACTCCGACTCCTGCTCCATCTCTGACATTATTCATGAATGGCTGATGGCCATGGTCAGACAGAAGCAGTAAAGATCCTCTAAATATGCAAAGAACTCTGCATCTATTTATGTATTTCAATACTCCCGAGCAAACTATCCATAAAGCGTTACTTTTATTTGGTATAAATATAGCTTAACACGCTCCTTAGTGAATTCAAGAGTGAAAAATATGTTTGGAACAACATTGCAAGAGAAGTGTAGAGTTCCTGCTAAAATTGGTTTGCTGGTTTATTAGGAAATACATTCTTGAGGACTCTTCCCAAGGAGATTAGAGAAAGAGATATCCTAAGAAGCTGAAGCATCAGATAATGAGAAGGAAACTAGTATCTCCGATAGGATGACAAAAATGTGAAATACTGGTGGTAGAAAATAAGACTTAGAAAGTTGTTGCCAGTTGCCCTGACAGGACAGGACACACCCACAAAGCCCTTTTCAGATAATTTACATATGAATAAATCCCTGATTTTCATGAAGATGGAGATGCAATGCAGAGTATGAAAGGCATGTTTGGAAAATGTAGAAACCAACCTACAAGGTACTGTCATTAGTGTGATAACTGTTTTCCTGCTGACAGGCTCCCTTTAATAAAGTTCCTGACTGCCAGATGTGCCTGAATTATCAAGAGCCTCCGGCCTCTTAATAAATAAGACAAACTCCCGTGCACCAGGATGGAAATCTATGCCAGGCAGGAACTGGTATAGCAGCAGTTTTATTAAAAATTTTTTTTATAAATAATTAGTCTGGCCGAGGCATGCCTGCCAGCCCTGTCCACTTTGAAAAAAAAAAAGTGGCAAGCAAGCTGTTGAAAGAGGGATGAGACACATCTATGGCACAAGTGCAGCAAAGATGCGCCACATTTGCTCCCATTTACTCCTCAAAACTGGCATAGATGGGTTAATAAAATCCCCCCCCTCCCTGTGTATGAATTTTTCATGAAATGTTCCTTTATCTGTTCCAAATTTTCCAGGACTGCCCCTAATTTTTTGAACCCCATCCAAGATGGGCGTTGCTTCCCAGAAGGACTTAGGGTGGGTTCACACCTGCGCTTGAGTCCGTCCGCTGCCAATCCGAGTGAAAATCACGGGAAACAGGATAGGCATCGGATACCGACAGGTTAGCGACGCATTGGTTAAAAAGCCATTCATTTGAATGGGTTTTTAAAGCATTGCGTGGGTGTGCGCTTACACCCTCTGCGCTGCGAACACAAAGTCCTGCATGTCTAACTTTGTTTCATACGAAAAAAAAAGGATTTGCAGCGCAGAGGGTGTAAGCGCTCACCCGCGCATTGCTTTAAAAACCCATTCAAATGAATGGCTTTTTAACCAATGCGTCGCTAACCTGTCGGCATCCGATGCCTATCCAGTTTCCCAAGATTTTCACTCGGATTGGCAGCGGACGGACTCAAGAGCAGGTGTGAACCCACCCTTATACTGTATGTCCCCATTTTGCCAGTTGAAAGTTCAAACTAGCTAGTACACATTACTTGTGGCATTTTAGCATATAACCTTAAATAGGTTGTTCGGGCAAAATAAATATTTTAAAAATAGGCTGGGGGAGGTGGGAAAAAAAAACCAAACATGATCTCCTGTTCCTGGTGCTCCGGTGTCCTCCCAGCGTGGTCTGGTCCATCTGCTGGGCTGTCTCTTCAACGTGATACTGATCGCCAGCTGTGACGTCCCGGATCCATTCCGCTGAAGCCGCTGATTGACCTCAGTGGTCACGTGCGGCGGGGACTTCTGCCGGAAAACAACAATGGACCGGACTGTGTTGGGAGGCACCAGAGCACCAGGGAAAGGTGAGTATGATATACAGTATTTTTTTTTTTTTTTTCAACCTCCCCTGGCCTATTTAAAATATAACATTTTTGCCTGGACAACTCCTTTAAGGCCCCATGTACACTGGGTAATCCAGACCAGAAAATCTGGTCCATACATTGATGCATTTCCGAGTCCAAACTTAGTCAGAGGACCAGACTTCTTGCATCATAGTGATCTTTGATGCTAAGGGTCGTTGCCTGCTCTGCAACTTCACTGCCATGTTTTTATATTGCGAGGAGTCCTGGACTAGATTATTAGAATGTAATGGGAATTTCAGCCGATGTACGGACTGGATTTTCTGATCTGCATCGGCCCGTTTACATGGGGACTGTGATTAATGTCACCTAGTATGGAGGAATGGAATGAAGATTTGTAAACTTCTCTGAAACCTTTCTAGCGGTATTTATTGAGCAGGCTTGTTTGAGCAAATTTCCATCTTGAAATGTGTTGGGATCTTTTGTTCCTCAGCAGGCAACAAAAAGCAGCAAGGACATTGGAAATTGCCTATGTATTCTTAATTAGTATTTTTATTTTGCCAGTACATTCTCCCTGCTGTGCTTGGATCAAGCCCTCGAGAGTGCTGGTGTTTTAATGTCAACAAACACTTTCCACTTCCCTGTGAGCCCGGCCATTAATTAGAATCTGTGGATGACCTATAAAAGTAATACAAGGATATTGGACGAATGTTCCATTTAAACATGACAGAGTGACACAGGACACAAAGCTATACAAAGCTCGGAAATGGTTATGTAATACTGGATTTAACAAATGTGCCTTAGTATGAAGATATGAATCAGGTGTGTAGGTTAAATTTCTTTTTAAAGGGGTACTAGATTGAAAATTATAGTTGCCTTAATGGAAACTTGATACCACTTTTAAGTGGAATTTTTCATACTGACGACCTATCCGCAGAATTGGTCATTGGTATGTGATCTGTTGGGGTCTAACACCTGGACCCCACACAGATCATCACATCTGCAAGGAGTTTGTATGTTCTCCCCGTGTTTGCGTGGGTTTCCTCCGGGTACTCCGGCTTCCTCCCACACTCCAAAGACATACTGATAAGGAATGTAGGTTGTGAGCCCTATATGGGACAGGGACTGATAATGTCTGTAAAGTGTTGTGGAATATGATGGTGCTATTCAAGTAAGAGAAATAAATATAAGTAAGCATAATAAATAATCTGTTCTAGCAGCCTCCAGGTGCCAGAAGCTGCTAGTGGATGGGCAAGTAATAGGAACGGTGCTGCGGTTCCCTGGAACCACCGCTATGCAGTGGACAGGGCTGCTGCACTGTTCCTATTACTTGAATAAGGCCATACACAGAAGATAGCTAAGCGCTTGTTCAGTCAACTACTGTCTTGCTCAGTTTCACCCCCCTCTTCCCAGTCTGTTCGGCCATGGGGAGGATGTCCCTATTAAAAGGTCATCTGTTCCTGTGGATGGGCGTAGCTGTCTAATATGTATGGCCTACTCAAGAGTGGCAAATTGATTTCTACCGGTTTTAAAAATTTTGATGTTAAGGAAAAACTGTCAACAAACCTCAGCCAGAACATGGTACTGAATGAGAATTATAGAATTATTTGTGCACTTGGGTATCAGACATGCTTGATCAAGAAATCAAGGTTTCCTGGGAGAGCAAATACAATATCTTTCAATTGTTCCATCGTTGCAAAATGATTAGGACTCCTTGCTGTAGACTCTTCACACACACAAAAAAATATCCTATTGTAAATAGAAGTGGAATAGACTGAGCTTGAAAGCTTTGTATGGACGCCGTGCCTATTTGTTTGTATTAACCAACCACACAGTTAGAATGTAGCCAAGAGCTGACCCGGTAAGGTTCTTCTCCAAAGCGCAATGTATCTGTCTCTTCTACCCTCAAGGCAGAAATCACTTCTTGTCTTGTGCAAGATAAAAAGTACGAATTGGATTAACCTTGCTGAAGGAATAAAATGATTCATTGTGGTGAAGCAGTATTTTAGGATTCTGTCTTTCTGCACAGCTGGGCGGTGTATTGGGCAGACATGTGTTATCCCAGTATTTTGTGAGGAAGTGATTGGAATACTGATCAAGTCACTGAACATGTTTTGGTACCTGAGGGAATGGTAACAAAGACTTGCCCATCCCCTTAGGTATAATGGTCAGACTTGTGTTTTTTCATGGGTTATACACTAGGCATGCATTAGCTAGGATGGTTGGAAATGTATAAAAAAAAAAAATAAATCATAAAATATTCAGTTTGTGAACCAACTGTGCAAATATCCAGATTTGTTTTGAACATAGAACATCTATCTAGAGTCATAAATAAGCTTTACTCGGATAAGGTTCAATAAACATAATTCTCTATTAGCAGATTCCATTTATTAACTCTGTTCTAGATTTGTGTCTTTATTGCTTGACTGTCTTCTTATTTTTGATGTCACATTAGCCTGTGTCTGCATTGTTAATGTGTTCTATATTGACATCATCACAGTTGTCTGTCTTTATTGCTGATTGTGTTCTGTAGATATGATGTCATAGTAATTGCTTTATTCCTACACTATGTTCTATTGTGATGATATCACAGCCTCCCGTGTCATCATTTATGATGTCACGATGACTTTTTTTTTTTTTTTCCCCAAAGATGATCTGTTTAGATGATGATCCAGTATTTTGTGTCATTTTTAAGCTGTGTTCTGCATTGGTAATGTCACAATAGTCTTTGCCTTTATAGTTACATGGTGTTCTATTTAATTGAAGTCACAATGATGAGTCTTCGTCTTATAAGATATTTTCTATTTTGGAGGTGTCAGTCACCTATGACTTCATTTTTTTTGCTGTGTTCTTTTTCATGTCACAATAATGTTTGTCTTTTTAATACCTTGTGTTCTACAATATATCAATGTCAGAATTTGTGTTTTTATTGCTAGGCTTGGTTCTGGCGATGTTACAAAGACCTGCGTCTTCATTGATAAATGGTGTCTTTGTTGATAAGTCTGTGTCCTTATTGCTAGCCTGTGTAGTAAGGACAGAATAGACTTAATTGTGATGATGTCAAAATTCTGTTGTCCTCTATTGTGTCACAATTGACACAATGGGTCCAATTTACAAGGGCTGTAGAGTCAGAGTTGAGGCCTGGTTTGGGAGGATTCTGAGTCGGAAAAAAAAGTTACCGCGACTGACTCCAGCTTCAAAAGAAAATGATTAATTGCTTTAATTATATTATAGTGTTATTACTATTGTATAATTAATTAGATACATAGTTTGTTGTTATTTACTTTAATAGGTTTTTCCTGAATTAGCTATTTTCGGGAATTAGAAGATCGTTACAGCTTCTATCTGACCATGGCGGTTATCCATTTCTGAAGTTGTCGGAACAGTGCTTTAGAAAAATGGAGAGGTCTGAGTTGGTGCTTTGGCCTACCAACTCCATATATGTGACACTGAACTCCATAAGGACTTGTGAGTGGTTTAGTGTCCTAAAACAACCAGACAGGTTCTCTTTAAGGCCTCATGCACAAGACAGTCAAAAATTGCCATCACATAGCTGCTTTTAGAACATGTTGGGGCAGATTTATTAAAATGGTCTAACAGTAAAACTGTCTTAGTTGCCCATAGGAACCAATCACGATTCAGTCTACTTTTGTCCTGTTTGTCCATTTTCAATAGACTCAATTCTACAAGGGATCCATGGAAAAAAAAATTAACATCGCCTCCTTTTTTCATGGCTCTTTTTTTGCAACGTTTGTGCGCTACCCTAAGACAAGCCATATGCTATGTTTAATTCATTTCATGCTAAATATACTGATTTCATAGAGTGCTAAAAATGTCCCAGTCCTTCTAGAAACATGACCAAGAAATTGTAGCTTTTATGGAAATTACAATTACCATTTTTACTATTGCTCCTGGTTTCCACCTGCCGATAATTACTTTTCTCAGTGGGATGCTAAGAGCACTTAAGAATCATAGGTTGATGCAGATATATTTTGAGACCAATCTAAATAAAGAGGTGACTGACATCACATGACCTTCTAATTATTGAGAGGAAGCAGATGTGATGGCAAAATTTAGTTTTCTTCAGAACCGACCCACGCATAATATTCACGGCAGATATCTTCTAACTATATTATATGTACTGTGCCAGTATATGTTTTCCTATTTTCCCGCTATTGGATATTCTGTACAAAGCTTTAATAAACCAAGGCAGCTGTAATAAAGTGATGTGTTGTGAATTTTCCACCGTAATAAATCTGCAGTATAAATTTTATAAATTTTTTTGAGGGATCTTACTGAAGAAATCTGTGGCAAACCTGTAGAACTACATAATTTTGGGCATATTTTTACAACTGTCGAAAATCTATATATCTGCATATCACAAAATTTACACTGACAAGATTGGGGGTTTCTAAAAATCACTTGAATTATACTGTACTTTGATACAAAATTTTGGTGCACATTTCACAGCCTACAGATGGCACCATGTATCCCTTGCCTTTTTGGTACCGGTAAACAGCAGTCTCTGCTAAACCTGTCCACATTAAAGGGGTATCTCTATCATTAACATTTATATTGTATCAAGTGTCTGATGAACCATTTTGTAGTCTGTGGTTCATATGTGACCTATGATGGCTTCTAGTGCAATGCTTGGGGTGTTCCAGAGCTGTGATATTGATGACCTAACCTTAGGCTACATGCACACCACCAACCTGTGGTTCGAGCGGGGCTCCAATTCGATATCACGTAGCAGGATAGGACCTGCTCTATAGTTATCAGAAAGGAACTCTCCCCTTCCCTTATAGGAATGAATGAAGCGTGGAAAACACTGGGACGTCACCTGAGCCCCTTAAAAAAAATCAAAGGGGTATCAGGTACCTTTTATTTGTGAGATCTGATATTGTATGCAAATAATTTCTGTTGGTGCATTGCATGGAGATACTTTGCACCATATGTGGACCAGTATAAATTTTGCAAGAAAAATATTACATTATGTATATATGGTCCTGTCAATATTCAACATCAAATCTAAATCAAAGGGTTTTTTTTTTGTGTGTGTTTTTGTATTTTTCTGACTGCCAATAACATCATATACAGGTCTGAGATTCAGCTCATTTTCCTGTCTGTTCTCACCTGACTAGGTAACAGGTATTGTTCATCATCATAATATTTCAGATATGTTTAACTGCTTTAATAGCAATGTTTTATAAATGATACATGAGATACGAGGTCCCTTGATATCCTTGTACTTACTTCCTGTTGCCATAGGCATTCATTAATATTCCGGGGAGGCCTGGTTGCCATGGCAAAACATGTAGTTGTAGAGGGGTTTCCATGGTGACTCTCCACCATTAGGTATCTACAAGAGGCTGGAAATCGGTGTCGATAGCTGTGAAATGACATCTCTTAATATGTGATGATCAAGGGTTATTTCAAAGACCTTGAACCTTTTTTGCGTGAAACATGTTTTTATTCTCTTGCTTAATATGTGTGCGACAATCTGTCGGCACATAGGAAACATGGTGCACAGAGATTTCTTTAAATGATGTCAAACTGTGCATAGTAAAAGAATGGTTTGATTTCAGCCAAAAATTTTTTGTTTTTGCAAACTATAAAGTTAAACGTTTTTCTATTATGCTTTCTATAGCAATTTCTCGTAGGTTTTTAAGACCTCTACTTGCAGTCATCCAATAGAAACTTTCATTATTTACTCCTAAAGGCTAAATATCTGGTCATTTGATGACACGTGATAGACATAGGAGCAACAACTGTGTGTGTTTGCTTATTTACATCACTAGTAAATGACTTCTAACACTTTGATATTAACTTGCTGCTCAGTTATCAGTCTCTCACTTTTGTGAACTTTTGCCACCAAGGCTGTGCAAAGGGAGTCTCCCTCTCCTCTAGACGCGGTACGTATTGCACTGCTGCTTCAACCCTCTCTTCTTCACGGTTGCTGTTGTCAGCCAGCTGGGTATCAAGCTGCTGCCACACACTCCTCCGCACTCAAGACCATCTTCTAGGGCTCTCCTGATGCTGGTGTTCGGTCTCCTCTCAGTGAGTCTTTCCAACCTCTAGACTGCATTCGGTTATTGGACCATCTGCACGCCAATTGACAATTGTGTACTGCAAGTCAGACCAGAACTTATCTGCTCCTCTTGAACTCCCACTCTGGGGTGGACCTATACAACCATCGCTGTCTAGGCCAGTCACACAAGTGCATGAAATATTACAAAACACAACTATCCTGCACCTAAGTGTTCATAATGAATGAATGTTCCTGCTGTATTACAGCCAGCCGAAATCTTTAATGCATTGAAGCAGAAAATATTCTATAATTTTCCATACTAGAACACTGTATTTATATCATGTTTCTACCCAAAAATTATATGGCCAGCCATTTGCATGTGTATGTGTCTATCTATCTACCTATCTATCTATCTATCTATCTATCTATCTATCTATCGATCGGTCTATCTAACGATCTATATGTGTGTGTGTATGTATATGTGTATATACATACATTATATATATATATATATATATATATATATATATATATATATTTATTTTTTTTTAAACATTGAGGGGTTAAACATTGTAATAGATTTTAGCGTATCCATTAAAACAGATCCGCCAAGTGGATAATGTGAACATAACGTAACCTTTATATCCTGAAACCATGAAATTAAGAACCTATGACATATATAGATGTACAATAATGTTTCTTTAATCCAATAATCCAGAAATTGTAGACTTTAACATCTTAAGAAGCAAGAGAGAGAATGAAGAAGAGAAATAATGAGACTTAGCCTCAAATATTGTTGGTCCTCTCTCCTGCCAGAAGTTTAAAGGGATTGTCCAGGATTTTTTTTTCATCCATGGCCAGTCCCTAGGAGAGGCCATAAATATCTGATTGCTGGGGGGCTGACAGCAGGCCTCACACAGATCAGCTGTTTGGAAGTACATCTGGTCCTGAAGCAGATAGCTCGGAGTCCTGTTTAGTGGTCAGGTGCCACTACTGCAGTTCTTCTCCCATCAACTTCTGTGCCCTTCAGTGCAGTCACCTTCCCCAGCCACTATACAGTGTATGAAGATATCTTTTTGGCATATGGATAGACCAAAAATAATAATAATAATTAAAAAAAAAACCTTCTTGGACAACTTCAGCAGATGATGGAATGTAAAATATAAAGGTCGCACTTGTACTTCTCCCTCCTGCTGAATCCATTCCTGGCTTTGGCTCAAAAAACATTGGCAAAATCTGCATCAAAAACACAGTTGGAGGAGTCAGAACACCACAATATGCTTTAGATGGTCAGCCTGTCCTGCTTGAAAGTGGCAGCTTTAGTCAACTATTATCTATTGTATAGGGGCACCTTTTCATCCTATGGCTAATCTGATGATATTGACTACATAGACAATTTCCAGGCTTTTTGGAGACATGGCTGTGCCTAGCTTTGTTGCCTTCATTTATCTGCACTTCTCCATTTGTATTCCACTTTGTTCCGGTTAGTGAATATATGTTACGTCCCGCAGAACAAAACAAGCGCATGGGAGTAGAAGGTAGAAGAATTTGCTTTAGAAACTGTGACAAGGAAATCACAGGTTCCAGTACATGTTGCCTGTGTCCTACTTGTGTGAAAACTGACAAACCACTCTCTCAGTTTTACCAGAAGCGTCAGACAAAATGAGACAAAATGCTAATCTAAGAGAAGCGATCGGCACACACTTTTCATTTACAGTGAATATTTATTCCTTGTATCCAATATGGAAACTTTTTATAGGACCCAGCAGCATTAGTAGAAATCCTATAAGATAACATGTTGCCATCTGTCTATGTATTCCATCATCTACAATGACTGACAGTTGTCTGCAGGAATGGTCATAGCGGGAATTGGTTGTATTTGACCCTTTTCAGGACATTGTTGTATTGAGTTTTTTGCATTGGATTCGTTTTGTATTAGAGGTCTATCACTAGTTGATTTATTTTGGCATTTTGCAGATCTACATTGTTAAATCTTGGCTGCACTAGACACAGGCATTTCATTACTGTACATTTACTTAGATTAAGCCTCTATCAAATAAATGGGCAGTAATGCCAGAACAGCAATACAATAATACAGTAGAAGTAAGGATTTACGCTATACAGTTGGCTCTGTGTGACTGTACCAAGAGATTCTATATGGATCAATATTGGTTTGTATGTCCAAAATAGTGGTACGAAAGATTGTCTAAGACCTGGTTCATATCTGCGTTTAGGTTTCCGTTTGGGGAGTCGGCTTGCGGACCCCCTGAATGGAAACCTATACACATAAAAAGCGGTTTACCTGGGAAACCACACGGACTCCATAGACTATAATGGGGTCCGTGTGGTTTGCGCTTGAATTAAGCGGAAAGGAAAGTGCTGCAAGCAGCACTTTCCTCTCCGCATGTTTCTGCATGTTTTGTGCGGAAACCACACGGACCTCATTATAGTCTATGGGGTCCATGTGGTTTCCCAGGTAAACCGCTTTTTATGCGTATAGGTTTCCGTTCGGGGGGTCCCCAAGCGGACTCCCCAAAAGCAGATGTGAACCGAGCCTAACAAGGCTGAAATTGAAGTAAGAATATAAGTAAAATCATTTATGTGGCACATATGTTGTTTCCTACTTATAAATAAGGTGGCAGTATTAAACTTGCTGCAGCACTGAGAGTCAATAGCCTGCATAGTCTTCTGATATACAGGCAGCTCACCAGACCCCCAACCCTGGAGTTAAACTCTTCTTTCCCGTGCTAATATTGGCACTCGCTGGTGCCTACAATGAAACAAATGTCCCCTGCCACATAAGACCCCATTAGCATACATAGCAAATAGTAGATGTGTAGCCTTGGTACAGATTTTGTATTACCATTTTGTTAACTGCCCCCTGTCAAAGTGGAATGTCCCTCCCTACACAGTCCGACTCTATTGATCTCTTTGTCAGTGTTGACTGTGATACCATTATACCACCCAGTTGTCAATTTATTAATAAATTTCTATGAGGTACAACAGATAAATGGCACAACCCTTCTATAAAAAGATACCCCAAAATGGTTATATCATTGGAATAAAAATATTTAACAAACAAAGAGCTGATGGATCATAAGATCATTAATAATTTGTATAGGATTTAAATGCGACCTTTCTCCACCTCCACATACACCAACTCCAACTCTTTGCTGCTCCACTGATTCTGGCACCATTGGCGAGTGATCACTTCTGTTAATCTCTACTGTCAGGTGGGCAGTCCTGGACTGGAGCAGACAGACAGGGACCACCCACCTGACTGAAGACAGTGAAGGAATTCTAACTATGCCAGAGTCAGTGGAGTGGCACCTATAGAAGTATGCAAAGACGTGGAGGTGGTGAAAGGTCCTCTGATTTACAGAATTTATTAGGATTAGTTTTTAGTTTTTTCTTTTCGTTTTCATGTTTTGTTTTGTAAAGTAGAAATCACTTTGTTTTCCGGTGATCTGTCTTTATGGATCAGTTGTTGAAAAATTTTAGTGGGAGGTTTAGAACGCCAGTCTTCATATTCCCACCACTGGAGGAGAGTGTCCCTCATGTATGACAAGGCGCACACCTCCCCATAAATCATGTGCACCCTCTGCAGGGCCATGTGTCTGTACTGAAATCTACACCAGCTCATAACTGGCTTAGATTTCAGCTATCAATTACACCTGTAAACTGGCATAAATGATGATGAAATGGCAAGGGTAGCAGAAAAAAGTCTGAAATTTTTTTTGCGCAAAAACATGAGTGGTTAAAAAATGGTCATACAAGGCTTTCTAACTCTCTTCCTTTTGTCTTCCTCTGATGTTGATGGGTTATTTCCAAAGGTCTCTCTTTACATTTTGACTAAATAAACCTTCTTTATCTTCTAGATTGATAGAAGATCACCATCACCTCGAAGTCCATCTAAGGTAAGACATGTCAATTAACAGAGTATAAATTGTGAGACTATAAAGTATGTTCTAATTGAATACATTTATAACTAGGGGGATAGTTGGTGTGGAGATGTGCCCTGAGTTCTAGGTCCCAGTCGGGTGCACCAACAAGATATTCAGATGAGAGAAATGAGAGCAGTTCTTTGTATTTGCGCAATGATGTAATAAAGCTAGAAAAGGAGTCCTTAGTGTACATATAAAGGAGTAAGCACAACTGAAAGAGGTGCTAGTAGTGAGCAACTTATCCATTTTAAAGGTGACTAAAAAAAATAACACATCCAGGTGGATACTTTATATTACTTCCTGCAATTAATCACTTTCCTCGTTATTAGAAAAGGGAAAAGAAATTGCTGCAATAAGGAATCAATTTAGTACATCAAGCCACTTTTGGCAGTTGTAAGCAAAGTAGTGTGATCATTAACCGCTAATGTAGGAAGTCACATGGCCGTGCAAGCGGTCCAAATCAGACCATCAATCACTATTGATTATTAGTCATGTAATGCAGCTACTAGAAATCTACCATGTAGCTTAGGTCAAGTACTTTACTTTAAAATGTATACAGATCATATACTATATTGTGTGAGATTATTACATATGCTGTAGGTCAGTCAGATCCAAAATGCATATAACATAATAGTGCTGTGCGAGGATCTTAAATAGGAGCAGAAACATATGTGGCAAAAAACCAATGAAGCAGTGGAAAGATGATTTATCTTTTTTATGGATATGCAAATCAGCTTGTAAGTTTACTTGGGGTGGACCTGATTTGCCTACACACATACGTGTCATTCAAACCTAAAAAGATCATTTACAGCTAGAGGGCCAGTGTTGGGTTGCCAGTCCAGAGAAAAGCAGAAGCACTTACTGCAGTCTGTAGAGAAATCTGTCAATTCAGGTCCAATTCAGTATAAACATATAAGTTATCACCATGTCCAAACTATTACACTATAGAAGTATTTATTACACAATAAACACTGAACAGAAAAAAAAAAATCTAAATGTTAAAATCAACTTTATTCGGTTATTTTTCCCTACCACAAAACAACGAAAGTAATCAAAAAGGTCTTATTTGCCTCATGATGGTGAAAGCAAAAGCAGCTCGTCCTGCAAAAAAAGAGCCCTTGCACAGCACTGTGGGCAGAACTAAGAAAAAGTTATGAGGATCAAACTATGGAGATCTAATGAAAGAAAACGTTGTTTGACTAAAGTTTTCTTGTAATGTATTAAAACATGACAAAAACTTTATATATATACCTGTATATGTATATGTATATATATATATATATATATAAAATAAATATATTTGGATAGGTCCGACACCTGGGAAACCCCATGAATCTGCTGAAGTAGCAGCAGTGCTCGTATCACTCCATATTCAGCAGTCACATGGCCTGATCACAGCTCGGTCCCATTTAGTGCCTATAGGAAATACAGATTTTCCTGTAGAAAACATGCCTATGTGAATAGAAAGATATAAAGTTATGGCAAGGAGGAAGAAAAAAAATTGTCGGGAAGGAATTAAAATTTTTAAAGTACGATTAGTGACTCACCAGTGTAAAGGTATGTAATGACTGCAGTTTTTCTTGAACACAATAAAAATCTAGTTAATTAAAATTCTGAAGACAATTAAGTTCTGTTCTTTTGATGTCTTATTGTCAAATTATTATAGGGAATCTGTCAGGTCAATCTGGGACACTAAACAACGCACAGGTCTTTATGGACCTGGGATTTAGTGGCCCAAATCGCCATGTTGTAATGCAATCTACAGGGGCATAAAAAATAAAAAACGTTCATACTTAACTAGATAAGGGTCTGATCGACGCTGTTTGGTGACAACGGTCCGGCTTATTCATGAGGCACGCCTCCTGGTGCCTGCGCTGTTCTTCAGTGAAGCCAAAGATGGACACCCCGGCTTCACTGCGTAATTGGGGGGCATTCGCATTGAAGCCGAGGAGTGCTCCTCTGGCTTCATTGAAGAACTGCGCAGGCGCGGGGAGTACAGCGGCAGGGGGAGTATAAAGCTTTTTTATTTTTAATGCGACCATGGATTGCGTTATAACAGGGTGATTTGGGACACTAAACCCCAGGTCCATATGGACGTGTGGGTGATTTAGCATCCCAAATTGCCCTGACAGATTCCCTTCAAAGAAGTCCTCCTTCAAACATCAGCTAGCGAAGTGTTCTCCAACTTGTGGCTCAAAAACATAGCTCAAATAATGTACCTGTATGATATATTTCTCATATATACTTTTTTCCAAAAAAAAATAAATCGGACACCTAAAGAATGACATTACATAGTTGACAGGTTACTCATATCACTTAACCCCATCTTTTACTTTCTAAAACAATCTCATGCAAATCTTTATGGAAATATTTCATCAGAATGTCTACTGGTAGAAAGTTACAGTCCGTGCCATGTATTACTCTGTGTTATAAGAGGAGTACAGGAAGCTCAGGACAAATTTAAACATTTCAGATTGAGTTTCAGTGTACCTAGTGAAGCTGCATCCTGTAATGCAAGCACTGAGTAGGCTCCGACGTCTACTGTGCTTCAGCTACAAAATAAGACTACAAATGGTATTCTCTGAGAGTTTAACAAGATATTCTACCCTTTTGTAATATGGCATAATGTAGTAAAATAAGAGCACTGAAAAATGTTTTTCTATATTGCCTAATATGGTGTTGTCCCCATTGTCTGTCTATAATGCCAAGCAGCTCACTGTGGTCAGTATTGCAGTCCATGCAGTATAATCATCAACACTGCAAAACACAGGGCAGAGTGGCAATAGTGAGCCTATAATCTTCCTCTGCTATCCCAAATAGCCATTGAAATGAGCCTTGGACAACAATTGATCATGTTTTTGCTCCTCAGAAATATTAACATACCTGTTACAGGGGTATTGCTACTGTGGACACTTATGGTGCATCCACAGAATATGCCATAAATGTCTGACAACCCGCCATTCAGGCTCAGAGGTGGCTGTGAATGATTCTGTATCTCCCATAGAAAGTAATTGATATGGAAATACAAGGCCACCTCTCTAGTCATACTCTGCCTGGATGTTGCACAGGACAGGGATTGGGAATTGTGACCACCATTATGGAGATGGGTATGAGTCCCAAAAGTGGACCTGCATCTATTAGACATTTTATGGTATACCTTTTGGATATGTCATAAAAGTCTATGACAGTAAAAATCCTTTAATTAAAGGGGATGTCTTTATACAAGACATGCCTTTTCTGACAGGGGTTGCCCCAGCGAACACCTAACTTTTCTGGGGTAAGCCACAACTAGCCTGTAATTCTTCCTGCAGAGTTATCCATTAGCCCTAATAGTATATTATTCTTAGAACTGAAGTACTGTACTGTACTGTTCTTAGGGCATCTTTTCACTTGTTCCACACCCTAAGCTCTTTGCAAATGTTCACAAACCTCTTTATTCCTCAAAAAAAGGAAGGGAGGAGGGAGTTGAAGCTGCAGCTTATTACTCAGGGTTTCTGTGAAATCGTATAAGATGGGAAAAGCAAAGAGATGTCTCATGTTGGGCTCTTACACTGCTTACCCACTTAGCAAGCAAGCAAAGAAAAAATAGGCATTTACAATAATCAGCAAAAAGAAGCAAAAAAAACAAAATATACAGATTGACTTTAACATCTAGAAGTGCTGTGTACATCTAACAATGTGTAAAAAATCATCATGAATTTAGTTTTGCAACAATAGATAATCCTTAAACTTTAAATGTCTGCCGTCTAAGTTCTATGAACTTGACCACTATTTGTTGTATTCAACCTCTCCCACTATGGTAGTTTGGCTGTGCTGAATCTAAATTTTATCATTACATTGCATTGTGCAATAACAAACTAGCCCTAATGGAAAAAAACAAACAAAATAAAGATCGATCTTGAGGGTTTTACGTTAGCAGATAGTTGCAGTCTCTTAAGGGCACTGACTACCAATACCCAGGATAAGAATGATGATCATGTCCCAAAGTGGCCCCTACTGTGTTCGTTACAAATATTGCAAAAATTATTGCCGAAATTTTTGGGGTTTATCATCCACAAACTATTATTATACTCTGGGGAGTATACTTGTACTCTGGAGTATAATTATCAGAGGCCTAGGGGAGGTGACAAACAAAATACCAGTGTTACTTACCTCTCCTGGGCTCTGGCACGAGACTCTGCTGTCTTTGGCCTCTTCAATGATATCACAGATGTGAGTTAAGCTAACGTCATATTGTGTCTTGAAGTCTGTGATGTCACTAAAGAGGCTTGAAGACAGCAACGAGTAGTGCCGGAGCCCAGGAGAGATAAGTAACACTGGTTTTTATGTTTGCTCACGTACCTGGGCCTCCAATCATTTATACTTCGGTGTCTGAAGAGACCCCAGAGTCTAATAATAGCAGTTTCAGTCCGGACTTATTTGTGAAACCGCAAGGAAAACCTCACAAAACAAATCTAACGGGGTTTGCTCAACAAATACTCTTGCCGTTGGCCCACGTCCTTACTTTCTGATCCCCACTCCTGTTCATGGCCGCCTCTACTTCCCCCTTCTCCCCACCAGGGGACCCTGTTCCTTCACTCTCAGCGACGTTCTGACGCTGTTCAGAGTCAACGACATGATATGGGAAGCATGGGGCTCCCTATAAGGCAAAAGGGGAAGCAGAGGTGGCCGTGAGCAGGGACGGGGATTGGCAAGTAAACGGGGCCCATTTTAAAAAAATTAAAAAAAGCATCAGGGCCTACAGTGTACGGATCTCTAATGGTGATGCCGAGGAACTGCAACTCTGCTTCCAGCTGTATTCACTGTATATAGCTTTTGGCTGCCAGATTAGCTGATTGATGTGGGTTCCAGATGTTGGACTGACACTGATCAGATACTGATGACCCATCCTGTGAATATCCAAAACATATGGAGTCTTGGACAACCCCTTTAAGGCCCTATTACATAGTCCAATTATTGGGAACTACTATTTGTGTATTATATTTGTATAATTGGCCTGTGTAAATATGCTCCCGATCAGCTGACAAATGAGGACACTCTGAGTTGTCAGCAAATCTTACATGTAATAGTAAAGATGCTGAACTGTCAGCAGCACATGTGTGTTTATATGCAGCCTGTGCAAATAGGGATTTTGTGATGTCAGTAAAGGAAAGGTGTATGTCCTGATGCTGATTCAAGCACGTTCAGTTCCAGTCATTGTTGCATGTAAATGGAGCTAACCAGACGCCGGTCAGTGGGTTGTTTTGTTCTTCGGATCTTGTTAAACATTGATGTAAAATAAGCCTCATGAGTGCAGGTCTAAGGAGACTGATGTCTTACCTCATTCTACATAAGGTCAAAGTCAAGAAGTCAAACCCTATAGGAAACTGCTATAATGAAAACGTATATGAACATGAAATCCTAAATGGTCTCTGACTCTTTACATCACACTGAAAATATTAGCGATGACTGTTGCTTGCATATGTGATACACAGCACCTTATCAGACTTTCCAGGACAATTGGTCCCATGTTCTCCAGTGATCGTATATTTCCATTTGTGGGAGAGCAGGAGCTGGCTGCCAGTTACTGTGTGTTACTGTGAAATCACATTTTTCCCTGCCGGATCACTCGGTGCTCTGCACAGCTAGATCCAGAACATATAATATGAGCTAGGATAAAGGGCTGTGATGACTAAATGAATGTGCTTTATTAGGTATTCTCAGGATAAGGTTGTTAAATATTTCATAAAATGAACCAAAAGCCCACTAACCCACAACCTGCAATGTTGTCAGCATAAGAAATCCAATGTAGTGGAGACCAATGACTAGAGATGGGCGAAGACTCATTCAGTTTCGAGTTTCCGTGGCTTGGGTCGAACAAGTTCGGTATAAACCACTGCTTAAAATTTAGTGTGTAACACTGTTGGGGCTCATAGGACCCCATCTATCCAATGTCTAGCTCTCTATGGCAAACACAGCTGAAGTTATGTCAAAGTAGAAATGACATGTATGTCTATAGAAAAACGGATGGTAAGCAGTGGATAAAAACTCAGTTTAACCATACCCTGTGCTGACACTTGCTTCTGCACAAAAATACATTTTTTTCGGGCGGTTATATTCCAAAAAGCAATGGTTTTGGAGAAAAATTTGCCTATTTTCATGACTTGTAAGTGCTACAGGCTTGTTTTTATTTGAAAGACAAATTTGTGGCTGTGAGCCTAGTTGAAAAGTGATGAAGAATTGTCTTCTCAAAAAAAAAAAAAAAAAAAAAATTATCCCTTTATGGGAGCAGATGTAAAATCAAAATGTGGCACAAACATTGTGCTATAGTGGAATGTGATGGACGAGGCCACAGGACATGTTAACATGACTGGCAGTGTTGGCAGTCTGGTTCGCACAGTACAGATATTCTCACTCACTCTTATGTATAACTTGGATCAATAATTTTGCCTGTAATTGATTAAATCTGACTAAACTTTGTTTTAACTCTGTTACTCCTAAGATTCTCTAGCTGCAGTGCAAGCTTTGCTGCACTAAATACTGTGTATTGCTGAAAAAAATGGACTAATTGCTTTGGATCGTGCATTGATGAATTGGTTATCTAGATAACACCATTGGTTATCTGTCAGCAGAAAATGGTAAGGAACAGGAGAGACGTATGTTCTCTGAAAGATTTCTTTTTCCGGATCATACAGAAAATCCTGAAGACTTAAAGGGAGTCTTTCACCAGAACCTAGCATATCAACCCATGGCACATATGCAATTGTCCACTGAGGCTAGGACAGTGCACCTCTGCTCCACTGTATGTGCGACCAAGGTCTAGCACATGGACAATGAAGAGGAGATGTACTACTCTGTCTTCAGTAAACAACAGCATATGCATCGGTAACACCAGGAACCAGGTGAGTATAGTGTTTATGATAGGGATATTTGGGGCCCTTTACCATCAGTCCTTATGGACCTGTGGTGGTTTAGGGTCCTGAACTAGATGTTATTGGCTTGGGGCTGACCAACCATCTAATTTGTATGGGTTCTCCCAAGTTTATTTATTAGATTTTAACTATCGAATCTATATGTTTTTGGGGAGATAAGCCACTGCCAGAGGTGGATATGTATGGCTGAGCATGTATAGACGGCTATCTCATGTGCATGGCCAGTGTTACAAATACTACGCTCAGGTATATCTCCTGATTATTAGCTTTATGACTTGTTTCTTGGTTTATTGATCCTTTAAGATCATAAAGACACACTAGTAAAATGGAGCACTTACTGGAGAGTTTGCTGATGTAGTCATGTTATCTATGCACATCCATGTATACATAATACAGGAATGTTATGTTTGGTGCATCAAGTTAGCTTTACTAAATTCTGCATGTCTGCAGTCCTAATTATATGGGATTTGGGATTCTGTGCATGCTAGGTACAATATATTTGTGTATATTTTTGGCATCATTATCTTATTATGGATCTTACCATTGAGCCAACAGTAAAGCAGAACATTGGGAACAAGTAATTTAGTAAAGAGGCAATAAATTGCAGACATTGGCTTTCATTTGGTCTAATGCTAGAAAAGATGCCAGCTGCAGTAAGTCAGAAGATTCTAGAGTAAAACCAGATATTGAACTGCAATGTGTTGCAGCTTCCAATGCATCAAAGCATAGGTTCTTAATTCTATTGATCCTATTTACTGCCGCCTTAAAATAAAAACCCTTGAAATATCAATTACAAAATGTCCTCATTGATATAAAAAGAAAGATTTTGTTCTTAATCTTTGCAACATGGGATATCCGTAGGAATTAATCTGGCCTGCTGATTTAGCAAAGATGGGGTGGCTGTGAGATGTCTAGTGTGTATGTGTGTGTGTGTGGCCAGTGGTTAGCGGTTTGATGGACCCCGGGTGTGGCTGCACCTTCTAGAGTAGCCTCCTTCACCTGTGGTCACCACCCAGCTCTGTCCCCCTAAAATAAATATTAAATCAGTCCAAATGTGCAGTGACTGTTGGCAAACACATCAGTAGGATTCATATTTTTAACCGCTTCCATGGAGGGGGGAGGAAAGGCAGCGTGCAAAGTGCACCATGACAATTTTACAGGTCACATGCCCCCTTTTTAGAGCTCCCCACAGTTTTTTTCTGTAAGTGTACTCTGTCCCCCATGTTAATGTTATCCTTATTAGTTCTCCCCCTAATGTGTCACAGGATAGTGCCTTCCTCAGTCCCGCTACACAGGACAATCCTCTCCTCAGTGCCTCCAAAGAGGATAATGCCCAACCTCAGTTGAGCCACACAGTTTATTGCATCCCTCAGTGCCCACACACAGTTTGTCCCCCTCAGTACCCCAAAAGTGTATTGGCCTCCTCTAGTGTCCCCCCCCCACACACACACACACACCTGATTAGGGAATGGTGAGTATTTGTTTCTCACCAGTCTGCTCCTTGGCCCCACTCTTTCCCTTCCAGGCACTGAAATATGACTTGTCATGTGCACCCCAAGCATAGATGAAGCACACAACAGAGCACTGAATAATGAACTTACTCTATAATACTCACCACTCACTTCCCAGCAGCTTGTAGGCCCCTACAATGGCACATAAGTGGTTTTAGTAGTGGTAGACTTTCTTTAAATGGTCACTAACTTTTTAGACCTCTTTGTCTCATTTAATAGAGCATGTGATTCTGGTCCAAACTGTGATGCAACTTAATTTTAAAATGTTGCTGTTTTCTTCCTGAGTACCTCTCTAAAGTTGCTCCACTTGTCTCCCTTCTAGCTAATTTGCTGTTCACTGCCTGTTATTAGGGAAGTTCTGTCCATAGTTACCTACAAAATCAAGACTGGTTCAAAATAAGTGGAGTGAGGAGGTTCTGTTCTCTCTTCACATAGTGAATGGAGAGAGGAGGGGCTTGTTCTCTCAGCCTCTATACTTATGCACACAGCTTTCTCTGTACACTGCAATAACTGAGAAGATTCTGCAGCTTCTACAATTTAAGGAGAATGTACTGCTATATACTTCTGCATGCTTCTGACTAGCTCCTTGTGTTATTGTTGATGAAATATTTAGTTATAGACGGCAAGCAGCTTTCCTTACTGTTGGTGGGTGGTGAGCCGTGATGCCGTGCTTATCCCCTGCTCCCTAAGACATCGTACCACTGCATCTTTCAGCAATGGATTCATGCCTGATGAAGGGACTTGTCCCCAAAATGTTGCAGTACTATCTGGCAATCATGGATAAGTGAATTGCACACTGCATGTTATATGATTTTGTTAATAAAAACACTTGGCAGATACAACTTTGGAATATCATACCGAGAATCTGGTAGCATGTGAAATATTACTATTTACTGCAGCATGGGCTCTTTTGCTCAAGGGCATGAAGCTGTTATTCTAGGACTATGACTGCATGTGATTGTCATTGGGTTTGCATGCTAAGTATTTACTGCTTATGCCATACCTAGCCTGCCGAGATTTCCCTCTTTCACCATCTGGTACTACGTGTGAAGTACAACAGACTAAATATATTCTTTCATTTAGCCCTGTCTCTTCGTGTCACGGCCTGCTGATAGATACAGAAAGTGCTGTAGTTTATGGTACACGTAATAAGCCTTTGACGTGCTTATTTGTGAGAAGAAATGCAAAAACATCATCCATGTAAAGACTATAGAAATCCAGTTTTTTTCTCCTATGCGTAGGTGGTTGTTTAAGAGTAGATAGCCTGAATCTAACAGGCTTACAGATTTCTCAGAAATCTGTAGCTTAGATTTAGTAATAGTTTATAAAAGAGGCACATTTTATGGAAAGAGTGTCAGATTAGGCAACTTTAGACCCACCAGGGGGCATCATTGTGAGATTTCATTGCCAAGCTATACAAGTGCAGGTTAATGTAAAAATTCTACGGTTATAACCGTACGGTTATTACCATTGCATACACAGCAGGAAACCATAATTGGGATTGTTTCTTTATTAACCATTTAGGGGCCTGTAATGTGTTAAGAACTGTGCCTACCAGGTCTGTGGAGTCGGTAGGCCAAACCACTGATTCTGACTCCCCTTGTCCACAGTCCGACTCTGACTAATGTTCCTTCATAAGTGGCAGTCAGTAAAGCTCCTCTAATTCACAAAAAAAAAAGATTGACTTTGTATAAAAGTAAATATGGAACAAACTATATATCTAATTATACAATATTAATAATTGTATAATATAATTTAAAGTACTTTAATAATTATATTTTGAAGTCAGAGTTGGTAACTTTTTTACCAACTCCACTCAAAACTGACTCAGACTGCATAGCCCTGGTGCCTACCAAAAACCCTAGCATGCATGCATCTGAAACTGTAGGAAAACTTTTGATAAGAACAGTATTTCAAAATAATAACATTATAAGTCCCCAAACTCAAGTCATGTATTAGTAAGATTAGCAAAATCCTACTTTGGGCTATATATGAGTGAACCGGTTTCGATCGAACCAGATTTGACACACATTTCCCTCACCTTTCTGGGTCTCCCCCACTGCGTCCCTCTGCCTCTTCTGGCCCTCAGTGTGTCTGCCCTGGGGTCACCAGGTCACATGGGATGCACTGAGTGTCATGACCCCAGGAGCATGATGTCAGAGGAGGCCAGAAGAGTACCGAGAGAGAGACGGATGCTACAGAGAGGCCCAAAAGAGGTGAGAGAACGTAAGTATAACTTTTTTTTTTTTTTTTTTTTTTTTTTTTTTATATACACCTTCCCTGGGCCTCAATTTATCCTATGGGGTCTGAAGAGAAATGAACTGGAAAGTTGACTCGTCCGAACCCAGGACAAAACAAATCTTCAGAGGTTCGCCCATCTCTACTTGAGGCCTCTATGCTTTGCATTTCCTTTGCACTTTTGCCATATGACCCGGGGAGGTCCCAATACATACCTCCTATGTTACTGAGAGAGACCGAAAAAGACAGTATGTATTGGGGATACATATATACATGGATATAATTTTTTCCAGCATGAAATAGGACAGATGCACAGATCCAAAGTAGCAACTATAAAAATGGAAATCTTGGATGGACAATGTAAAGCACAGTGTGAAAAAAAAACCCCTTAGCAGCCAACCTTCCTCACTTGATCAGCTTTTGATAGGGAAATCAGATGTGGACAATCCTTTTATCTAAATCTATTAGGGTATTTGTAATTTAGTACAAACACAAAAGACAAACTGTTCTTGTCAGGCATTTCCAATGAGTCTAATAATTGCATCTGTGACCTATGAGATTTTGTGATGTAACGTTCCGTGGAATATACAAATTCAATTTTAGGGAGCAACATATTAAAATTATATTCGAGCTTCCACTGAATAGATTTGTTTCATCACATACTGGCAGACTGTAGAGAAAGCCTTGCAAACCATTTTGTATAAATTATTCTTTTCAATTCTGTCTGTTACCATAACATAAGGTCTGAGCACACAGTATGCTTCTAACAACTCCACTTAAAGACAGCACAGAGGACTTTTCTCTCTGCCGGTTTCAGTATAAAAATGGTGGACACCCAACAGAAACCTGGCGGACCCCATTATAGTCTATGTAGTACGCAGGTAACCGCTGTTTTATCAATCCGAATCTCCATCGTTCAGGTCCCATGGCGGACACGAATGATGAAGACCTGTGCGCAGATGTGTACCTAGCCTTCATAGCGCCCCCTTTCCTGGCCTCCACACAATAGAACGCCCCATTTGCACACACTATAATATCCCAAAGTGGCCTCCAGACAGTATAATATCCCATAGCGGCCCCTCCTCACAGTATATTGTCCGCACCAATATGGTGTGACCGTTTTCCTTTGCCTTCCATCAGTTTTATCACGGAAGGGAGGTTGTTCCCGCCATCTTGGAGAACTAAGCACAGATCTTCTGTGGATGTAGGTTTGCTTCAATCCTTCTGTCTCTTCATGTAATCCCAGACAGACTGGACAAAGTTGAGATATGGACTGTGGGGGCCATATCATCATTTCCAGGACGACTCTTCTAAAGGGCAAAGGTCACACCAAATATTGAGTGAACTATTAACACTTCTATTTTTTCAAAGCCTTCTTACTTCGCAAAACTTTTAGGAAGGTGTGGAAAAATTCTGCAAAATACTTTATATCATGATGACAGATTCTGTGGAAATTATTTGTCCTATTAGATGCGAATGTTTATGTGTTCAGTTCAATCCGTTTGTTGTGAAGTATGGATTCTCATCAACTGGGAAGAATCCAGTTGGTTAAACTTTGTGTGTTTTCTTCTGGTTAGTCTGCCAGACTGCTGCTAAATTTAATCACGGGTGTAAAGTATTTTCTGCTGTCTAGGGTGAAACATGTTAGAATATTTTCGAAAACTTCACACTCATTTCCCTACCAACTGGTGCAGAGAAAACTAGGACATGCAGTACATAGAGCTATTCCCTCTGTATCTACAAGGTCAGCAAAGGCTGAACTTTTCCCCCTACATATTTCAGATGGCTGGGGGTGTGAATTATATGATACCTTCTAAACACATCAGAAGGAAAGTCGTTTAATCGCCGCTTTCCTTCTAGAGTTAAATCTGTCTTTCTTTTTTCAGCACACTAGCAGGAAATGACACGATCTCGGATTGTGCCATAATAGTGTCTCAGTTTGTCAAATGGGAACTAGTGTCTTTCTTGGTACCATTTAACAGCAGACCATTCCATGTTATTTGCCACTCCGGTCTTGTTAATCTGTGTGTCTGGATGACGTATTCCTTTTAACTAAGGGGATTAGTGTTGAACGTCTTCTTACCTGATCATCTTCTCACTAGTTATTTAGCCCTTGCGGTAATAGAAAAAAAGCTAAACTTGTTTTTGGAAACGGCAGCCAATCAGAGGATGAAGAGCTTACAGAGGAACAGAGAAAGCAACAACCTGAACCAATGAGGAGACAGGGGTGTGTCTCAGACTACCTTAGACTCCCTGCAGGCAATGTATCTGTCTTCCGTGCTTGCTGGTTTTTAAGCTCAACTCCATTAAGGCAGGGTTGTGACTACAGAACAATCAGAAGCAGGATTATAAACTACATTCATATGTTATTTGATCTCATGAATGAACATTTGCTTTAATTTATCTTGTATTAACTGAGTTACAGAACATCTTATAGTTTATTCTCATCCAGAAGTGCATTTAGGTTTTTGTTGGTTGATGTTTTAAACCACCCAGTACTTTTCTGACAGACCCACCCTTAAAGGGTTTGAACAGTACTACCTGCGTATGGATAAATGTAAAATTTGGCACATAACTTTTAAATAATGAACAACCCCCATGCTAATATTTCCATATTACTACACTTCTTACTTGACTCTAATGATGGTGTAGCGTACTTGACACTGTCTGCAGTGGTGACCTGCCATCCAGACTGTTATGACCACTGTGGCCAATAATTTGGCTACTACAGTCATGTGCCAAGTACAACCCACAACTCATGTAACCAAGTAAACAAGAGCAATCGAGAAGCACAAAGTCACCAGAGAGTTTTTAGGGTAACCATGTGCCGTTTTTTGTCATTTTTACCCATATTCAATTCTTACTACGGTTTTCCGAAAGGTCAGAAAACCATTTTGAATAGCTGAAACAAAATCCTAAACCACTTTGTACTTTTGATGTACTGGATTCTAAAAGATTATAATATCCAATTACTTTTACAGTGCTTGGTGTGAGGACTACAAATACCAGAATGCACATCACTACATCAAAATTGCAGTCGTTGAACCAGCAGAGGTCTGGTGGGGAATGTTAGTTCGGAGCTAAGAGAAACCAGTAGCATGGTGCTCATTTTTTTCTTTAATCTTTAGCCTCAGCTTGTGGTTGTGACATGTACTGTAGGTCACTAACTTCTGTGGAGAATAGAATACCAGTCATAAGCTTTACAATACCAGATGGCCATGATGTGGTTTTAGTAAGGAAGGGTCTCCATAATGCACAGTACATAACACGCAGAGGTTGTGTAGCAAAGACAATGCAAAATAAAAACAGATTCCTATACAAACCAACCAGGTCTGTTCTCTTTTCCATCTTATTTTCAGTAAGAGGTTTCTTAACACATTTTCACCAAACGCTTTAAAAGCCATGTTCCACCTTTTAAAATTACATTTTTTTAACCAATTGTTCATGTTTAAACATGTTTTAACATTTTTAATGATATTTTTGATATTCCCATGTCATTATTTATATTTTAAACGGGTCCTATATCCTGCCATATTCATCCTGGCCACTGATGCATTTCAATTCTGTAGGGGATTTCTTTGCAGTAGTCTTCTCCATTTACTTGAGTGACAAGACAGGATTACAATAGAAGATAACATTTCTATAGATAACACCATTGTTGCATCCACTACTGACTATAGGTGATGTTACAGCTTATCTACTGCCCCTCCCTTCATGGAGCATGTCTAGAAAACTCTCCCATAGACTTCAATGAGTTGGCCCCATACTATTGCAACCTATGAACATGACTAAGGCTCGGTTCACACCTGCGCCTGAACTCCAATGCGGGATTCCCTTCCCCATTCCGCTTAAAAAATGCGGAGAGCAAAGCGCTGCAAGCAGCACTTTTCTCTCTGCATTTTTCGCCCTTTTCTGGCGGAAACCCGGCGGACCCCATTATAGTCTATGGGGTCCACGGGTTTCCGCAGGTAACCAATTTTTTAAGCGGATTAGGTATCCATTCAGAGGGTCTGCTTGGGAAACCCAAACACAAGTGTGAACTTAGCGTAAGCTGTAAAACGTATCACTAAAGATTATAATAAGGTGGAAGAGAAGCTCAGACAAGATGGCAGCCCCCATAATCATGTACAGAAAAAAAATATAATTAAAAAAAAAAGTACAATCAGAAAATGAAAACAGATACATTTCACTTTTTTTCATATGGTTCTGATAAATTTAAAAAAAAAAATGGCGACACATTTCATTTAAATGCTGGAAAATAAATACTGACTTGCTACTTCTATGCCGCAGTGTGTATATGCATTCAATAGGAGAAAAAATAAATGACATACAACCATGTCTATCAGACTACATAAAAATGCACTATTGCTTTGTAAAAAAAAAAAAAAAAGTCAGAGAGATACTGAACTATATGATTTGCATATATGTCTCCTCTGTCTAAAAAACTCCCAGGCTCCATAAGAAGTAGGCCCTTCTTCCATATTACCAGTTATACCATTAGTGATTCAGCAATGCAACAGAGACCAGCATTTGTCTCTGCAATAGAAAGCATGTTAGAGAATAAGCTTTGTGACTGAACCAAGTTAGTGGCACTGCTACGGTAACACTTGTAAAGGAACTGTGGCTTGTACTATTACGGGGGGCTGTGGCTGCACAGCTTTAGGTGCCCACGGGGGAATTACCAGCCATATGTACTAGTATATGTTGTACTGACAAAAGACTAGCAGTAATGTAGCGGAGGTACACATTTACACACTAGTCTCCATTTTACATTGCATTAAAACCTTATGCATTGTGTCATCAGCAAAATAGAAGATGTGAGAATTGTTTTTGCTGCAGCTCAAAAGCAAGACAAGCAAATTGTTGAATCATGTGCATTAGATGCCAAAATATCTGGGCCCCTGTCCAGACTTCCATTATGTGATCACTGTGTACAGCACCTAACGTGGGTGGGGAAATCGGCAAACTCTCAGCTGTGGAGGTTTACACAGACTTGGATCACATGGGAATAAGAAAAAAAAAAAGATTTTAGCATCTTGTGAATATGGCAAAATTATTTCTGCACAATTTAGGAAGAGTCAGTAACTGATGCACAAGAATGCACTGGCCAGGATCAAATCGAAAGGTAAAAGCTTTCAAGGCACTCATGTTTTTATTACAAAATGACCCTTTTTAAATTCATTTTTATGCAAAACATATTTTTAAACATTTTTTATTTTTTTTAAATGTCCATGATATCTATATATGTAAAAAAAAAAAATACTGCAGTTCCGACTCTGGCCATTAAGCCAAATAATATGCTGACAATTGCTGTTTTCTGTAGGAGATTTTTTTGCAGTAGCCACCTCACTTTATCCGCACAGCCCGATGATCACAGCTGTCATGTACATGTAGATAAGACACAGAATCCACCAGTCACAATAGGCAATTTCACAGTTTATCCCAATATATGCCTAGAATGCTCTCCCATAGAAGTCAATATGGGGACACCTTGGCCTGATTTATCATAACTCATGCTAGTTTTCTTTATTTATTATAACTCACACCGCAGCCTCTTCATAAACCTCTGGTTCCCTACACCAATGGTACAATACGCCGGTCCTAATAAATTTGCTCCATTGTGTCTATAGCCCATGGTCTATCTCCAGGACACAGTAAGTCACAGATTAGGCTTAGTTGCAAGAGTTGTAGTTGCAAAATCTTTAGGATTTTTTTTTTCTAAATATAGATAATAACATGGAAAATTAAACATAACCTTACCAGAAAGTCTTAAAAAATATGTTTAACATTAATACAAGAATTAAACTGTAAGTCATTTTGTGGTGATACATCACCTTTAAGAAAAGGATGTTCTTACAGACAATGCTGCCTGCAGTCCTGTAGTAGAATATACCCTAGGCCGCTTTACCTTATCAGCCATTGTTTTCTTTTTTTGGTGAAAAATAATGAGATTAGCCAAAAAGGGAAAGAGAAAAATATTACTCCGCATCGTCCTCTTTGTATATTGCCACCCTACAACATTTAGTATATTTAGCAGTACAGCTACCTATATACAGACATGTAACTGCCATAGAGGAAAATATTCCATTGTCATAGTCCTGGGGTAACCTGCTTTTGTCGTTTTATACACCATAAATGTCCCGCATTGTATTTGCCATCAGGTACGTTTTTTGATGCCTCCTCAAACAAGACACCAAGGGAGCCAAGGTGGTTCTGCAAGGTGCTTCAAGTAACTAGTCAGAGAGAGAATCCTCATTAATCTGTGTCATCTCAGGGAGCCAAGACATCCAAAAGCAAGCAGCCATCTATAAATAGCTATTAACAGCTTTGGCATTAAAGGGAGAACTATCTGCTGTGGAAAAGAAAGTACCTGGACCAAAACGGAGTTGTGTTGAGGCCAGAAGAATGGAGGCATTACCATGCAGTGGGAAAATGGCTATGGAGGCTTACTATAGGTATCGGATGCTATTCTTTCCTAGTGCTATATTTTAGCAGAGATTTGCCAAGCTTCTTCAAGCAGGTTGAAATCGGATCTTCTGCTTGTTGACCCCCTAGACTTGGTTCTGATGAAGTGTAGTTGGATACAAATGGCTACATACAGTGGGGAAAAAAAAGTATTTAGTCAGCCATCAATTGTGCAAGTTCTCCCACTTAAAAAGATGAGGCCGGCCTGTAATTGACATCATAGGTAGACCTCAACTATGAGAGACAAAATGAGAAAACAAATCCAGAAAATCACATTGTCTGATTTTTTTAAGAATTTATTTGCAAATTATGGTGGAAAATAAGTATTTGGTCACCTACAAACAAGCAAGATTTCTGGCCCTCACAGACCTGTAACTTCAGGTCTCTCTCATCTTTTTAGGTGGGAGAACTTGCACAATTGGTGGCTGACTAAATACTTTTTTCCCCACTGTAGTTCATGCTGCAATATAGTTTATGCTGCAATGAATAACCTGAGCTGTAAATTATTCCGAGTTGCAATTGGAGTTCATTGACTCACTCCTATTTTACGTGGTTTTGACCTTTTATATGGTAAACCAAAAACCTCTAAATTACTCCATATTCCTGAGCAACTTGAACATCAGGATTCATTCATTATACAAAATAGTCTATCGCTAGTATTTGTATCATATTTACTATTGTTACCAAGCTACAACCTCAAAAATGGCCGCCACAGTTTATTTTATATGTATAATTAATGTGGCATCATTTTGTGACCTTTCTCCTATAGTGGATACAGTTACAATAAGTATTAGCCCCTTATGTCTTCACTATTACTGACAGATAGCTTGCACATATAGCATTCCATGCTTTCTATGGCAGCTGCATACATCTTTCACAGGCCCAAGGTTATTTTGTTGATGAATACTTTGTATGTATGACATGTATGTATATCTTTCCTCTCTCTTTAAGTGCACCTGCTTGTGCGCGCAGTTGTGGATCCAGTATTTGTCACAGATCTCAGTCATGTTAGTTTTCCTAATTAGTTAATTGATAGGATTTATTTTTGTGAATATTTATTCTATTCATCTTCCCTATGAATGGGAATAAACCACATGAATGGTAAAATACAAAAGATATACAATAGCACGTGATTTCCATTATTAGCAGTGATGGTAGAATAGCAGTACAGTGCATAAAGCCAGGGTTGGATTATAGTTGGGGCACTCAGTAGTTTGTGAATTTACAATATTTTAACCACATTCCCTCCTTCATGGCCCTTGGATGATCACATCAAGCTACGAAAAGTTGAAGTGACATTGCATGTGTATTGCAATCACTTTTGAAGCCACCTACTTGGCTGTAGCCATAAATCCCCTAGAGAAGGGGGTCATTGGCATATGCTGTCACCTCTTTAACATATGGCTGAGAAGTTTGGGATGACTATAACTTATTGACTAAATTTTATTAACTCTTTCTGGGGGGATAAAAAGCATCAATTCTATGAGGGCAATACCAAAAGTAAGGTCTCCTACTTTTTTAGAAATACAAAAAACTGTTTATTTTCTATAATATTTACATCATTTTAAAGGTTGAACAATTATCTATTTTTCTACATGATCATCATTTCGGTCGATGCATTTTTGTAGACGCTGTGACAGTTTTTGTATGCCCATGTCATACCAGCTCACCGCCATGTCCTTGAGGAAGCGTTGAACCTCATCTTTCACCTCTTCGTCGGAGCTGAGTCGCCTTCCGGCCAAATGTTCTTTCAACTTAGGGAACTGAGGTTTCCCGAGGCACCATCCACAGGATTTTAATGAAAAAGTTGCAATATCGGAAGGTGTGCGCAAGATGGGTCACCCGTCAAAGGTGGCTTGCCCACACGTCACCCGTCTTCCTGCACACGCTATTATGCCCCATAGTGGCCCCTGCACAAACTATTATGCCCCATAGTGGCCCCTGCACACACTTATGCCCCTAGTGGCCCCTGCCCACTTATGCCCCATAGTGGCCCCTGCACACACTTATGCCCCATAGTGGCCCCTGCACACACTTATGCCCCATAGTGGCCCCTGCACTACTTCTTTGCAGTCTGGCTCACACTGAGCTTAACCAGTCCTTTCTGGAATCCAGTCCTCTTGGGACAGACCACCTGTCTGTCTCCAACTGGTTCCACAATCCACCTGCTCTCTGCAGGTCACCAGCAGCACTCTCCTGCTGTGTGCACTCCCTCTGTGAAGCCCCAGGTATGGGTGTGGTCAAGGTCCTTTTCAACCCTGTTTTTGGGTCGCTCACCAGCGCCCTTTAGGTTCACACCCTCACAGTAAATAAATATATATATATATATATATATATATATATACACACACACACACACACACACACACACACACACACACACACACACACACGTGCATCTCAATAAATTAGAATATCTTTGAAACGTTTATTTCGTTCAGTAACTTAATTAACAAAGTGACCTCCTATATTTTCTAGATTCTTTACACACAGAGTGTTCTATTTCAAGTGTTTTATTTCTGTAAATGTTGATTATGGATTACAGGTAATGAAAACCCAAATCTAAGAAAATTAGAATATTGTAAAAAAGTTCAGTATTGTAAATTCAGTGTGTCACCTGCCAAGGTTTCTTAAGCCTTTAAATGGTCCCTCAGTCTGGTTCAGTAGGACACACAATCATGGAAGACACTGATTATGGATTGTATTACTGAAATGAATGAATGTTTCAAAGATTTTCTATTTTATTGAGATGCACCTGTATATATTTATTCCGATATTATTTAGCTGTGCTTTTATTATCTATCTCTCTATCTGGGACATAGCCATATATATATTAGGTGGTCAGTTGGTCGTGAAGGAAGGTAGGAACCTCATAGATCTTAATATTGTAATATCCTAAGTAAGGTGGGTTAGAAATTATTGAATCAGTGTCTTCTTCTGTCTATCAGATTGGAAATTCCAGACTGTAGGCAGTTATTGGAGAGCGTACCTAACCATAATGCCATAACACTATTTAGTTCGTGTTATGAAGATTTCAGATTTATAGAAGGAAAATGAGGTCAAAACAAAAACTTGTAAACTATATGCAAAAGATTTTTAATGTTTAATACTTCTGAAAAGAATAAGACAGATTGTGTTGACTAGTTTCTCATTAAGAGTTTGATCTAAGGTATCTACAGTCACAAACATAAAAAGAATCTTCAGATGTAAGACAGCACATCTTTTAAATTGGCTGCCTCATAATACTCTATGCCAGTGTATCCAACATCTCTGCCATGTAAAAGTGAGACCGGGTTTTCCATTAGGATTGTATACCTATTTTGTAATTGACAAAAATGTCAATGGGTGTATTCCGGGGGTTGCTAGTGTGCAGCCATCAGCCTCTAGGAAGGGGTGGCAGCATGGTGCTCTCACAGCTGACATGTCATTCCTCTGTCTGGACCTTATGTAGCTGCCAACCAGACTTTCCACCCCCTGCAGGTCATCAGAATTCTGCCACATAAAGAATGGAAACACCGGACAACTGAGTCCACACTGTGGTACAGCAGGTCTTACATAGGGACAACTCTCACAGTGGTTTAGTAAATTAACTTGTGAAGGTTTCCAGGCCACAGGGTGGGGGTATACATTGTGCGCTCCACTGTTACAAGGGATGTGCTGCCCGCCACCGTAGGTCCTGAGTCTCTGCCCACCAGGTGTTCACAAAGGTATACCAGTTTGCTGAAGCAATTGATATCCTAAGCACAGGTGTCTCTCTAGGCCGTTTGGACGGCTCTACCAGCTCACCTAGCCCTAACTGTTGCCTCCGACAAGCGGCTCTCCATCACCAAGCTGAACTTCGTCTATAAAGCACGGGAGTGGCGATTAAACAGGGAGCCAACATCTGCCCTGGGTAGTTGGGGTAAAGGCTGACATGAAACTTGTTTACCTTAGGAGACCAACTCACAACTTCTGTTGTGGTGCAACTCATTGGCACAGCTTAGAAAGGAATCATTGCACAGGTACAAGAACACTGACCGTGCAATGGCCTGCTCCTGTTAAAGCAACATGAGCCTGCGTAAAGCACATCATCCAGTATAGTGCAAGTACATCATAGCACTTTATATAGCCAGTAAACTATACAATGCCAAGTTGTGATGCCCCATCTTGGCTAATACTGTGCTCCCACTATACGAATAGTTTAACCCATCCCTGTGCAAAACCTCAGCTATTCAAGGTGTGCGTCTGTAGCTCCTTACATAGAGATTAAGTTATAACAACCGGTACTCTGGTTCATTGTTTATTGTAAAGTTGGCCTACAGGATAGTGTTTTCCAAGAAGTAATACATATATCCTAGGTTGTATATGGCAGATATATAGGGTTTGTGTGTGGTGTCCTCAGACCATGCTCCTGAAGCAGATTATTATCAGATCAAGGTGACTCTCTTATGGCTGCATGGGTGCATTCAGGGCAATGCTGTAGTGTAGTGTATTCCTTTGTGTGAACATTAAAGCATGCACGACAAGCTTTGGTACTAGTTAGTAGTAGAAGCAACACCGTAATAAGACGGTAAGCATTTTTGTTTAAAGTAGTGAATAAATTGTGGTCTTAGGGGTACTTGGTTGATTTTTCTTTTTTACCAGAACATACTCGGTTTTGAAATATTGAGAAATGTTTTGGATTCAATCATTTACCCTAACTATTGGATCCCTCAGTACCATTCCATGCCTCAACATATGTTTTATAAATTACACTTTACCCACATACCTCTGTAAGTCTGTGTTATTCAAACATACACACATAACTATAGTATAAACTACAAAGAAGAGCTGTCAAAAACCTGAGTGGTTGTAGTTTTCATGGGGGTAGTTGTTTTTATATTTAGAAACTTGGCCACTGCATTAAAGCAGAGTGGACATATTTGGTACAATGCCATGTTGCTTTCAATTACCCTTGCTTCCAGGGAGTGAGTATCTATCCTATGCTGGGCAGTCACATGCAGCACTACGCACGACACAGCTAGGCAGTGCTCCAACAGCATGGTCTTGAGGATACCTCCTGCTATCTTGTCTGTATTAAGGGTCCTGCTACTGTCTATGCCCTAGGTAGAAAGAAAGCTGCAGTCTTCACTAGTAGCAAAAGAAAGGCAATAGTGTTGATTTATTATTACCAGGGCTGTGGAGTCGGAGTCGGGAGTCGTGGAGTCGGAGTCGGTGCCTATTTTGGTGGAGTTGGAGTCGGTATAAAATGGACCGACTCCCAAAATATATAATAAATTGGTACAGTTAGTAGTACAATGCAGTATGTGCTGAATATATTTTCATAAGAATTTGGGAAAATGATGAAATGTTGAAAATGATGAAATGTCCTGTAAAGGTCTGTTCTATTCCTCATATAATGATGGGACTGAGTTCTGAGTGAACCTATAAGGTTTAGCACCATTATCTGGAGTAAGCAAAAGATACAAGTGTTGTGATTGTGAGGACTGAAAAGCTTGACTTTATCTGTAATTGTGCTGGAGACCCATCCACAGCCCGAGGACACAGAGTGACTGCTTGTCAGCAAGTGAATCATTGTGCTGAGACTGAGAAAACTGTTTTTGTTGAAAACTGTTTTTTTTACCACTTACTGCAGCGTTTTGCATATTTGCAATTTATTAAAGTTTTTGGTGTTCTAAAGTTGTATCCAATAAATATATTTTATGTTCTACCTAAATAGCTTGATTATTGTATCATAAGGATGATAACAAGCTTAAATTAAGTTATCTCTTAAACATGCGCCATGTATGTCGGAGTCGGAGTCAGGGGAAATTGAGGAGTCAGAGTCGGGGCTTTGGCGTACCGACTCCACAGCCCTGATTATTACCATTATTATTACTAATAGTAATGACTCTTATTATTATCAGAAGTAAAAATAGTAGGTGACAGAGTATTTGCAGGTTTATGCTATACAGTAATTGTTTGCAGTCTGTAACCATGGAGAAGTGCACAATAGGAGCTGTAGACACAAAACGGTAGGATAGTCTTAATAGCTACGTGCAAAATTATCTCTCACATACTGCTCCAGTGCATCTAAATATTTTATACCATTTAGACTACAGATCCAATAATATTGCTCACATATTACAATACTGTATGAAATGGGTATCCAGCTATATATTGCATTTCAGTCTTGGGTAAGTTACTCACATGGGATCATAATATTTAAAGGAATATTCTGAGGACTACCTGAGAAGTGATGTATGACCCAATAATTCAAAAACAGTATAGAGTATGGCTTAATGTATGTTCAACCTTACTTTTCATAGAATATCTCTATCAAATGCAATCTTTATATATTCCGCCCCTAAAATTGTCACCCTCGCTGCTGCTGTTCTTAAGACACTCTCAACTAGAGCTGTCGCACCCAGTTACTAGTGTCAGAATGGGCCCAAAGGCTGTTTTGCCACATGCAAAGACACTAGTATTAGGGCCCTTACGCTGGCCATATTTAGGCCAGGAAATATGGTCCATGTAACAGCTGAATTTCCTGGCCACGACTCCTGTGAACTGAACTCTGTGGTACTGTAAGCTTCATAATTACCATAGTTCCTGCACTTTCAGCATCATGTGAGTAGGACCCACAGACCACATATCTTGCCTAGAATATGACCGTGTGAGAGGCCCTTGGACTGGAATCACACATGCAGTTTTTTGAGACAATCTCAGGAATGGATTTACTTGGAATGAACATTCTGACCTTGAATCAAAAACCATCTTCTAATCAACACTTCAAAGTATATCAAAAACTGCATGTGTGTTTCCATCCGTAAACTGCACATGGTAGATGGGGCCCTCTTTTTGCATCTGGGCCCAGGATTTTAAAGGAATTTTCTTGCAGGGAAATTTTCTTTTTATAAAGGACTCAGAATAGTATAAGAAAACTAAAGAAACCATATTCCATTTACTGATCCCCTGTCGCTCTCTATTACCTGGATATTTGGACAACGCCGTGTCCAGTGACTTAGCAGTGATTTCTTGTGTGTGGATTGGGACCAGGAAGTGGAGACTGGCAGGGAAATGTTGGAACAGGAGGATATTGCATGTTGCTACTTTTTATTTTGTTTAACCCATTCTAAACCTTTGTCACTATTTTTCGAACAACCCATGTAAGTTATCGCTGTGAGGTTATACATCTCTTTTCATTCAAAACTGAAAATATCCTCAGTGATTTACTGTAGCTCCTCCTCACCTGCCCCCTACTTTACGACCAAACAATCTTGGAAAATCCTACTTTCCATCCCTCTACACATGCTTCTATAATATCTAATTTCATTTGTATAGAATAGAAATCTCTTTCTATATGGTCTGTAGAATTCACTAACTGAGAAAAATAACAGGCTGATTGAAGATAATTGTTGGCTCGGTTGGAAAAATCTGATTCTGAAATAACACCATGTATAAAATATTCAGCAGTTCCTGAGCTGTTGACATTCTAAGACACCACCTGTTTAGTTATTTACCAGGCATGTGGAAAATACCTGCTGGATTATAAGGTAGTGTTTGGTTGAGCTAAACATGTTTTTCCCCCCATATTTCTGCAAATCTCTCGGAATAACTGATAATTGCTTATTTGCTGTCTGTTACACTACACTATGTTAGGACACTTTCACGCGATCATATTTTGTCAGTATTTCGCACAAATATTTGCAATAAAAAATCAGGAATGAAACCAAAATAGAGAAAAAGGTACAATTTTTTACATTGTACTTTGTGTAGGACCCACTTCTACTCTTGGTTTACAAATACTGATGCAAAATACTGACTAAAATACTGTGAAAGTGGCTTTGTCTAGTGCTGTGACTGAGGTGGTATGTAACATAGGGATTTTTTTTTTTTCCAACCCCTGTGTCTTGCACCACTTCCTCTATGCTAGTGTATAAGTTTATATGAGTGGGTATTTTGGAAGTTGTGCAATATCCATTGCAGACTGCAGAAGCCACAATTACCCACAAACCAGTGTCGGCCCTCCCACTCCTTTTATTATAAATAACACACACCCCAATATGAATTCTTTTGTTGGACGGAGTCGGCCACAGCTTTTGTTTAAAATTCAACCATTAAAATTGTTAGCATAACATATAAACTTATCACAGGAGCTGAAGCGGTATGCTGGCCGCCGGACTCCCAATGACCAAGTCCGCCTTCACCACCACCAGTTCATCTCCACAATAACAATGAACTGCCAACTATGACTTGTCATAAGGAAGCTTCATAAAGCACTACAATAAAACAAAAAATAAAAAGATCAAATTTGTATCAGAGTTAAACCATCCTCAATAGGACGGGTGGGTGGTAAGTTCCAAGGTAGTCTGAAAGAGGCCAAATAAAGGTTCCCAGGGACTTATATAAACCATGGAGAATACCATTGTAAGCTTATTGGGTGCAAAGGGAAGTGACTACAGAGCACATACAGGTTGTACTATTGCTGGCTAGAGGGGTGAGCTGTACTGCAGCCAGCTAATTTTCATGAAGGGGAATCCCCCTCAGTAAGTCACATAAAGGGGCAGCTGTCAGGCTATCACTGGGGCATCATATAAAGAGGAGCTAAATCTGGCTCTGCAGTCAGTGACCTCTTCCCTAGATGGTTTGGTGTCATTCAAAATAATAGGTGGGGATTTGACTGCTGGGCTCTGCGCTTATCAGTTTGGACATCCCTTTCCCCTGTCTGAATAGAAAGGCAGGCCAAGCAAGAATGCTGACACACTCCCTTTTTTCCTCTATGTGACTGCTGTTCTAATAGTCAAAGGATTGTGATATTATTGTGTTACCATACCGGTTTGACTTTTGGTCACTCTTAACAGCATTGTCACTGCAGGAGGACTACCAGGTTGCTACCGCATGGAGTGGCCCCAGTGTTGGTGACAGCCAGCTTAGTCTAATAGACACTGGTGCATGGCACCAGTGGTCAGGAAATAGAGTAGTTCAGATACAGGCCAGAAGTCAGAGGCAAGCAGAATATGTTCATGGTCAGGAACAAGCAGATGGCTGGGTGGGCAGCACAGGTGTGATGGTCAGTAACAAGCCGAGGTCAGGCACAGAGATCAGCAGACAGACACATTGTCAGAGAATAGGCTGGGGTCAGTACACAGGTAAACAATAAATGTTGTAGCAGAACAAAACATCTTCTCAGGAACTAGCGAGCTAAGAACCTTTTTGATTAGGCATCTCCCAGTGTAGGAAGATAACTTAAATAACCCACAGGTGCATAAGATTCACTGGGAACAAACTGCGTAAGTATTTAATGTTTCTTAAAGGGCCAGCACAACCTAGAGCAGTTTCAACAGAAATGTTTCAACCATATTGGGTTCTACTACAGAGTCTATTTGGTTTGTATGGTACACAATGGAAAAATGATTGCGAAACTGACTTTCTCTTAGTGTGAGTTCACTTGAATTGTTGCTATGGCTTTTATACTACTTTCTGGATATAATAATGAATTCCATTTTTCCATTTATCTGTGGAATTGTGTCACTTATAACATGCAAGGAAACTTATTGCTGGAGAAACCAAATTGTCCAGTTTCTTCATTACTCATTTTCCAAGGCTTAACTATTCATAGGATAGATGATTAATATCAGATTGGTGGGGTGATGGCTCTTGGGCAAGAAGGGCATACACTTCATTGTATTTCAGACATAGCTTCGTACTCTGCACAGTGACTGTGCTTGCTATTGCAGGTCAATAATATTCTTGTAACTCCTTGCAGATATCTGCACTTTAAATATGGCACCAACTCCAGAACTGAGAAGGTGCCATAGCCACTGGGTCTCTGCTATGTTGTACTCCATCTTCTCTGTGATCGCGGACATTAAACCATCAGATGCTGTCAAATGAGAGCGAGGAGCAGCGACATGTGGGAGTCTCCATGTTCAGGATGATCGCCATGTCCTGGAACCAGAGATGAGGCAGTGGGGATCTGTTTCCTATTGAAGACTTTTTTTTTTCTCATTGATTTTGAATAACATATCTCAGTATGTAAAGTTAAAAAACATACATCAAATAGTAGATAACAATACATGTCAGTGAGAGAGAGGTATTTGAGGATCATGGACTTCAAGATATTCCTATAAAGAAATGATTGGCAAGCCTAGAAATATGTTTATTGAATAAAAAACCATTTATAAGAACATTGTATGATATGAATGCATATACATTCTTCAAGGCCATCCTATGTTTGTGTAGACATGATGTTATTCAGAAAATTGAAACAGAACTTAAACCAGGGGTAGGAGAGGGGGACATATGGGGGGAGAGAAAGTAAGGATGTGGGGGAGGAATGGGTTGTCATGGAGGACAGCAGTGATCATGGTTATCTAAGTATCATGCCTGTGATAGTTGGACAAGACAGAAATAACCTAGTTGATCAATATTAGATTGAAGGGTCACACCCCCAGCTCTCAGCTATTTTTAACAGGTGCAGGAACTATATAGTGGAAAGGGATGCCATTCAAATGAATGGGAGGTGACCTTCAGTAACCCAACATGGCTACTACACAGTGAATGAAGCAGCTGCTAAGGTCGGCTGATCGGCGGGGGTGATCGACTGATCTGATATTAATGACCTATTCTAAGGATCAGTCCTCAATATAACAAGCCCAGACAATACGTTTAACAAGATACATATTTTAATTTTTACAATCTCAAGTCTGTAAACTACACTGCTGTATATGGTGACCATACAGCGGTGCTTGAAAGTTTGTGAACCCTTCAGAATTTTCTATATTTTTGCATAAATTTGACCTAAATCGACATCAGGTTTTCACACTTTTATTTGTTGAAGAAAATAATAAAATATCGCATATCTGTGAGTGGCAAAAGTTTGCGAACCTTTACGGTTAGTAGATAATTTGAAGGTGAAATTAGTTGTGTTTGTAATCCCATTGACTGAAATCAGGTGTGAGTGGGCGACCTGTTGTATTTAAAAAACAGGGATCTATCATGCGCTGATCTATCATGCGCTGATCTATCATTCGCTGATCTATCATACCCTGATCTATCATACTCCGATTGTCACAAGACGTTTATGGAAGTATATCATGACATGAACAAAGGAGATTTTTGAGGACTTCAGAAGGGTGGTGATGCTCATCAAGCTGGAAATGATTACAAAACCATGGACTCCACCAATCCACAGTCAGATTGTGCATTTCCTAAGCCACTAGAATTAACCCATTGGTGCATTTGCCATGTTCAGCTGTGCATGTCCGTCTTCTGAACGTTTTTAATCTTCTTCATGCTTTGCAGCCATGTAACTGAAATTGTTACTTGCAAAGTGCAATCTTCTGTTCTGGTCTGATTTTACATGAGATGTCCAACAAGTGAGTGAGGCTAAGCTGCGTTGTCATGGCAATGCGCAAATGCACCGTAAATTCACTGCAATGGCAAAATGATTTCTAATAGAATGTAATAGCTGTGCTATTAGCTTTTAGCTTAGACATGTCAAAAATGATTGTGCTGCTTGTCTATGATGAATCCTGAGTAATGCAAAACATTATTATCGATGGCGCAGTTTAGCATCCATGTATACCGCCCAACATGATGATGGCTAATGACTTTTTAAGGGGGCCATGATCATGACTGGAATGTCATTTCAATGAATATTTTTTCCAGTTTTGCTATCCTAGTAGATGGTGCTTATTCTTCGTCTTTGCAGGTTGATGGCGCAGGAGCACTGAGCCACTTAGTAAAGTCCATTTTCAAATAACCTATTAGACCATTGTAAGTAAATAGAGCCCCCATTTCAGGCCCTCCTGTTTTAGCTAGATCAGATACAGCAGCTACAATGGGTGCCTCTTGCTTTGGAGGTACCAGTTTTTCCCTACATTACGTAAAGTGTTCTTGTATTTCAGTCAACACCATGTTATGCATTATTGTCCCTATGGTGGCGCTGTAGAGGAATTTAACATTTGCTACCAGATTCTCCAGCAGATAACAAATGATTCCTGAGGCTCAGATTAGCCAAACACTCCATTTTAGCTTGCCTTCGGGGAGCCGTGTGAAGATAAAATCAAATCTAGGAAACGGTAAGGAATTGATGCAGAAAGTACATTGGAAAATGGTATAACTGTTTAGTATATAAACTTATGTGACTGGACAACCACTTTAATATTGCAGTCTGTACAGGTGAGTGACAGATAAGACTGGGTTCACATCTGCGCTCGGGGATTTCGTTTCCCCATTCTGCTTGAAAAATGCGGGCGAAAACCGGGCAGTCCCCATTATAGTCTATGGGGTCCGCGGGGTTTCCGCGAGTAACCACTCTTTAAGGGGATTGGGTTTCCGTTTTTCGGGTCCTCAAATGGACCAGATGTGAACCTAGTGTCAATAACCAAGTACCAGTTGCAGTTACCAAGAAATTCCAAAAAGGTCAATCAAAAAGTATAATTTCTAATAGTATCAAAAAATGGCTTGGATAATTTAAATATGCCAATAAATAAAACTTCACTTTTATTAATATTACTAAAACTTCGATAAGGATATATATCACACTAATAATAGACTAGACTTATATCCATGCACTAATATTTCTGTAGTAGCAATGGGGATAATAGAGCGGTACCAATGGTTATCTAGCACTGCTCAAAGCCCTCTATACAGAAGTATAAACTGTCTCCACTATAATATATACACTGGCGACAGCTATGATAGAGCACTCCGGGCTTAATCCACAGTCAGGGTATCAAGGCTTGTATGCGTCACGTATGTGTCTATATGATATAAAGTACAGACTACACACTTAGCATACTGCCTTAATAAGGATAAAGGAGCATTGAATGCATAAAAAGATGATGTTTGATCACTTTTACATCATCAGCTCAAAAACTATACTATCCCCTCCTAGATAGAATTCAGCCAAAAAAAAGCCAAAGCTGGGTTATCCTTAGTTCAGGATCCTCGGGGAGGTGCATAACACAGGTAAAATGTCAATGACCAGGTCTGCACTAGCCGTAACACAGTGTATAGATTTTGTTACTTCTTGCCTACACTGCGCTGTTGATAGACACTTGTTAGATATTGCTCCACATTTGTCATACAATCACTTTATTATGACCTTGAACAAAGGCTTTGTCTTCAGGTAGAATTTCTCTATATTAACATATAACATCTGAATAATATATCTTAAGAAGCTTTTGTATGAGTGTTGTCATTTGTATGCCTGTCCACATCGGGTAAGAGTATATCAATGAGTGAAGTCAAATGTACCGGTCACAGACAAAGATAATATCAGATGATGTTAGACTGTAGCAGAAGAATATTAAAAAGCCTCCATTTATTGTGCTAGAAAAGTCCAGAGGAACTCTGAAAGCTTTTGTCCCATGGTAAGCGCTGAGTATGAATGAATTATGTATAACTGGCAGAGATTCTACATCATTGCATTTGGTCACTGTGTAATCCCTGCCAGACTCTTCATATTTTAATGCTGGTGCCCGTCCCTGATTTCCTATTTAGATATTTTCTGCATGGTTAAGGCTCCCATTTGTATGAAATAAAATCCTATCTCCCTAAGTTATGTGATCTGCGTGACCTATAAACCTTACAACTTTCACTTCTTTTTGTATCAAATACTTTAAGATAGGAAATTATTCATATTTGTTCTGTTCGTCCTCATTTCAGGAGTCTGAATTCTTGTAGAAGTTCAAAAGTTTAACACAAGTTTACAAGGAAGAAAAGACGAGAACCAGTACAGTCCCATTCACTCTCATTTAACATACTGGGACGTTGCTTAGTGCTACGCCAATATGTAACACAGGAACATACACTGTATCTGTAGATAATCTGCAATTTTTTTTTCCTGGTCAGAATGAGTGGTGAGGGTCTTCATAAACAGGGCATTCTACCGAACGCTCATTCTCTTTGGTAAGTGCTCATGGACTGCAGTAAGGGGGCGTTCACACTACCGTCAGTAGTGTCCATTGCTATTGTCCGTTACAAGATTTTAGCGTCAGACACTAGCTGAACCGTCAGAAATCCGTTAAAATTTCCATTAATTTCAAAGGGTTTTTATATTGTGTCCGTTTGTGTCCGTTTACACCCAGTCCGTCAGAAGTCCGTTTTTTTTCACGGATAAAAAATCCTACATGCAGGACTTTTTGTCCATTTGAAAAAAACGGATTCTTGACGGACAGCAAGTGTCCGTTATTTTTTTAACATTGAAGTCTATGGGTAACGGACAGTAACTGAGAGCCATCAGTTACTGTCCATTATTTTATGACCGTTTTTTTCCTGCGCATGCTCAGAAAGGAGGAACAAACCAAAACAAAAAAAAACGGATAGTGTTAAAAAACGGACACTAACTGATGCTAATGTGTCCGTTTTTTTTAACTGAACCATTAATTGGATCAGTTAAAAAAAAAAAACAGACACTTTAACATCAGTTACTGCCCATTATGATAGGTATCTTTTTTTTTTTTTTTTTTTTTTAACGGACACCTTCATAACGGACTCCAACGGTAGTGTGAACCCTGCCTTACAGAGGAGAGAGATTATATGTTACATGTACTGGTCTAGATTTCATCAAGTCCAACCATCCATCCCTGCTCATCATGTCCACGAGCAAGATTCTGACATCAAAAGATGCCAGCATTGCTTTGTATTTTTAAAGGCGTTTTTAAGAATTTTTTTGGTCTCGGCATTAGTTTTACTAGCAGTTTCTTTCTGGTGCTTTCCCCCTATAAAGAAATCTTTAGAAAAATACCTGAAGAAAATGTTAGACCATGATGCGTTATTAAAAGAAGCCTCGGAAGAAGAAAATGCTAGGAAATTTGCCACTAAAAACCTGGTTAAATCTTTTTTCCCCTTTTTCTTACAAAAAATGTTCTACTAGTCTCTTCTGGGAGTTTAAAAAAAAAAAAAAATTGTTCTGTGACAAAAACAGTGCCACTTTAGAGATTGTTCCAGTTCACCCCCATCCAAGTGAAATAGGCTAGGCTGCTGTACCAGATATGTTCTATGAAGAAGAGTGACGCTCTTACTAGAAAAAAAAAAATAGGAAGTAATTTTCTACTGTGAGACATCAATTTGTTTTGAGCTGCACCTTTCACTGCCAAGACTGAGGGAACCATAACTAAAGTAGTTACTTGACTTCCACCCAAGACAGAACTTTGGACATTAGCCAAGCGACTATGACAATTCTGTATGATCCTTGACCGTTATTTCGCTGCTTTGGAAGTGACTGTCCACCTTTGTAAGACAGATATGCTTTCTTCTGTGAGATCATGTTCCATTGGTACCCCACTTTTTATATTTGGTATATTGCAACAAGGGACCAGTTTATAGTACCCTGTAAGAGTTTGCTTGTACAGGGGTGAAAGCCAACGTCTCTAGTTAGCAACCTTAGGTGAGTGACCCTATCCAAGACAGGTTGTCAACCCCGTTTAGCTGTGTTATGTATGTTCTACTAAAATTGGTGGTTGTTCCGATGTGCTTGCTAATGTAACGCAATGTGTTGGTTTTCTATTGACACACAAGTGGAGACTTGGGACTGTTGTTGCATCTAAGTGTTGAGAGGGGGGTTTTGGTGCATCCCGTAGTTTGACCTGACGTTGGCTGCAGTGTTATGTTTAGGCTACACTGGGGCAAGGACTCTCTATGTAAGGGGAATTCTCGCACTTTTTTGGGAGTTCAGCTTCCAGGACACATGTTGTTCCTGTATGGTTTATGACATCTTGGAAAGCAGCTTGTAGCATGCTGAAGACCCAGAACAGAGCATGTGAGTGCGGGTGGGAGTGTTGTAAACTCTGGGTAAATGGACTTGTTGCTGAGGAATACTGTAATATTTTGTATGCTAAACTTTGTTCTTCATTCTTCAGTAAAATTTGGTTCCGGTGTACAAGTTGTTGCTTGGTTCTTTCTGACATGACTATACCTGCATAGATATCACATGCTGTACAGCACCTGTATGGAGAGACCTGTGTGTAATTATTTTAGGGTAGTTTCACACTACTGCTATTTAATGTCCATTGCTCTGATAGACACAGGATGAGAGTAACAAATGCTAAATGACAAATGCAGACAGAACCCCCTATGTTGGGTGTCTGTATTCTCCCCAATGTAAAAAAAAAAAAAAACATGACAGAAGCTTTCTTCCTTCATGTTTTTTGCTTTTCTGATGGAACAAAGAATCCTGAATCCAGGACTTTTTTCCTCTGTTACAAAAGTAAACAAACCTGATGAGACATCTGTCCTGTTGTTTATATTAGAGTCTTGGTTATCAGAGGTCAGTTTTGGATGTAGCGGCTTAATTTTGGTTGTGTTTCATTGATGTAATGGTTTGTATTGGTCAGGATCTGTGCACATGTTCACAATAAATGTGCTGTATACTGTACATTTGTTATCTCTATATGTTAGTACCAGCATTTACTTTGGACCTTTATTTGATTTACTTTTTATGCATTCACTTATTGGAGCCAATAAACTCAAAATCTATGTAGTATGAGTTGATCCCCAGTGAAGATTTGACGTCGACTTATTGACAGTTTCAGTTCTTTCTCATAGACTCAAAATGAAAATTTAATATATTTTTCAGTTTTCCATATCTCTCCTGGTTGGAGACACAGCTATGTCAAAAATCTCCTTTTTGCAGGCCCATGGGCCATACTTTAGAGAGAGACCATGCTTTAAGTTTTAAGCGTTTAACCCTTTGTTAGTACACTTTTTTTTTTACTATTATTCTTTATATAGCGCTTTCGGGAATTGGTAAAAAGTAGACAGTTATAAACCACTTGTCATAGATTAATAGTACAGGTGAATGTAAGAAATATATATTATATCTGGCTCCATATTCAGCCTCACACATACAACTCTATGGAGCATGGAGGGGTTGAGTAGGATTCTCCTGCCGGCTAGCTAAATGATTTATTGCCTCATTCTGTGTACTAACAGCCTCTTATCTACAACCTAGCAGTGTTTAAAAAAGCAAGGAATAGTTGAGTGGAACAGCAGCAATTATTTGAATGTCTTTTCTATCCCCCTCTCCTCTTCATAGACTAATATGGAAAAAGTAACTGCCTGAAAAGTGGAGAAGAAAACCTATTTCTTTAATAAGATGTATTACAAAGTTTCATATATTAACCTGTACTATTCATTTATGAAAAGTTATTTTTAATTGGAATACGCTAACCAATTATTGATAAAGGCGATAAAACCTAAGCAGAAAGAAGACTGGACTTTGTCCTAAAGTTTATAATCTTCTGTGAAAGTAAAGCAGGAGAAAGGCCACTTGAATTTTGTCCTTTGTGAATTATACTAGATATGAACCATATTTGAGTCTTTTTTTTTGTGTGTGTGTTTTCCACTGTGGTCATAAAAGCGCTACTGTATATGAATTAACTTGATTTCATTTTTATAATATAATTAATTTTCTGGAAAAAAAGACTCCAAGTTTGGCCATTTATGACCTTGAACAAATCACATTATCTTTGTCCTCAAAGTATCAAAAACTAGACTTCAAGTCTGCAAAATTAATGGAGGAGGAATGATCATTCCCCATTCGACTGCAGTGAATATAGGCAGCGCATTACTGTTTACAACAACCTGTTGATGATGATCTACATTTTTATGCTGTACTATAAGGTAGCTGCATCTACATGTAGCGTTTCACCTGCATGCGGCTGTCGCTATGTTAGAACACAGTCTAATACTACAAAAAAAGATTCAATCTGCTGACCAACCAGCATTTGGTTGGTCAGCTGATTGACAGCACAATTACAGGGCAGTTATTGGGACAAGCATTCATGGGCACTGTGTAATGGCTCTTTCCCTTGTAGTGGTGCTGTAGGGTAATTGAATGTTTGCTGCCAGCCTTCCCCACAGATTACAGCCGAATGCAGTGCTCTGCGATGGAATGAGGAGTGGGGGTCTCCCATGCTTTCTTTGATGGGGGCAATATATGGATTTACTTACACACACATTATGTACTGTATATAAATTAATATATTAACTATTATATGGACAGATGGGATGTGTATTCTGTGCCAATTGTTGTGCATGTTACTTGGAAATCAGGGCTTCTAGATGAACAGTTGTTAAACTTTGGAGCCAAATTCAGGAAATGCGCCGTTCTGAAACATGTGCCTTTTATGTACCTTGTGAGCCTTAACAAACCTGACTGAGATGTCTCAGCAATAGGATACCCTGTCATGAGTGAATTATCAGTGAACTCTTATAACAATAATGGATTGTCCAAAGTGAACAGGATTCTCAATTCAGCTGCTATTCCTTTAAGGTTACCGTGTCAACCTGAGAATCTTCTGCAGCTTTAGAAGTTCCCTGGGCTTGTCCAATTAGCAGCGGAGGGGCATAAAAAACACCGTTCCCTCCTGAGCCAGGTTGCCTGCTAATTTAGTACTCTAGTCTGGCTCTGAACCCGGATAGTGTGTATTGGATTGCTTTTCTGAGCCTTAATTTGTTTCTGGTTATTCGTTTGTCTTCTGATTCTGCCTTTGATGTTACCACTCAGAACTGAGCCTTGGCTTTGTATTGCATCAGTTTTGTCTCCTGATTCTGGCGACTTCTCCTTTTATTTGCCTGAAAATTTATTCTCCTGGCCTGTAACTTAATTGTGGGTCCTGGTTTTGGTTTCCGTTAATGGAGTATTTATTTCCTATACAGTTTCTGGTGGTGATAACTTGGACTTCCAAATTCAGCAAAGTCCATCTGGACTCAAGGCTGGTGTTTACTGCTCTCAGCCAGATTCTGCTTTTGCTGATATTTGCTCCTGAAAATCAATCATAACACCCTTTTTAAAAAAATAAAAATAAAAAAAAATAAATATATATATATATATATATATATATATATATATATATATATGTCTTGAAGATCCTCTGGAGAATCACTATTCATATGGTCACCTGGAGTCAAAAATAACCTTAAGGGTTTGTTCACCTGAAGGAATTTTTCAAGAATTTGAAGATGAATTTCTCTGCTTGACCAAATTCTGCCGCGGAATTATCAAATTCCGCAACAGTCAGGCTGAATGTTTCTGCCTCACATTTAGTTCAGTGGGAGTTATCAGGTGGAATCCGTCTGAAGACCGAACATAGCACTTATTTTTTCTGCTAGCTGAAAAAATCATCTAGAGTTAAAATACAGCATTGGATTCCCATGAAATTAATGGAGACTGGTTTAAGGCCGAATTTAGAGCTGATTTTAAGCGCCAAATTCTGTCGTGTGAATATACCTTTAGGCTGAGGTCACACATTGCAGAAAGGCTACGCTTTTTTTGTTGCAATTTTTCCACCGTATATGAGCTTCGGAAGGAATAGGAAATATAAAGGAAGCTCTTATACTTCTCCCTTCTGCTAAATCCACTCCTGGCTTTGGTTTTAAAAAGCGGCGCAAAATCTGCAACAAAAAACAAAGCTTTTCCGCAACGTGTGACCTCCGCTTTGAGGAGTAATGACAATAAGTATAATAAAAAGGTAGCTGTAAGCGATGGAACGGGAAGACCCAGTAGGTGCCTTTTCTCCAATATGGTAGCTGCTTTTGATAATGTTTATTATCCACAACCGATCACCTCGTATAATTATACAGCTCCGGTCTCCATGAAATGATACCATAGGGAGTGTAAACTAGCGACGGCTAAAATGATCCTCATTATCACCAACAGTTTGATGTAAGTTGATTGTTTTGCTCGCTGTACTGTAAGAATCAGCCTGGGAGTGGCTTCAAAGGCAGAGGGAGCGTGAGCTCTTCTCCTCTGTCATGCCTTGATGCATTTACCACATGTGTTAGTATTAAGACGCTCGCTGCAATCAGTGAAATTTACATTCACTTTCCAGTCCACGAGAGAGAAAAAAAAAAGGAGATCATCCAGCGAGGAAAGCTTCCCAGACTTGTCAGCAATCTGCAGCTCATTCCTGTTCTGTACTCGTCAATACCATTTAAAGCCTGGAAACACTGGGAGAGCACGGCTCCAAAGTCTTATTCCAATTGACTTCAGGGATATAGTGTAGTGAGTGCCGGATGGGGTTAACGCTCATTTATTTAAAGGAATAATAGTCTTTTGTGTCAGGGAAACTCCCAGTTTTTTTTTCCCCCCCCCCCTTTAAGCATAGGCAGCGAGCATGGGCACTTTCTGTCTGTGCAGCTGGAAGTAAAGACTGTAGAGCCATCAGCTTCAAAGCAGCACTTGTCTGTGACATATCGGGAGAAGGACTTTGGGTTTCTGTGTTTTGATTTCACTCCTTGGCTTTGGATGTTGGAATATATAGGAGCAGCGATCCCTTTACTTACATTATACCAATAAAATGAGTGAGGAACCCAAGGAGAAAATTTCCAAGCCTGCACATAGGAAAAAGAAAGGAAAAAAAGGTAACAGACGTCTCTGCTGTTTGCATTGTGCTTGCTGTCATCAACCTTGTAATAGTCTAGATTTGGTTCTGGTTGTGTACGATGGTGTCTGCTGGGTGTGTACACAGGAAGAAAATGGTAAAGGACTCGGACAGACTTTGTGTACCTTATTACAGACACACCTTCACATGGGTGACTGTGTTCATGTTCTGCTTATGTCATTGCCATGTAGTACATCACAGAATGGACTTCTATCTAGAAGGTTTGCTATATTCATCTTAATCCAGTGGCCATGTAGCTTGGAGAACTTTCTGATATGGGCTGGTTTGGGTTCTGTAGGAGTCTAAAAGGCTTTGATGTCTATCAGTATGTCTGGTACAAAGTCTATCAATGAGAGTTGGTACCTGCTAGATTAGGAATAGCAAAACCCATAGCCTGGCAGGGTTGCATTTTATAGCCGTGCACTCCTGGGTATTGCATTGTGCAAACAGGTGCTTCATCCATTTAGTTAGATGTTGTGTAAATGGAGGGGATGAGGTGGTGTAATGAATATGAAATATGATACACACACATATATACAGTACATACACACATACATAGACATACATACATATACACACATATATTATATGTAATAAGGAAATGATTGGGTGTCACCAGTAGTAGTCATAGCGCCCTACTTGCCACTTACTATTCCACGACTCAGTTTTAATACTGTAAAAATCTCAGCTGGTGAATGGTTGGAAAAAATGAGAATTGTCAAGATACAAATCATCATAGTGTGAAATGAAATCCACGGCAGCACCTGTTTTTCTGTTCTGCGTGAATAATTACGGCTTTATTTTTTTCTATTAAACCCTTCCATACCGTAATGGTTTTGAAAGGATTATATGGAATTTGGATAGTCATTTTCCACAGTACTGCCATACTGTTTTTGTACGTCCAACTCCGCCTTGGACACACCTCTTTTTATTACATCATCTTTTATACTGTTGATTTCAAGGTGAATGCTGCCTATTCATACTGCGTTCGGCTGACTTTTTATGAATATAATAGTAGTAGAGGGTTGAACATGGCGAGCGGGTTAACTTATGTGAGTTATGGACATAGTTGGGTGCAAAAGTGAAAATAGCTAGATGATGTAGCAGGGTTGAATTTGTCATTTAATACTTTTGGAAGCTGCGTCATTTGTGCATTGTGATAATTCCTTGAGTTGTGTAGTAGAAGTGCCTGCAGTCTTGTGTAATAAAAAAACACACACAACACCTCGTGATAGCTCCGTGAGTTGGGTAACCAAACAATTCAGCTCTGCTACATTTGACGAAAACAGGTCTGGTACGTCTACCTGTGTTTATAGAAAAACACTGTGTGCCTAAAGGGACCGTAATGTAAGAAAAATGACTCTTTATAAAACTTTTATCATGCCAGGAGGCTTACTTTAGACTTTTTATGATGGCCTGATATCCATAACTGGAAAAATGTCCATGAATATGGTCAAAGCATTGGAAAACGCTGAAAGACGGAATCGTCACAAGTGACATTTCAGACTTTTCAAGGACATGTTCATGACATGATACCATAGCATAGAAAACTACCCACCATGAGCAGAGGCACATACAGTGCCATCCATTAGTCTGCCATTTTTCATTGAGGGTCACCAATATTTTTTTATTTTTTTATATTCTCAATGTCGACTTATAGAACAGTGACGTTACAATTTTAGCTCTGCTACATCTTTGTGTAGATAGGTATATGGAGATGTATATCTGAGAGAATTTTTTCTCTTCTACCATGATTTAAAGGGATTTTAAAATTTTTAATTTTGTGACATGGAAGATATATAGAGAATTGTGACCAGTCTGAATAGTGGGAAGGGGGTCTCATCTATCACTACAATGTAGACAGTGTGATTTTTCTGTCTATAAACAGGTTGCATTGACTCCCTTGTTTAGACGGAGCACGCTTGTTGTCAGTCACATCACTCTTGTGAAAGGTTTTTAACGTATCTGACGACTTCTCTTCCATAGGAGTAAAACTGTATGGCACTTTGCGTGTTTGACAGTAAATCACCACTTTTAATAATTCCTTAGAATTTTCCCTAAATCTAAGGCAGTCGCAACAATTAACAGGGATGTGATTGACAAAAACAGGTTTAAAGATGGTTTCCCCTCAGGTCTATATGATGCCCGAGTGTGAATACGCGCTAGATGTAATGAACACTATATAGTCAATTATTTGCAGTTGCACAGCATAGCATCTTATGTATATAATCCTTAGTACTGTGTAACCAGTCAAGGATCGCCCCGGGGGAGATCATTTTGGTCTATTAAATACATTGCATTTCCTGGCACATCTGCCCCCTTGTTATGTCGTGGACTGAAATCTCTGCTGGGGAATTTCTATAACCTTGTAAATATCCAATCAGATTTCATTTCAATCACTTAGCAGCTATTCCTACTACAGATGTGCTATCCATTCCTGCCTCCATGTTATATAAAATTGCTTAAAGAAGACCTGTCCCCACTCCAGACATGTCTATTTTAGTAAGTACTATAAGCAAAAAAAAGGTGGAGCTTCTTTTACCTGTGTTGTACCATTCCTCTGTTATTCCTCCTGGAAATATACTAATAAATTGACAGCTGGGTGTTCCCCTTGTCGGAGGGTTGTGTTTCTACACAGTCTGGTGCTGTCAGCACTAGTTGGACTGTGTGAGACTGTGTAGGACACACATTTATTAATTCATACATTTGTAGGAGGAATAACTGAGACACAACATAAAGTTCTAGGAAAATAAGCTTCAGAATTCTTGTATCTTGATGGATACTATTCTTTGCTATGCAGACAAGTCAGGAGAGATGACAGATACTTTTTAAAGGGCTTTCCTAGGTTATACTTTTAAGGCATATTGGCTACATAAGACTATAAAAAAAAAAGTCAGATTGGTCAGACTGATTACATGCATGTGCAATCACAGCAGGAAATATGCCAAAACAGATAAATGGCCATATATGTTGAATTCGCCACATTGAATAGGACCAGGTACCTTTGTTCTTGGGATCTGTCAGGATCCCAGCAGTTATATAGATCTATCATACAGTATGAATTATTTCTACATATAGTAGCAGAACATAGATATGGAATTTTTTAGCTACATTTACCATTATTATTTTTAACAACCTTATTAGCAGGTGTGAACCCCCCCCCCCAAAAAAAAACAAACAAACAAACAAAAAAAACCACCCACCTGGCTATATTTGGTTGCATGATGGAGCCCCCTTAATTAGAACACACCCCTGTTGGCAGATCAAAAAATACCCTTATTGGACTCCCACATAGTATAACACACCCTTTTTTTTGGCCAACACAATATACAACCCCCCCTTTTTTTTTTTTTTTTTGGTCCATCACACAATATATGGCACCCCTTTTTTGGCCCATAACACGATTCATGACCCGCTTTTTCTGGCCCACCACATAGTATATGACGCCCTTTTTCTGGCCCATCACACGGAATATGACCTCCTTTTTTGCCCCATCACATGGTATATGACCCCCTTTTTGTTTGCCCACCACAGTAAATGACCCTGCTTTTATGGTCCCCACCCACAGTATATGACTAGTTTCTTATGGACCTCCACAATATATGACCCTTTTTGCCCCCCACAATATATGATCCCTTTTTTGTCCCCCCCACCCAGAATATCTAACCTTTTTTATGGCATCCACACAGTATCTGACACCTTTTTTACCCCCTCACACAGCATAAGATCCCCCTATTTATTGCCTCCACACATTTTGACCCCTTTTTATACCCCCACACAGAGTATATGACCCGCTTTCTTTCCCCACCCCACACAGAGTAATGGCCGATAATTGTTACTCACCTTTCCACGCACCAGTCCAGGCCGTCCTCCGCTGTCGCTTCCAGGGTGCGCTGTAGCTGACACTGAAGAACGACGGGACAGTGTTCATAGCGTCCCAGTGTTCTTCATCGTTTATTCCATGAGGCGCCTCCTGAGGCCATCACCTCAGGTCGCATCATGGAAGATGCACCCCTGCTTATTAGGCCCAGTTCATACTTACTAGATCCTAATTCAGTGCTATGACAAATATGTATGTTTTATATTCTAGAGATACTGTACGGGTATGTTCACACAGAATCTGCCTCAAAATCTCCCTAAAAAAACTCCTCTTGTCTCTCCCATTTAATTCAGTAGAGTCAGGAGCAGATTTTTTTTCAGCTAGAGGGAAAATGCAGCGTCATGACCTAAAAAACTGCTAGCGGTTTTTTTCCAGCTTCTTTTCTGCCTCCCATGCATTTGGGCTTTGTAAGGCGGGATCTGCTGAAAAAAAAATCAGCTAGAGTAAAATTCTGCCTGATCCCCATTGAACTAAATTGGAGCGTTGGGAGGTGTTTTTTGAGGCAAATTCCACCTCAAAAATCCACCTCCAAAAAACTGTGTGTGAACTTGCCCTAAAAGGTGACACTAAATGAACTGCCTAATTTCCCTCTTTGCAAATAAATACATACATAATTGGTTATCAGCGCCTGTCGAGGGGTGGGAATGACACAGTCAGAGCATTTCTAAAACACAGGTCTTCTGAGTTGCTCTCAGTATGCGTTGGTTAGTAATACCAAAGATGGCCCAAGAAAGGACAACTAAAACTGCCATCAGGGTTATGGGTGACAAAGGCTCTTGTGTGTGGAGTGACAACTAGACTGTCTGATCCATTGTCATAGAAGAGCTACTGTAGCACAAATTGCTAAAAAAAAGGTAATTCTGGCTAGGATGGAAGATGTGACATCACAAAGTGCATTACAGCTTTCTGTGTAGTGGCTGACCAGTCACCATGCCCTGTCCAATGCCCAAAGCACCTGCAATAGTCATCTGAGGATCAGAACTGGACCAAGAAGTAATGCAAGAAGGCCGCCTGGTATGATGAATCACAGTTTCTGTCACTGAACTCCGCCACACGACAAAAATTGTTCAGGAATGTTTTAAGGAACTTGACCAAGAGTTCAAAGTATTGACTTGGCCTCCAAACTGCCCAGATCTTAATTGAAGCATATGTGATCTGTGCTGGAGGAGGCCTGGAAAGGGGAAACTAACAACATAAAAAACGGAAAGGAAAGGAACCAGAATGTCAATTACGTACATCTCCGGTTCCTTTCCTTAGGCCGCTAAGGTGAGAACTTTGACTGGTACAGGCACCAGCGCATGCTGGATTTGTTATGTTTCCCCTTCCCCGGCGTCCTCCAGGATTTCCAAAATTCATGGACAAACCATTTTAAATTATCTGCTTTTAACTTCTCGTTGTCTGATACCAATCTAATTCCCCTGTCTCATGTAGCAGGGTTGGTTTCATACAAAGCTGGAGAACAATTGTAGGCGGTGTGTTGTCGAAATTCCATGTAAACTCATTTACAAATGTATCTTTATTTTTATACAAATTACAATACAATGTATAAGTGGTAGGCCAGGTCTGCTGGTGGCACACCATAGTCTCTTATAGTCAATGAAGCTTAGGATAGAGGCAAGGCAAATGATTCTATACAACTTTGAACAACTTTTGGACTGCGAATGCCTGGTATTGTGAATACATTTTGTACTTCTCCACCTGCCTTGACCTTGCTTGTTAATGTTGTTCTGTCTTTCTAGAAGATGTGAAACCATTCTATGAAGTGAACATGTCATTTCTGCTTGTTATTCGGTGCTGTTGTGGTGAATGAAAAGAACTCAATGTTGTATTTTCCTTGCCCACTAAAAGCCATTGGGACCATGCTCTTAACACAAGAATTGATCCTGACCTGGCGACTGTTCGCTGCCTTACGTTTATTTATTTGGCTTTGGAGACCTATAATGGTGTTTAAATATTTCATCTTATTTTGCCCCTTAAATGTTAAATAAATTCGTTTTGCAGCCTCATGGATAACTGCTGAGTCTAGAATATGGAGGATAAAGTTTACACTCACGACTGAAAAACATAACATCAGTTACTTTTATCCCCTAATTCAATACATGGTAATAAAGATAATGGCTTCCAGTAATTGCAGTAAAAATAATGCTGAGCATGCTGGATTAAAACACTGAAATCCTATAAAAAAAATAAATGCAAGAAATCCATTTACAAAGTAGATAGTGATGGCGTGATGGATCATAATTCATAAATAATATTCCTTTCATCTGAAATCTGTAAATCCAGGAATTTGGATAATTCACCATTAATAAATTAGTAGCAATTGTAAATTAGTAGCAATAAGTTTACTTGTTCAAGATGTATAAAGCAGTTTAATGTATGTTTGGGTCATAGTGAAGCATACACACAAAACTCTTTATGGCTAAGGCCCTGTGTCGTGGAAACGCAGTTTTTTTTGTTGTTGCAGATTTTGTTGCAGTTTTTTGAGCCAAAGTCAGGAGTGGCTTGAGCAGGAGGGAGAAGTATAAGAACTTCCTATATATTTTCCATTCTTTTTGAAGCCATTCTTGACTTTGGCTCAAAGAAAACGCAACAAAATCTGCAACAAAAGAAACTGCGTTTCTGCAACGTGGGGCCTCAGCCTATAAGAGTTTAGAGAATAAGAATCCTATTGCGGAAAATGCCTCTTTCTCCACTGTTCAGGGTCCTCTCTTCATCCTGCACTTTTGACTTACTCTAAATTCACTAATAAAATCAGTACACAGAGAGATCAGTTTACAGCTGCTTCCCATAAGTCTCCATAAGATGGAGAAGCAGCAGACCTACACTCCATAAAACAATTTTAGGTTAAATATTACAGTAGCAGAGGAAAAATGAAGTTGTTAAAGGGTGCTATGAATTTTTAGTCATTAGAGAAACCTATCCTATAGACATGGCCTTCAGGCAGCTAGCGCAGCATATTAACTTCTCAGCTACAGTTCTATTGAGCTTGTGAAGCAGGAGGTTAGAGCTTCACGGAAACAGCCAAAATTCACCATGTGATTACTTAATTTTTAGTTCCATTCACATGTGAATTAGGATGTTGAATTGTTATGCTTCCCCTTTATGTTAATTGGCAATGTAAGCTGATCATTAATTTCAGTTTGTGCTATGAGTAGGATTTGTCTCTATTCTTATACAATCTGAGGATTTAAATTTAGCAGTATGTGTAATCCACGTCTTAGGCCTGAAAAAGTCTGATATTTTTTTTTAAGAGGTTGTGCTTATTCTTTATCCAATTTCAGGATTTCAAAGTCAAGTGTCACAGAATGGAAGCAAAATCGGAGAGTCTGGAAATATTAAAGGCATTTAGGCACGCTCCTGTATCTTCCATGTGCTCTATGTCCTTCAGATATGTGTGCAGAGTGTGTGCGGCAGTGTACTGGGGCTGTGTGTTCATTGTGTGTTGTGTATGTACGCGGTAAGTTATGCTTTGGGGACGAATGCCACCATACTTCGGGAATCCAAGGGAAAATATCACGATTTGTTTTCTGTTGGATCTGCTAACAAAAAAATGTCCATATGGAGATACTTCTGTATGGGAGTCCTGTTACGCTCCATACAAAATGTAGCCGTGTGCATAAGACTATAGTATGTTAAATGGTCAGTAACAAGCTTTCCATCTTACAAGAATGCTTCTATCTCCCAGGGCTGTGAAGTCTGAGTCGGAAAAAAGATTTTTAATTATATGATATAATAATTGGGATTGTACAGTTAATTAGATTCATAGTTTTTTGCATATTTACTTTCATAGGAATTTAATCACTAGGTTTTTAAAGAATTCAAGGAGCTTTGCAACTTCTGTCTGACCAAGGCTGTCAGCTATTTAGGAAAGAGTCAGTAGTTGGTGGTTTGGCCTACTGATTCCACAGCCCTGTTTTTCTCCACTTATCCCGCTCTTTTTCTTCACCCTCCAACCTAAATTGCTCACTTTGCTGAATCCATGTTGGTCACCCAAGACGGATTGTCAGCTCACAGAAGAATTAGGGCGGCTCATAAAGTTCTATAAAGAGGCGAATAGGAGAAGGGAGGAGGACCAGATATTGTGCTGCAGCTAGTAGTAAGTTTGCAATCTTACCCCTAAAGTTTTACTCACATCAATACTGTTGAGAACTTCTCTATAATATTTTATGCACTTCTGCTTATGAGTGAAAGATTTATGGAGCAAAATATCCTTTTTTTTTTTTACTATATTATTACAGCTAGTCTCTATCCAGTGATAACTGATGATAAGTTTACACTGGCGTTCGGCTTTCCGTTCTTCGGAAACACTATCCACTTAAAAAGCAGTTACCTGCAGAAACCCACTGACCCCATGACTATAATGGGGTCCACCCAGTTTCTCCTGAAATCAGCTGAGAGAAAAGTCCTTCTTACCTATTTTCAGCAGAATGGGGGACGAAGTCCCCCGAACGCTAGTGTGAACCAACCCTGACAAATATGGACAGAGCTCGATAAAGGGGAAAACTGCTTCAGAAATGCAAGAATACATGTCATCTAAGGCCCCATGTCCACATGTCATCTAAGGCCCCATGTCCACATGTCATCTAAGGCCCCATGTCCACATGTCATCTAAGGCTCCATGACAATATTTTTCCAGCCCAGATTCCCCCATGTGCACTGGGCCTAATGGTCAGAAATGTTTGTTGCTCATGCACACCTAGTTTATCCTGAAAAGTCCCCCAACAGTTTAGATACACTTTAGGCTTCAGTAAACACACATTCCCTCCTCCTTCGCCTTGTCATATTTCTTCTGCAAAACTTCCTTTCACTCTTTTTCATTCAAAGCCTTTCATCTGTTGCTTTTTCATGTACATCTAAATTCCTGAGTTGAGGATTTCAGCAATTTCAGATTTTAGACATATGGTGTAGCGTCTGCCTAGCTGCACATATTAAGTATCGGGGGATTTTTCCACACTTTTTTTTTTTTTTCTTTGAAAAACAATAGAATGGCACATTGTGATGGTTGTTGTGTGGTGTTTGGATATTTTTTTTGCTAACTGGCTCTTTTCTCTGATGTTATGAGATTTGTGTGAAAACTGTTTCTCAATATAACGTATACTGTGTGTGTCCATAGGTGATGGTGCCTTTGCATAGGCTGTATAGGACTGTGTAGGCTGTATATACTGTGTGCTGCCATATGGTGCCTTTATTACGCAACCATAGTAGATGAGGAAACCATTACACTTTTACTATGAGGTCAGGGATACTGCCCATAGTAACCCATGTGGTATATCAATTAACTTGCAAAGTCAAATTCATGTATGTGATTAGGAGCTGAGGGAGTGCGCCTGTTTTATATGCACTATGTGTACTTTTTATTTATTTATTTATTATTATTAATCCCCTAAATCTGCCAGGCTCTGGCTGTTGGTACAATTGTGACAACTGGGAAAATGATCATTGGTTGGCAAACCGAAAAATATACACCAGGCAGTCAAATTAAAAAAAAAAAATGTTGAAATGTCACTGTGTCTTTTTGGATACAAGGACCACTTTGGAGACCCACCAATGCTATGCCTTTTGTGACTTATGCCATTGTACGGAACTACTTGCCTTCGGTGCCAGGTGTCCCCACAATAACATGTAAACACTGGTATTGTTTTCTCAGTTGCTTGCACAGGTGCCTGCTTCTAAAAGCTGACACGTAATAACGTTTTTCCTGTAAGAAATCACAGTGAAATATATTACATCTATGGCACATTTCATGTAACCGTAAACTGATGATGGCACCTTTTCTGGGAAGAAAATTAAAGGCGGGCAGTAAGCCCAGTATACCACTCCCTTTCATTTAGCTGTGCATTGGAAAAACTCCCAGCTAGTATATGATTAAAGCCAGAAGAAGTGCTAATAGGCAGCAGCCCCATCCAGGGAATTAAATCACTTGGGAAGAGACTGCGGGGAGGAAAGACGCAGTACACAATGTGCCAGGTGCTACATCTCAGAGATGGATTTCCAGCGTACATCAGTAATTCTGCAACTTCCTACCTTTTCAGATTACAAAAACAAAATGCTTGGGATTTTGCTGTGGGACCAAATAGGTTAAAACTCGCAGGGAAGCAGTCATTATTCTCCAGTTGGTAGACTTGTGTGAGCCCTTAATCTGTTGCTTTGATCTCTTGGCTGAAGTTTAAACGCTTTTTTATTGTAACACAATGTGACTTTTTTTTTTTTTTCTGCAAAGTGCATCTTGATACCCTATGTCACCAGTAAAATCCAATATCATTGAATTGTAAAAATGAGACTGAAGATAAACCTACCTTGGTCACATGACTCTGAGCCTTCTGCTCCTCCGCAGTAGACTGGAAACTGCAGACTTGTGGAGTCTGAGTCAGAAAAAGTTACCAACTCTAAGGTTGTGTTCACACGGCGGAAAATTTTCCCTGGAGTTTTTGCCGCGGTCAGCCGCGACAGGATTCCGATGCAGTGCATCAGCATTCCGTCGCGGCTAACTGCTCCTGACTAAGCCTGAATGAATGGGCCTAATCAGGAGCGCGGCTTGAGCTGCGGACACCGCGGGAGGAATCCGCGGCAAGATAGGTCATGTTGCTTTTCCGCTAGAGGAAAAAAAACGCCACTGACTCGCATTGAAATGAATGGGAGGAGTTTTTTTCAGGCGGATTTTGAGGCAGATTCCACGTCAAAATCCGCTGCCAAAAAACTCCGTGTGAACACAGCCTAACTCCAGCTTCAAAATAATATGATTTTTTTTTTTTTTGTAAATTAAGGCTGAGGCCCCACGTTGCAGAAACGCAGCTTTTTTTGTTGCAGATTTTGTTGCGGTTTTTTGAGACAAAGCCAGCAATGGCTACAAAAGGAGTGGGAAATATATAGGAAGCTCTTATACTTCTCCCTTCTGCTCAATCCACTCCCTGGTTTGGCTCAAAAAACCGCAACAAAATCTGCAACAAAAAAAACTGCATTTACGCAACGTGTAGCCTTAGCCTAAAGGAGCTTTGCAACCTCTGTATGGCCATGGCCATCAGGAATTTTTGAAGGAGGTGGAAAAATAGTTGGGAGTTGAAGCTTTGGGATACCAACTCCTCAACCTAAGCTGATGCCAAATAGAGAGACATTTTAACATTTTAAATATCAAGTAAAAAGAGGAAAGTTTACCTTTTAGACCAGATTCACACTGAGATTATTTTGCAATTTTTTTTTTTATATAAAAAATACACAACCGTGACCAGGGTGGAATGATTTAGACACAACTTTTCTTGAAAACCCTTTGGGAAAAAAAGACAATGTAGAAAATGCATGTAAAATGTTTTACATGCGCCAATACAGATTTTCTGTTTTCTATACAGACTGTTCTAGGAACACTTTTCTCCACTGTCACAGCGAAAACTGCATGACCTATACAGGGTCAGATGTACAATGTTCAAACAAAAGCCCCATGCGCTGACCTGTGTTGTACAGATCTATGGACATGATATGGACATAGTTTTGCCGCTATACAGATCACTAGTCAGACCTCATGTGGAATATTGTGTACAATATTAGGCCCCTATATAGAAGGATATAGCTGAAATAGAGCAGGTGCAGAGGCGAGCAACTAAGGGAATAGATAGACTGCAGTATGAAAGGGAGTCTGCCAACTAACCCAAGCATAGTCAACTGCCACTGCTGTGCTATAGAGCACATTACAGTGATAACCCCTGTTATGTCTGTCACTTGTGTAGATTTGGAAAAACAAATATTGATGTCTTATGCAGATGAAGCAGTTGAGCCTTCAGCTCCCATAGCACTGCTTTTGCCACCCAACTCCTGCCACCTCCTGCCTGCACCACCCCGTACAGTGAGAGTTGATCCTCCCACTGGTACGACATTACCCATCCTACTTGGGCAGCAAGAGCAGCGCTCCAGGGAGCTGAAGGACTGCCCCCAGTGTGGTCACTTGCATAAGACTTCAAAGTTGTTTTTCTCCAAATCTGCGCAGGTGACATACATAACAAAGGTGTGATGTACATCAGTGTAATGTCTTCTGTAACACTCTGATAATAGTTGAATATGATGGGGGGAGGAGGTAGACTCCCTTTAAGACAGGTTATCAAATTTGGGGTTATTCAATCTGAAAAAAAAATGGCATAGGGTGGAACCTGGTTATAATGTAGAAGTTTATAGATGAACAGTACAGAATGCTATATAATGTTCTCTTATGTACCAATGGCAAGGGGCATCCTCTAAGTCTAAAAGAGAAGTTTTTAGCAATACCATAGATGAGGATTTTTTTTACTGTAAGAGCAGTGAGACTATGGAACGTCCACACTATGGTAATGGTGGAATGACTGAACAAGATGACTTTCTTAAGGGTAATGATATCAGAGGTTATGGGTACTAATGTAGATTATAGAATATGGGATGATGATGTAGGGATATTTGGAATTGGGAAGGAATGTGTTCCCATAATACAAAGGTATATTAGCATCCCTCTGGATCAATATGGTAAGATTTTAGATTTGGACTTGATGGACCTTTTGTCTTTTTTTTCAGCCTTCAATCATTAGTTAACTGTTATATGCTACCCATAGCCTGCCACAGACTATTACTATACCCCAGTATGCTTTCAATGTCCCCACGAGAATCTGGAATAAAAAGGTAGCATGAGTGTATTCTCCCCTAGAATCCTCTATATATTGGAATTGCCATGATCCCACCTTTGCTTTCCTGAGGACCCCAGGAATCGGAGGACTTTTTCTACAATATATAGGAGACTGGTAGAACTGTAACATCTCTCATGTAACATGTGTTGGTGATATCCTGAGCATGCATGTGTATGGGAAGGGGTGGTGGTTGTGAGATATATGGGCACCTTCAGAATCAGCCGTATAAATCTGATTAGTGGTGGTCTGACTCCCTGTTCTAAGGATAAGCCATGAGAAAACCTCTTACTCCTATTTAGAGGGGGGTTTTCCAATTAAATACATTTTTGGCATATACACAATGGGACCTATACCCATCTCTAAAATGAGCCCCACTACTTGCCAAGCTGAGACGATTTTCAGCTATGCGGAAATGGTGTAGATCTGAGTTACGCTATTTCCATAGCTCCTATTCACTTCACCACATTGTTTCTGTTACTTCCATTCACTTCTAAGGGAGTTACGGAAGCAGTGTAGCTCAGAACTACAATCTTTACGTACAACCCAACTATAGCTGAAAGTCTTCCCTGGCGAGGTTGTGGCTGGGTAAATAGTGGGATGCGTAGGCTGGAGGGGCTCATTTTATAGGGAGGTGCAGGTCCCAGAGATGGGAACATTACCTATCAGACATGTATGGGGTATCCTGTCAAAATGGCAAGATATCTTTCGTGGAAAAAACCCTTTAATGATTATTTTAAAAATCTTATTGTTAGTTATAAATCCATTAACCATTTGTTAACCCATTTAAAATTGACATGAAAAACCATGAAAATCTCTCCTACTAAGCAACATTTATTTTTGTAAAGAAGAAGAAAATGTTGAATGTTCACTTATCTGAGATGTACAGACGCTGCTGGCATTACAAGGCTGCAGTTACATATACTTACTTTTTGAGAAGGAACATCAGGGAGATGCTGAAATATAATCTACTAAATAGTAATGTAGTATGTAAGGCTGAAAAAGAAATGTCCATTCAGTTCTGCCTGCTATGTAATATTGATCCAGAAGAAAGCAAAAACATCATGAGGGTCAGCTCCAAAATCAAACCAGTACAATGAGAGGGAGGTTGGCCACTATAGTACAGTAGGTGCAGCAGTCGGCATCCATATGTTTGTCATTTTAAGAATTTTAAGCTAGAAAGTAGAAAACCTGCTTTTTAGATGTATGTGGGTTATCCTGTTACATCTGTTGGCATATGCGCAGTTAGATAAATGTATATTTTTTAGATATTTTGTTTAATAAAATCCTCTATACATCATGCTGTTGATTTAAAGGGACAAAAAACCCAACACTGGCCGTATACTCATTGTATGACTCAAGTCTTCTACTTCAGCCTCTTGTGTACTTCATTAATGCCCTCTAGTGTTTGATATTGTTAGGGTCACGTATATAAAGTGTCTCTGATGGGAAGTGATGTAACTTAGCCTTTTATATATGTGCCATATGTACTCTTTAACCTCATACATGTTTTGTGGTTCTGATTCTTCCAGAAAAAAAACTTTTCTCGGCCCTCCTGTCTCCAGAAATGTGACACTTATTTTTCGCAGCTGTGCGTGTCTAATTTTTCAGTGCATTTCTAGAGCTTTTATTCTTTTAATCCTCTCCAGATGTGCAGTACAACAGTTCATATACTTGTCAAACTGATTTAGGATATGTGCAATTTTGCTAATTTTTTTTATTGCTTAACGTATCTATAAGCAACTTTCAGATTGTCTTGATTAAAGATTCCCTACCGATTTTGGGATCCAGCTCTTATGCTGACTTGTGTCATCCGGGATTAAAGACAAACACTATGTATTGTTTTATCCTGCAGGTTAAAATAGCAACACACAGGTCTGCCTAGGACCTGTATACATTAAAAAAAAAAAGCTTTTTTTTTAAATTTTAGATGTGTATATATATCAGAATATTAAAAAGTGTCTACATGTTTTAATGGAAAGATTGATAACAGTTTTTGGAATTATGTTTTACAACTACTTTTTACTAACCATTGGCTCAAATATGTTAAAGAAGTTGTCCAGGACTGTGATATTTAGCTCCACTTCCTCTTCTTAGGTCAGTGACGTTGTGTCTGTTGGTCACATGGTCATTTTGCAGCTCAATCCCAAACCAATGAATGTGTCTGAGCTGCAATACTAAGCACAGCCATGTGCGGCGCTTTGCTTTGTAAGTAGTGAAGAGACCACAGCAATCCGTATCATGGGCCCAGACAACTCTATTTAATGAGTTCGGCCACTGCCAAAATTTTCACAAAAGTCTACAAATTGTACAAAATTAACAAACTGCCAAATAAGCACTTGTTCTATATCCTGGCCTTCAGCACTGACGTTTTGACACTGACATGTGACTGCTGCAGCAGACACCACCGAGGTCACAGATGCTGCTAGTCAATACTGTAGAGGCCAGGAAACAGAGATGGGTAGATGGGTAGAAAAACAGTAAAGGGGCGTATGGGAACTGTGTTGGATTGATAAGGTGCCAAGGAAACTTACAGGACTCTTGAAAAACTTTTGAGATGCTTTAAGTAGGTTACAAAACCAATCAATATAGCAAGGAAACTCCGCCCCCTCTCAAGTACAGATTAAATTTTTTTTTTTTTATCAAATTCAACGCATAGGATAATTCACTAGTGTATGGATTATCCTAGACCTGGGATCCATAAGGAGAGCGTCTCTTTTGTAATTTTATACCATTGGAAGTTTTAAAATCCTTAAGGGGTTAGAGAACCGCTTTAAGCCAGCTGCACACAGGCATTTTTGGTCCAGAAAATATGATCTGTATATAGGCCTGTAAATATGGTCTGTATAAAAATTGGTCTGTATATTTCTCAGACTGCAGTCTGTCTGCAGGCCTGAACTCACATGATCATAGTTATCAAAGAGTTATTGTCTCACTATGGGATTATTGTCCCATTCTCTAGTCCCACAGTGAGGTGGTTGATATATTTTTTTTTTCCTCTAGCCCCCACCATTCCCAAGCAATCAGTGCATTTAGTTTTGGTGCCTGATATGCTAACTAGACTCTAATGTGCAGTGGGTGGGGTCAGTCAGGAGAAGACAAGGGGGGAGGGTGTCTCAGCCCTGACACTGCCTGTCTCTGATTGGAGTACTCGGTATCACACCTCCTTGCCTGCTATTGACACCACCCACTTGACATTAGGGAGTCTAGTTAGCATATCTGGCACCAAAACTAACTGCACTGATTTCTCTGGTAATGTTGGGTTAAGAGTAAAAACTCTGAATCTGTTAAATGATGAAGAGGTTGAGATGGAGGAAGTGGTAAAAGTTACTCTAAGTTTTATGCTTGATTTCAGTAAAGTAGAAGACACCACTGATCTCAGTATATCTGTTAGGGTAGCGGTACATGACCGTGTTTCACCCGTGAAACACGGTCCGTGTGTTAGCCAGATTTGCCGGCTTGAACTTCGTGCTGGGAGCGGGACTCCTAGTAGTATAGTTATCTATGATGCAAGGAGTCCCTGTCTCCCAGCGACATACTGTCCCGTACGGTAATTGGTAAGGGAGAGTATGTCGCTGGGAGGCAGGGACTCTTAGTATCATAGATCACTATACTGCTAGGAGTCCCGCTCCCAGCACGAAGTTCAAGCCGGCAAATCTGGCTAACATACGGACCGTGTTTCACAGGTGAAACACTGTGGTGTGCCGCTACTCTTAGACTTAGTTGTGACATGATTCAGTAGAATGATTGGGGCTGCTTCAGTTCCATCTTTCAGAGTACCATGGCATCTGATCTCTAGCATTAGATCGTAGATTTCCTAGGAAATATTAGGGACAAACTTTTTCTCTCCCTACCAAAGCTCTTTACTAATAAGCATATAATAGGATTCGTGTAAACTTTATATCTACAAGTTCTAGAATTTGGATCATTTTAGTATTTGCTGTATGAATGCACATAGTTTGGCAGTAGCGTCGCCAACTAGATGTATTGAATTCCTTGATAGTTGTGCACATCTTAGCTCAGATCCATGTAATGATAATATTTGATTAATATATATTATACTGAAATTTTTTTTTGCTGTGAAAATATAAAAGAAATAATAAAACAAAGTGTATTATTGTATGTTTTAATAGAAAATAAATAACCTAGTTTTATAACATTGCGTCCTGCACATCTCCACCATGTCAGACTATAGTAAATGTACTTGACTTTATGATGCTTAAACCAATACAGTTAAGAGTTTAGATGACTTTGTGACTGTAGTTCACATTACAGAGGATCTGCCTGGCATCTGGCGGACAACTTTAGCTTCTAAATGTGTCATTAAGGACAGGAAGTACATGTCAGAATAACTCACTATTGAAGGCTATTCTTGGTGTTGGGGCAGAAGATGCTCTACAATCTACATGTGTAGGTGAAACTCAGATATACTAAGCGCTGGTTTAAAATAGTGTACAAATTTGTACATGTCCTTTCCTATCCAGTCAAAGTGGAAACATGGACTGTAGAAGTAGTAACTCATACATGTAGATTTGGCTTGTACTCCGTTCTACAAATTCTAAGAAATCAGAGGGGTTCTATAGCCATACTAAGCACAAGGAGGCAGGTCGCTTTTTATGCCCTGCAGTAGAAATGCCAGCTGCTACAGAACGTATATTTGAAATAAAGATTGAAAGATTGCATAAAGGGGTCTTCTCATGAAAATAACCATATCTCTATTTGTAATCAATTAAAAGTTTAACAATTTTGCATCTATAAATAGTTAAACGTTTTGCAGAGTTTAAAGGTGGCGACATCTTTTGGCTTTATGGGTTGCCAGTCAATACAACCATTAATGCTGGAACCTTTCTATGGTCTGGGACTTGTCAGAATCCCAGCCATGATTTCCCTTATTGTGACCGGGTTATCCTCTCATACTTGTAGTGTATACATGATAACCGGTCCACAATAAGGAAATCATGGCTGGACCATAGAAGGTTCTTGTATACATGGTTGTATCAACTAGCAACATATCAAGACAAAACACTGTCACCAATAGGATGGTTAGAGAAAAATCTTTGAAATTCTTCAAATTTTATAATGATTTATGTTTGCAAAAAATGTGTAATTTTTAATTATCTAAAAGTTAAATATGGTTATGTTTGGTTTCTGGGCTTTTTATGTGTTGATGTCCTATACTCCTATAGGCAGAAGAGGCGTACCATCTGACCTTTTTTTTTAGAAAATCTGCGTTAAGAAAAGCTGTACGTGTATGTCTTTACCCTCATTCATTTCCATTTATTCAAATGAATGGTCAACTGTGTGTTTGGATGTGCCCAAACCCACCAACAGCCTTCCCCTCTGACTAATATCGGGGGATCCTGAGCAGTAGGGACCTTCCTCTATATCATCTATATTTTGTAATAAGACATAAGAAAACGGGTTGTCATTATAAGGCTGTAGCCTCTTTAGGTCGCATTCAGGCTTAATATGCAGCAATGTGCAAAAGTTTTAGGCAGGTGTGGGTGGGGGGGAAATACTGCAAAAGAAAAAAGAATACTTTTAAATTAGAAATGTTAATTATTCATTTATTTTTTTTAATTGACAAAAATGAACGAAGAAAAGAGAAATCTAAATCACATCAATAATTGGAGGAGTTTAGGAAATGATGATATGGCTCCTACAGCGTCCTGATCAATATCATCTAGTCTGTCTGGGATTACATGAAGAGACAGAAGGATTGGAGCAAGTCTACATCCACAGAAGATCTGTGCTTAGTTCTCCAAGATGGCGGGAACAACCTCCCTGTCGAGTTCCTTCACAAACTGTCTACAAGTGTACCAAGAAGAATTGAAAGAAGGCAAAGGTCATACTTAATATTGCTGGGATTTTAGATTTGGCTTTTATTCACTTATTTTTCTTAGTAGACAAATTAACTCTTCTATTTTTGAAAGCATTCTTACTTTGCTGTCGTTATTCTAAGCCTGCCTAACACTTTTGCACATTATTGTATTGTGCAGGGTACATGATTACAGTTCATCAGAGTGAAGCAGGAAATCTTTTCCCAGACTATTGGTATGGGTAAGGATCCCCTGCTGTGCTCTGATCAGACCAGGTTGTGTTCTTGGCCCAAATCTATGGCTTTAGTACTGCATCTATTATGTCACGCTAACTTACTTGCACTGCCTACACATGCCTTACCTGGCAAACACATGGTTTTTCCTGGACTGCTTGCCCTTCTGTTACTCCAGCCTTAAATGATAACACTTTATAAGATTACAATTTCAGTGATTCTTAATATTATATCTACTTTAGGAATATTATATCTACTTTAGGGGTTTTCAGGGCTTGACCCTCTTTTCCCTTCTTTGCTTTTCTATCTAATATTTGATTAATGGCAAAGATACTTTATTAAAGGGAGTTTGTCACAAGGAATGGGCATATTAAACTAAACCTATAGTGAAATACCTTAGGGTCAGCAGAATCTAACATTGCTTTTCTTTTCTAAATTCTGTCCTCCGATCACAAATAATTTTTCTAAAAGCTATTATGCAAATGAGAAGCCTGGAGCACCAAGGGCGTCTTTCACATCCCCTTCATATTGATTGGTTGCATTTTCATTATAGGCGCATGCACTCAACGGTTCCACTCTTCTGACAGGAAAGGGAGTAGTGAACATGTGTCAATGATGAAAATCCTGACTGCAAGAATACAGGCGAGACCTCAGAATCTCTGACTTGCTCTGTCATTCTCCCCACCGTGACCAATCAATATGAAGGGAGCATGAGTATAACCGTGCACCGGCCGTGCTTCTGTAGCCCCATTCTCAATGAATGGGGGCCGCAGAAGCACAGCTGTAAAACGGGACATGAATAGGACCTGTCCTGAGTTTTGCAGCCCGGACTGTTGGCCCGCACACTGATCCATGTAGTTACACGGTCATGTGCATGAGCCGATAGAAGTGAATGGGTCTATGTGCTATCTGAGAAAAACCCGGATAGTACACTGATCTAGCCCACGGTCGTGTGCAAGGGGCCTAAAGCGATGTCAGATTCTTCTGACCCTAAGGTATTTAAGTTTAATATGCCCATCCCTTGTGACAGACTCCCTTTAATAGCAAAGATCTAAGGTGGCAGGCATATTGTACCTACAAGAGCAATGTGTATGTGGTACTAGCAGTGCCCCTTTACAAGTAGAGCTTCATAAAACCTACACTGAATACAGAATAGCATTAAAAAGCGTTTAATAAAAGTAATCCCAGCACAACAAGCCTCTACTCTAGCACAATCGTATAAAGCAGACCAGGAGCAGAAGTAAATAACAGGCTGCAATCAAATAATTATTATTTATTCTTATATAATGCTATTTGCGCAGGAAGCCTGGCACATAGAATCTCTGGAAATGGCTACAGAGGGCATTAACTGATTTCATTTAATAGCTGTTTAAGTGAATGACGGCAAACCATCATTAATTATTACTTTATTGTAGCAAATTAACTTGGGATTACTGACTGTTGTGTAGAAGACGTTTCTTCTGTGGATGTATCCATAAAATATGTAACAATATCACAAGACACCTGAAGAAAGTACTGGAGCATAGCTTAAGTCTTCATAGATGGAAATATTACTGTAGCATGACCCAACTATTGCATTAAAGTGAGCCTGTCACATGGAAAATGCAACCCAATCTGTAGGCAGCATGTTATAGAGCAGGAGGAGCTGATCAGATTGATAGGTTTGTGGGAAAGGATTCAGTATAACTTGTCATATATGGATATAGCAGAGTTAAAGGGGTTTTCCAGGCAAAAAAATCTTTTTTTTTTTTAAAAAAAAGGGTCTGTTAGTGCTATTAAATGGTTAATACGTGCACCAAAATACCTTTTAGCAGTGTTTTGAGTGATTTCTGTGTTTCTCTGGGAGCTCCTGGCATCCTCTGCATTTGGTTACATCGGTAGCTCCCTGCTCTCTTTTCCTACAACTACCATGATGCATTGTTCTTCACTCAGATCCATCTCTCACTTTCTCCACCTCCCTCTCTCACACCCCCCTCCCTGTTTAGCTAGCCTGCCCAGTACTAGCCCTTACTAACTAACTAATTAACTCAGCCCACCCCCACCCCATCATACTTACCTGTTTTCCTGTCCTGGAGATCACTTTTTTCTGTGCCACCGGCTACTTCTTCTCTTAACTTCTGCCTGCGCAATAGAGCCGGAATGCCAGTACACCGTCTCTATTGCGCTGGCGTGGGAGGCTGGCTCCTTCTCCTCTGCAGCATACTGGCACTCCGGCTCTATTGCGCAGGCGTGGGAGGCCGGTAAATGTCAGAAAAGAGGAGGAGCCAGCCCCCCTGAAGGAAGTGATGTTTCTTGCCCAGAAGATCTGGACAGGAAGACAGGTAAGTATGATGGGGTGGGGGGGTGGGGTAGTTGTATTGGTGACGTTCTGTTTCCAGAAATGGAACGTCACCGGAAAATCAGAAAATGTGCAATCTGGGTAAATATACATTTTTGGCAAAGTAAGTAAGTTAGAAGTTAGGCGTGGGGAGGGTGTTTAGCTTAGTGTAGCAAGATCATTTTATCCCGGACAACCCTTTTAACTGATCCTTCTGCAACTGGTTAAATTGCTACAGTGTGATATATTATCACAGAAGACTCCAAACCAATGAAAAGTCACAGGAATATGTTTTTCCAGTAACTTTTCATTGGTTTTTGTTTTCTGTGATAAGAACCAATTTCAAAAGTTTGGATTAACTCTGCTACATCTGTATACTTCTGTTCCTTTTATGGTGAGAAGTCAAGAAGGCGGTCCTATCAGTGACTGCCTCCATTCGATGACTGTCATACAGAGATGGCCGTCAATCACTGATAGGACCGTTTTCTTGACTTCTCAACATAGAGCAGAGATTTCAATGGATAAATGACAGGTTATACATAATCCCAAAACTGTACACCCTTCTGCTCAGCTGCTCCTGCTCAAGATTATAAGATTCTGACAACAGATTAGAAAATGTTTTCCATGTGGCAGGTTCCCTTTGAGCTGGCTAAGCACATTAGACTTAGATTGGTCAAACTTGTCAATTTTGGTTACACTTGCTGACCTTTGTTCTCCATCTGTTGGGAGGAAAGATAGGGCATGTTTGATTCCAGTATGCCCAATCTTTTGTTCTCAAGGGAGATAAGCCGCTGCCAGAGAAGTCTGACAAAGGCTCACATCTCTCTCGCAATTGAAAACTTCATGTGTATGGAAGTTTACATGAAAATCTATGTCCAGCTTTGTCTTAGGCCTATTGACCGTATTGTACATTTGCTTGGTGTATATTTACTTTGCTACCTATTTGACTTTATACCAGGGGTCAGCAACCTCCAACGCCTGTGCAGGGGTTGGCACCTCAGGCATATGGCTGTTTCTGATATTTTAAACCCTACTACTCTAGGTGTCAGTCTCTCTCTCATGGACCATGAACACAGAGTCGGAGGGGGAAAGTGTAAGTGTTGACGTCCTAATGTCCAGGCTGTGAGCTAGTCTGGACAGAGGGCAATTACCTGTGCTATGAAACTTTGTTACTTGAAGCAAATGCAGAGGTTTAATATGGCGGCCAAATATGGTAAAGTGGATATTCGTTCTGGACAGATTTGTATGGGATTACTCAACAAAAAGCAAGAGCAATCATTATAACCATTAACCATTATAAACATATAACATGCAACACATAAGTAAAGCCACCTAGAATAAGCTGCTTGATAAACATAGAGGACAGACAAGGAAAAAATAGCATGGGGGATAATGGAGTCAGTATTGAGGAACTCAAAGCAGGTGTTCCCTGTTCGAGATCATCACTGTGCTTGCGAAATGCAGTAAACATCCCAAGGGTCCCATATATCCCTAAGGGGCGATAAAATCTTATTTAGATTGGCTCTAAGATTATCTAGGGATCGAAACTCTTTTAATCGAGCATACCATGCCATATATCCAATAATTTTGGCTTTCATCTTGTACATGTGCATATAGGAAAATTGAACCATGTGTATAATAAATCAGATCTGTGGAGTCTTACTAATCTCTTAAAACTTATTTGCTCACATTGCTCAACATTTTATTTAAACTCCCACACAGACCTTAAGCCCCATGCTTTATGTGACCTTCCAATTTACTGCTACTTACGCAGAACATTAAAAATGCATCGTAGCGCAGTTTAACTTGGCGGGAAAAGTACCATATACATAATTAAATGGAGAGCATTTGGTATGACAAATACTCTGCGTGAACTGATAACATTTTTTTCCCCTCCTCTTTAATTTTATTTATGCTAATTAATCAGCCTGGCTTGTTGAAATGCTTTCATGCCTGATTATGGAAATGACTAACATTGGCGCTGCAGTATTTTATTAATTGGAATTTCACATATATTACTCTGTACCCAAGGTCCAAAAAAAAAAGGAGAGCATGTTTCCCCAATTTTATATTATCACGTTTAACACATGGAGTAAACATGATCTTGGATGTTGATGCCACTTACCAGTACAGCCCCTAGACAATAAAGCGGGGGGAATAGACCCTTTTTTTTTACTCCCAGGCAAAAGAATGTTTAAAGCCATAATGGTCACAATTATTAGATTTTCTCTTTTTACCCAGAATTTTAATGTTCCCATGTGAAATTCTTACTGGGCACAATATTTAGCTTGGCAAAATACAAGCTTCAGATATCTCCTAAACAGAGCGAGTGTCATAAAATCTTGATTTTGTAGTCTTGTCAAGATTTGTATGTGATAAAGAGGCAGAGTAAGCAACAGTGAGGCATTTAGAGCAAATCCTGATACCACTGGCACTATCGTATCTACCCTGACACAAAAAGTATGGGGTATGTTGATGTCCAGCAGCTCAATTATTATCTCCCCGAACATCTGCCATCAAGGGAAAAGCCAGGAGGCACTCTTCTATACACATTAGATGGTCATCCGGTCCTGCCGGATTTGGTTGACATTAACCACATGCAGACCACACATTGACTGTATATACATCCAAGCGGTTGGCAACTATCTCAGCAAGGACATATTGGTAAAGGTTGAACAGCTGCAGAAGACGGGAACCAGCTAGTGAGACATCTCGGAGAGAACGGAAGGATGTTTTTTTTTTTACTGTCCCTGATTTCTCAATCGTTTTATACACAGTGCTCAGTGAGTGCTGAGTATACAGCTATGGTAGCCGCCATAATGGGGCTCCCCTTCCAGCCCAGGGAACTACAGGAGCTCCTGGATCCTAGAGGACCCCAATTAGCTCTCCAATGTATCCTGTAACTCAGGCTCATTTATCGGCCCCAGTTAGAGGAAATTAGAGAAAAAATAAAATGACAAAAAATAAAGGGAAATAAAAAAAACAAAAACAAACGAGTCACCTACATAAAAATTACTGTAACTGAGAGGGAAAACTATTTTGACCCGTGTAAGACCCCATAGAGTATAATGGGGTCCGCCGGGTTTCTGCTCGATTTCCTCCCGAAAAGGGCAAAAAATGCGGAGAGAAAAGCGATGAGGAATGGGGAATGGAATCCCCCAACGGAGTTCAGGTGCAGGTGTGAACCTAGCCTTAGATCTTTGAAATTACTGAATGAAAATTTGGATGAACACACAATCCCTACATGCTCAGGGCCTATCAGATGATGTATATCATTGGCCCTCTGTAACTTTAAAATACTTTTAAAAGCATAAATATGTTCAGAAATCTTCTCTGTTTGTCCAAGGCGCTCCGCCCTGCCCCTCTTCTCCTCCTCGTCCTCCTTATCACAGCCCTGTGTTTGTCTGAAAGACACCTGGCTGGAGCAGCAGACCTTCTTCTGTTGTGTCTGCAGTAGTATAAAAAGTTTTCAATCCCTCCCCCTATACCTGCTTCCAGCAAAAGATGGAAGAGATCAGCAGACAGTTAACCCTGTGTTGCAAAAAATCGTGTGGTCCAGTGGTCCCCAACCTTTTGTACACCGAGAGCCACATTTGGCATAAAGAGATGGCTATGAGACACCTTCAACACAACTATTGTGCATATTGTGCCCTATTCTAATTAAAGGGTTTGCGCATAATTAGAAAGCATGAATGATTACATCTTCTCAAGAAGTGACATCACATCCATTGGTCACATGGCCATGCTACAGTTCAGTCCCATTCATTTTAAAGGGACTAAGCTATAGCATTGCCCTGTGACCAACAAACATGAGGTCACTTCTTGGAAGAAGAAAGCAGCCACGTTTTCTAATGCTGCACAACCCCTTTACTAGGCTCCGTGCACATTACTTGCTGGACATCAGGCTGTGCCTTCAGCAACAGTCTCTCTTGACATGCAGCAGAATCTGTCCATAGCCTTGTTAGCTTGCTTGGCGTATTCTGCTCCTGCGATCCTGAACATGACTGGTGATGGAGGGGTATGTGACTAAACCCAACCATCGGTAGCTTTTACTAGCAAATTCAGGACCTGTTCAAGTATTATAGCTGTTTTTCTGCACTTGCATAGCTGCTAGATGTGGAGGCATAGTGCATTTCTGTAGGATGCGCTGATGGCCGAGTTGCATCACATGCCTTTCCATCAGCAGACGTTTTCAGGACTAGAGAAGCATGCAGTCTGGATAAGACTTGGAAGAAGTGTGGCTTCAGGAAGACAGTCGCAAGCCACATTAGTGGGGGCTTGCAAGCCACATGTGGCTCACGAGCTACAGGTTGGGGATTCCTACTGTAAACTAACAAAAAGCAGGGACAATATTTCTCCTGTTTACTTTTTATTCATTTCTAGGTTTAGAGTACCTTTTAAAGGGGTTGAAGGGTTTTCTAGGATGAAAACAAGGGTCTGTGTTCATTCCACAATCCCCACTTTTGTATATGGTTTGTGTCTAGCATTGCAACTTGTCCCCTTTTGGTTCAGTAATGCAGATATGTATTTCTAGGCACAGCCCATGGAAAATTTCTGGGGAAAAAGACAACCATATCTTGTAACTATGAACAACCCTGTATATTTTATGTAAATGGTCAAATGTCTTCTTAGCTTGATCCCTCAAGATACACACGGATTAAAAAATATATGTTGTTTTTACTTAAAAATAAGAGCTCCTAGGGTCTGTCGGCACACGCAGCATCTTCAGCTTGAACACTATGATTTAATGCAGTCCATGTCCAGAGGAAATTACCTTTTGTATGAAAGTATTAAGCAGTTTTGAGACCTGGCATTGTACTCACAATCTTTTTTAGACTCTGCATGAATAATTCTCACTTGTCTGTTATTTTGTCACGGTTTTGTGCCTCCTTCTCACTGCACAACATAGACGCATTACAATATGGTAATCTCTTATTAAATATATGCAGATTCAAATTGAGGTTTGTCTTGAAAGTTTTGCCTTGAGGATATATCTTAAAATGTGAATAAGGTGAAGTCATTTTAAATTTAAGGAGATTTCATGTAATTGAGGTGAAGGCAGACGGTTTCCGAACTATACAAAATTGGGTAGTAATAATATATGTGTTACGTCTGTTTTATATCTTATGGCAACATCTGCAATTTATCGCCAAATAGTTCAGGGTCTGATAGCTGGGACCCCCTCGGATCAAGAGAAAAGGGCTCTTCAATTTCCGTCAAATAACCCATGTGAATGGAGCACTAGGGCACACCCTTGGCCAGCATTCCAATCTCTTCTATAGGACTCCAGGATGGCTATGTTTGGCAGTGCCTTAGCGATCATGCACACTACCATACCATCCACATGGGGGCACTCCATGACCCTAGCAGGCCCCTGTTCTCTTGATTGCTGGTGGTCCCAGTGGTCAGACCAGACTCCAGCATTTTTTTGGAATTCACTTGAATGGGAGCTAAGCTGAAATAGCCAGCATGACTAGTAAACAGTGATCTGCTTCTGGCCACATACACTGTGCTGAAAAAAATCTAAGCACTGGGGGTGCCAGGTGTTGAGCCCCCACCGATCCAATATAGACTACCTACTCTAAGGATAGAGGTCATCAAAATTAAAGGGAACATGCTACCAGAACCCAGCTTGCAAATACATAGGTTAGGTCACCTGAATGAAACAGTGTTTTCCCCTTGTCCCCATTGTCAGGCTTTTACAGTTTTTGTCCATATACAAATGAGCTCTTTGGAGCAACAAGGGCATTGCCCCTTACCTCTTTGGGACAACAGCGATGCTGTCATTGCTCCAAAGAGCACATTTTTGTATTGGCAAAAACAGCAATATCTCAGAAACAGATGCACCAATTTGCACGGCGGAAACACTGTTTCATTCAGATGACCCTAACCTGAACAAAAAAAAACCTTTCTAGCCATATACTATGATTAAAATATACAGCCTATATCTGATTTAGAGACCAAAAGTGTCGATAAATGTATGTACTTATATAAATCACTGGTTCTTGTTTTACAGAAAGATATGTACACGTGTAGGATTGCCTGCTCGAGGTTGCCAGATGCTCATTAGTGGCATGTATGGGAAGGTATTCCACGCCTTTGGAACAGGATATGATGGGGTATAATAGGAATAATTTTAACTTAGTCAATGGCTCATCCGGTACAGTGTTGACATTATTGACATAGATCCAATGCTTCCGCTGCTTTGGAATTAGAGCCATGTGCTTTAACACTTCCTAGAGATCACAGTGCAACAGGAATAGCTTACTCCAGATAAAATACATTCCTCCATTGGCTTCATATGTCAGATGTGTCCACAATGCCTGCAGAAAGCCGAGCGGAGATGAGTTTAGTTGATTTTTTTTTTTTTTTACTATGTGGATTGCCCTATAATTTATATAGAGGAGCCTTAATTTACTTATGCTGCTAGAAAGTACATTGTGGGTGTATGGATGGATCACATTATTTGTTTAGGCATCCTTCCAGGTTTTCACTGCATTACCGATTTATATTTTAACCCTCAGACTATAGTTGCTGGCTTTTGTGCTTCTTACACATGTCAAGGCCAGAAGAATTGGAAAATATATGAGGATTTTAGAGGCTTTTGTTTGTACTCGTAAATTGTAGACGATCTAGAGTAAAATATCAATAAGGTAAGGCAAAATTTTTATTTAAAGGATTAGAAAAAGCAAAATGAACAGTTGACATGCATACGAGTTTGACAACTGAGATTTGACAGCTCGGATCCCCAGTAATCTTTCATAGAAAGATGGATGTCGTCATTATAATTCTGTCGGAAGACTCAAGGAACTGATAAAGAGATTTACCACCATTAAAACATTAACTCTAATGATATATAAGATTTCACAATGCTCTTAGATCCTTAAGTACAGCATCTGTAATAGAGCATTTCCTATCCACAGGCCTCTGTTCTTAGTCACTAACAGGAAGTTGGTATCATTGTCTTGTATTCTAGATTAAGTGGAGCTCCAGCCATTACAGTCAATGCGGGGGGGGGGGGAATTCATCATTTGTTGTCCTCTATTCTTAATTCATGATGACTCTCATCTTGGATTAGGTGCTTCCCCTTGGGGCAGCCCCTGTTAACACCGCTTTGGTGGTGTAAATGATACTGAATATGATGTGGGTGGAAGCCCTGACACCCCCCATCCCTCCACCACAACACACACACACGGTCAGTGCAAAAACTATGTTACTTGCAAATGGTGTTAAATATCCAAAATCAATGATTAGTGACTATTTCACTCCACAAAAGTAGTGTAACACATTTGATGAATTAGACCCCTACTGATTAGGAAAATGGGGGATAGAGCTCAGCTATCTCCAGCACACCCAACAAATTTTTGGAGAGGTGCATGCGTTGCCTGACCACCACTCCATTCAGAACAGGGGATTTTTGTCCCCTTTTCTCCTGATCACTGGAGGTATCAGGGTCAGACCACTACTGATCTGCAAGTTATTCTCTATCTTATGGATAGGGGATAACTCTCCTTCATGGGGGAAAAAACCCTTTAACCATTACAGAAACATAGAAGGACACCATTTCAAATACTGAAAATAAAAATTTGCAATGCTGAAATTTACTGCCAAAGAATGCATTTGGGAAGCCTGTGCATGTATTTAATCAGGATTTCCATGATTACCGTAGAATTGTAAATGATCCAACAGTGACACGCATCCCATATGGAGTAGTATTTCCACCACATACTGTATACGAGCTTCTTCAGAGCTGCTCTTAGTGACTCATCAGTCTGATTATTTTTTCAGCTAAATACTAATTGCTGATTTAATGTCTGAATTGTTGGAGGATTAATTAAAGTCCACGACCTGCTCGAGGCGCTGCAAGCACGGTAAAAATAGGTAATTTGTGCATTGGGATGACTCAATAAGAACTTTTACAGCAATAGGAGTCGTGAATCCTAAACTTTTTATTTGCGTGAATTGTTTTGGATGACGTGAGCGATGTGTTTTACATTATTGCAGAGATATACGGGACTAGTTTGTGCACATGGAATGTAATGTTTAAAAGGCTTCCTTGAAAATTCTGTACTTTTATCGAACTCCTTAATAACTAGTAAAATGCAGCAAAGCTGCAGTACCAGGAACAGCGGCTACTAATTCTGCAGTGTAGTATAGGCGCTGTAGCACTTGCCCAAGTGCTGCAGCCCCTTTAAACAGCTGATCAGCAGGGGTGCAGAGAGACAGACCCCAACCAGTCTAATAGTGATAGCCTATCTTAATGAGGCTCTATGCACATGACCATGTGCTTTCTCAGTGTGCTAGCCTTGAAAAACATGTCTAGCACACTGACCCATTCATCCCTATGGCCCAATACCCATATATGCAACTGAGAGCCTAGGGCAAAACTCACGACAGGTCCTATACTTGTCCTTTTTGTGGCCCAGGATCATTAAATGAAATGAATGGGTTCATGAGGGCATGGGCAGCACATAGATGTGCCATCCCTCTACGGACTGGCTACATGCACACAGTCATGTGCATGTAGTCTAATGCTGTTTAGAGGCATAAACTTTCCTTTTGTGGCCACAATCTGAGAAAACAATGCACAGATAATCATTAATTTATGCAGGTGCAAATCCGTATGCAATTGCACCAGACGGGGGCTGATTTGCCTGTAGAGAGCCGCAAATGTGTCTGTTCTTCTCTGAAATTTCCAGAAAGTCCTTTTAACTGTGAATGATGAGTTCAATCTCTGCCTATGTCATGGCTGTCTGTAGGCAAAACTGGTAATATTGGCCCTACCCCCGATGCACTGCCATCTGATTTGCACATTCCTAAAGAGGTGAAAATTCCCTATACAGGTATCCATGAAACAATACCTTGCTCATTTCTACCTAGCATTCCTGGCACAAAATGAGATTTCTAAAATGGTTACACCCCTCTATCTCAGTTCTCTTGTCTCTTCTAGCCAATCCTGTTTTCTAATTGTGTTCTTCTCATCGAGACTTTTATAGCTGACATAGGGGTAGCATAGGAGTATTGCCCAGTCGTGTGACACCACAGTGCACAAGATGCTGCCCCTAGCGAACCTCCGATCAAAGTACCCTATGGTCCTATTTACTTTCTTCCCATACCTTCAGTCAAAGAGCTACGTTGATAAAATGCTGAGCACTATTTCCCTGTTGGAGTGGAATCCATCACTGCGCTCCTGCCTACAACAGTCAGCCTTGATGAGTGGCCACACCTCTCCCTACTACAACTTTATACGTACTCCAACAGATTACACTCAGCACTGACCCGATGGATACTCGATATCACACCACTGATAGTGTCTGTCCTGCTAAAAGCACTTGAGTGCAGTCTGAGATACTTTTCCATCTAGCCATTATACGGAAATGGTTCTCCAGTTATACCATAGGGCATACCTATACCTATATATAAGGCTTACAACATGGGTATATGTCCTGAAGTCAGATGCTTCCTTTGCCAGGGTGAGGGCACAGATCTATACCACTGTCTGTGATCATGTGTACAGGTACAAAGATTTTGGTCCAGAATCCACACATTTACAACTATTCACTTCACCACAGCAGGCCCATTTAACCCAATTTGGGCAATTTTTTTTTTGGGGGGTACATTGACACGAATTTGACACTGTGCACTCCTGGCAGCAGAACGTCACTACAAGTGGTTGCAGCTGCAGGGGTCAAATTATCCTGCACACACAGATACACCCACAACTTGCTCAGATCGATTGTTTAACTTATTTTGCATCCATGCCACCCTGTCTCACACTGCCATTGGTAATGGATATGTCACTAACTGTATGCTCTCTGGTTAGGATTTCTCATACGTGAATAACCGTAACCAAAATTCATGGAATATAAATGGGGTGTGGCAAGTAAAAAGGGGAGTATCCTAAAATTTTGAAAAGTTAGTATTCGAGGTAAAATGTTTAGTTAATCATGATTTTGATTTAGGTCATAATCGCCCAGCCCTATGCCTGACCGTATATGGTGAAGGTTACTGGTGAACCCAACCTCACCGGCACACACAGCTCCAAACTGTGAACCACCCACCTATTCGGCTGCATAATTCATATGGTTGCACGCTAGGCGACCGTTAAGATGTTGAGAAGTAAAACTTTCTTTAGGTTATAAAAGATTCAAAACTTGACACTAGACTCAAACCAAGGACAAGAATGGCTCCCCCCATTTCTAATCTTTATATAACCTATTTAAAGGAGATGTGACACCAGACAGGTTCCTTTTAAGACAGAGCATGTATCAGATGTCCTTTTTAAATCGGCAGTCGACAAAATCCCATGTAGGGTGCCATCTCAGTATGTGTGGCATGTTATTAAAAGCGTTTGGTCACACGTGGCTGTCGCTGCTTTTGGCCATGTACTGCCTCTAGGTCTTTATATGCATATTGCACCTGCTGACATATTAATTCTTAAAGCTGGCATTGACATTGAAGACCAACTGGTGACAGACTTACTCTAAAAATGAAGCTTATGTATATGAAAACACACCTTTCATGGATCCTTAAAATAATGGATCTATTAGATCTTCTGTGCTCCTCAATACATGGGATAGAGGGGGAGAAGATATTGGTTTTCTATGAATTAATTCAGTAATATGATGCAGAAAGCCGTTATAATGTTCTCATACAGAGAGCCTATGAGTCCTGCTGCCCCCGCCCACACACCGTGATTGACAGCTCTATTTTCGTACAAATTCTTTCAAGAAAACCCATCAATCATTGTGTTGGCGGGGACAACAGGACTCACAGGCTTTCTCTCATGGCAGCATTTATATGACAATACTGAATCAAATCCTAGAAAACCATACATACTACTACCATATATACTACATTACTATGCTGCTCTTCGAGAAGTATAGGAGACCTAACGGAGATTCTAGTGTCCTTTGAATTCACTTAATTTTTTATGTATGAAAAAACTAAAATTCCATTTCCAAAGATGCAGAACAGACCATCCAGCTATGAATATCATAAGATCCCTTATTGTCTCTGTATAACCATAACCTCCAATTCCCAGACAGAAAAAATCAGTGACTTCAGCCTGACCTTTACCTGGGCTCGATACAATCTCCATATCATACTGTGCTCCACTGGGGAGCAGCATTTTCGAAATAAAGAAGCAAAGAACATGCTTACATTATTTCATTAGGTAAATCAACCCCCGTAGGGTATTGTTGCCTGAACTCACCAAGTGTAACTATATAATGTTAGACCGCTGTTTTGTAATATTTCTCTGTAAACGTACAAGATTGTAAAAGGTTTTAGTGGAGATTTTCATAATTTGCTATTACTGCAAGCAAAAAATATGCCATGTTTTGCTGTATCACCAGACCCTGATATGTAAGAAGGATATACTATGGCTATTTAAGCCTTATAAGCCAGCTGTAGTAAACAGATGATGCTAACTAGCAAGTATGCCACTTGGGAGAATAGATGGAGTTGAGTGACTGAGTAGGCGAATGGATGACCTTGATAAAGAGAAGTTTCTTTCCGGTGTTTAAGAAATGAGATTCTGCTTTTTTTATGTTAGGACCTGGAAGTTTCTGGGAGCATTCAGTACTGCATTATCTACAATCGTCTGAATAGGGTTGTTTCGGTGATGATCACAAGGATTTCTAAAAGCCCATTCAGACGAATGGGGCAAGGGTCAGAAGGAGTACTGTGTCTCCTTAAGGAGACTGCATTTGCAGGCCACATTCTGGTATCCAGAGTCTTACAGAACATACATGCTTTGCTAAGAATTCTGGGGAAAGAATATGCAATAAGTTCCCCTTGATGGAAAAAGGAAAACTCACTCTAGCGCCACCTTTTCGAAGGTTGCTCCCTATGGTCATTGTATGGTAAAACACTGCACACTGAAAGGTGTCTTGCAAAGGCCGTCTCTTTAAATAATATTTATCCTCTATCCATGGGACAGAGCTGATAGGTGGAGAATCTGATCGTGACCCCCCCACTGATTCTGAGAATGGGGGTCTTTTACTCCAGTTGTACATTCAGCCTGACTGCAGCCATCAGCTGAATGTATGTGCTGGATGGGGATGCATCCCTCCTCACTTCAATGGGAACACTGGAAAGAGAGAGAGCAGAAGTACACTTGGCTATTTCTGACATTCCCATAGGATAGAGGATAAACATCCATCATTGCATAACCCCTATATAGAGATATATTCTTCTAATCCATGGTTATGGCCTCTCACTTAGCCAACCAGTATCTTGCTTCACAGTGATGAGGGGCAGAAATCCAGAAACAGTTGTTTACGGGGGATTCTCTTTTCCCTTTGAAGGAGATTTTCTGGTTTGGCTTTAATCCCAGATCATGTCATTTAGGTTTCTTGAAAACCATGCCTAATCTATAGGGAGCTATTTTCCAAAAGGTGGCGGCAGAGCGAGTTTTCCTTCTTCAAAAAAATCTCTTGCATGTGAATTCAAACTAGGTATTTCCCAACCACAGTTCCCAAGAAGCCTGGCCCTGGGATAGAAAAATAAAGATAAATCATAAAGCTTTGCCTTGCCATGTAATTTTGTTAACATTCTAAAAGAAGAAATGTCTTTCTTGATCCCCTGCAGCTCAGGTTGTTCCATTTTGCAGTCCCCCACCGGTCTCTGTATCCTAGCCTCAAGTGATAATATCCCAACATGGATATGTAACCCTGCATCCAATCCCAGTCACTGGTACAGCAGTGACCCTCAATAGTGTAGATAGGCTACCACTGTGGCTAGTGGGGGTATTTATGAAGACCAGTATTCATACACCAGGTTTAGGCTAAAGTGAGATGCCATAGTTGCACATTTCTGGCAAATGAGGCTTGCTCCAAAATTTGTGACTTAGGCTACAAGTATACAATTATATGACTCAGTAAAAACTGCACAAATAACACCGATTAGCAATTATGGATTAAAAGGACGTTTGTGTACATGGGGCCTTACACGCTGGTTTTCTATCATAAAGTTTTTGATAAATTCCCAGCGATACATGTTGAGATATCATCAGGTGGAAGATTTGGAAAAAAGTGGTAAATTAGAAAGGTGAATATGACGTCATTTATTACTATTAATTTATTTTCTCTTTGAAAGGCTTTCCAGGAAAAATATTGATGGCCTGAGGCCACCACACAGTATAACACCCACTTTACTGGTCCACCCACTCGGTATATATTGCCCCTTTTATAGCCACCATAAAATATATTGCCTCCTTTTATTGACCTCCATACAGTATACCACCCCCATACCCTATACAATCCCCATTACAGCCCCCCCCATACAGTATACTGTCCCTGTCCCTGTTAAAGGCCCCTATACAATAAGTGCTCATGTTACAGGCCCCAATATGGTAAGTGTCCCTATTCTTAGTACATTAGGCCGCTACCTACTGGATTATTCCAGTAGGTAACGGATGATTTTCACTTACCTGTCCCTGTCACTTACCTGTCCCTGTCACTTACCTGTCTATGGCCACCTCTGCATAGGCCTCCAGGAGGCACCACAGAATTTTCATGAGATCAAGGTCATACCCACAGCATTTTCTTCAATTTTTCATGACTGCAAAAACCTAAAATGACTCCAAGGTGTGAATACTCTCTAATGATCTATGTCTCATTAGTGCACTCAGATACAATCAGAGACACAGCATAATTTATGACAAACACTGCCCTGGATTATCAAGGACATTGGAAGTCACTTCAGGTTTCCCTGATCCGTATGAAAGCTCTTTTCGAGGATACACGAGGTCGTCAGCTGGCTTTTATATAGGTGACAACATGAACAGCAATCTGTCTATCTTTGTCCATTCTCAGCACGTCCATCTGAATGTAAAAATAGTGTATAATAGTAAATCAGAAGTTAGAGCAATTCTCAGGATTTGGCCATTATGTTTGATTTACTTAGAGATACTGAGATGTCTCTATTTGGTTGTGGCAGTCATTGTTGTAATATTGGTTATCTCCTTGTATTTGATAGAACATGTCAAAATTATAGTTAGTCCTCAGTATCTGAGGATCTAGGTGGAGGACCTCCCTTACAATAGATTGGAGAGACCTGCGCATGCGCGGCCCTCTTTCTCTTCACATCCATGCATGTATCATGCATTTATGATACATCCTGTGAACATAGCCATAAATGCCAAGATGGGAATACCCCTTTTAGTAAAACAAGCATAAATACTTTCACTGCTGCTCTATCTTCTATTTCTAGATACGGTATATCGCCAATTTCATATTTTGAATGGAAATCTAGTTTAGGATGAATGCACATATAGGGGGGATTTATTAAGCCCTTTCCATGCCCACCTTGATAATCCTTCAATGGCGATTGTCTCTGATTTAGAACAAGCATCAGGATCCCTCATAAATTAGACGCGTCCTCCGGCAGTCCATGTAACAATATTCAAATCTAAAACTTCCATAGATTTCAGTCTTCATTTATACCAGAAAACTGATGATAAATTTAGTAGGGCTGATGGTCCTAAAATGTCATGCTATAGCCATACCAAGGTTGAACCTGAGGTTTGCAACTATTCAGGCCACAAAACTGGTGTGAGGGTTTCATAAATCTGTCCCGCCGTGTATTGACTACAGATTTTTTGTGCAGGTATGCAGTATAGTACAGCATCCGCACCATCTCTGCTTGTAGTCAGTCATTATCTTTCACTGGATAAAAATCAATCCATGGTCATGTGATATACAGTCGCTGTGATGTACACACAGGTGCACAGCTCGTTACAGTAATCAGATCTGTCTTGTAACGAGCTGTGCACCTGTGTGTCAGTCACATGACCATGGACAGTGCATCACATGACAATGGTCTCATTATTATCTACTGGAAGAAAACAAAGAATGATAGCAAGCAGAGATCTAGAAAACCTTGAGGAATTGATGCAGAAAGTATATTGCAAAATTGTATAACTTCTTCTTATTATACAAACAATAACATTTATTTGCTGAAACAGGACATCCCTTTTAATCGTTGCAATTGATTTTCATTGCAGATTTTACCCTTTTCAATGCATAGAATGAAACTGGATCAAATCTGTAACCAGATTGCTACATGTGCCAGTTTTGCAGCATATTTTTGATGCATTGAATAAATATGCATGGAATTTATTCCTGTGCGCTTGTAGCCTTAAAGAGACAATTTTTATGAAATTGCTCACTTACAATAGGTTCACACTAGTGTTTGAGTCTCCGTACGAGACCCCGTCCCCCATTCCGCTTAAAATCGGCAGCGAGAAAAGTCCTGCAAGGAGACTTTCCTCTGTTTTCATTATAGTCTATGGGGTCCACAGGTTTCTGTGTTTAACCGTTTTCTAAGCTGATACGGTTTCCGTTTTTCGGGCAGACCCGAAGGATGGAAACCCGAGCACTTATGTGAACCATAAGAGTCACATTGATAGACCTGTTCCCCACCAAAGAACCCCAGTAGCTTTCTTCTACCTCTCCATTTATTTCAATATTGATCATGTCTAAGTGAAAATCGGCATCAGGGCCTGTTCATTCTGGAATAATTTCCCCATTCCCATTCATAGATACAGTCCATTGTATTAAGAGAAAATCTTTCCAATAAAAATCCTTTCTATATCAAACTTGTATGTGTTGGTGAATAGCGAGCCCCCGAGATCAGGTCTGATTACCATTGTTTGCATAAAGCGTGTTTGAAGATTACTTATATGTTTGCTGTCAGGCTGGATGGGATTGTGCGCGACACCAGTAAGCGCACTGGGGTTTGCTGCTATTTGTGGCTCCTTTGAGATGTCAGTTGCCTAGGAGATCACTGGCAGATTGCCACAACAACCTGCTCCCGGCTGGCCTACAAAGAGAGAAAGCTGCAACAGATCTAGCTGCAATCATTACATACTTCCTGAAGGGATCGCCATAGTGGACTTAAGAGGCTTATATCTCAGTCACCTGCCTCGTGTGCACATCTGTTGTTAACTAAACAGTCGAAAACCGTCTCAATGTTTATTCGATGCTCAATAAATGTTTAGTTTTAGTATTCGCAATGTGTCAATCCATCAAATATCTACCTCGCTGCAAGGTTAAATGCTCCTATTTCGTTGCCACATCAGGTCTTATCCTACTTTATGTCACATCCAGTTAGTAGCATGGTAAAGAGATTAGCCTTGTGTGATTAGCCGGCTCATACTCTGTCCTTTTCTCTTTCCAGGTAAGTGGCAGTGAATTGTATCCTTCTTGCTATCACTTTCTATGGGGATGGTGGATTTATTAAAGTTCTGAAAAAATCTGCTGCGCTGCTCTTGTGGAGAATTAATGGCTGACAAAGGATGGTAAGTGCAAATTCCCCATCATGCCTCTGCACTTGCCTGCACTGATTTGCTGTGCAAATGCGGGGTATTTCCTTCCCGGGAAATGAGCTTTTTTTTTCTGGGAAAAAAATCCGAAGCACTTTGCTAGATTGTGAGATATTGGTTTTCTGTGGATGTCTGTTTTTCTCAAAGCGATGTATTCTCTGGAAGCGCGCCCGTGAAAACTTGTCAGCTTTTTCGAGCAAATTTTGGATAATTTAATATGGTGATCTGAATGCTTACTAAATGATACAGCTTTGCTGAAATTACATGGGGGTTTGTAGGAACCAGAAGATGAACATTATCAGTGCTGACTGCAAGTTTTACAGGAGCTTGTGCTGGGCTTGGAGTTCATAAGGAAAAGTTGATAAGGGTATGATAATAGTGAATATACCTACTAAATGCACAATGCTGTCTGTACCAGGGAAGTATACACTTGTGTTATATTTGCAACTGAGGAATTTAGAATAGATTTGGAATATTTCCAATTCTTTACTAAGATGTGTGCACATTTTATAGATGGTAACTTGTTTTAGGCTTATGCCCCACGTGGCGTCCTGCAGCAAAAAAGCGCTGCTGGAACGCATTGTGGTTCTTCCCGCAGCGCTTTTAGCCAAAAGTTTGCAGAGGTTTCCTCTGAGGACTTTGTTTCAATTATACCTATGGGGAAACCGCCAGCATTTCCGTAGGTATAATTAACATGCTTTGATTTCCAAAACTGCACCGGTTCTGGAAATTGCCGCATGTCCGCAGCGTGGTTTTTACCACAAAGTTGGCATGGGATTTGCTCTGACTGTAAAACGCTGCGTTTCCACCACGGGCACATCGCAGCGTTTACACCATGTGGGGCCCCGGCCTTAAAGGGTTTTCTTGCTTTATAGCTATAAATCTTAAAGAGCACTTCCAAATATTAAACAATATTTCATAAATGAGTAGAAGAGGTGAATATAAGAAATTTTGTAACATATCTAGAATATCTTGAAACCAAATATTTTTTAAAGAGCTCCCTGACTCACAGTGCACCAGTGTATGTCTTTTCCAGCAGTCTCCTCCTCCTTCCTCCCCTCTCCATAGATTGCTATGTAAAAAGTAACTCTGCCTGATAAATAAATAATTTTATTTATATAGCACCTACATATTCCGCAGCACTCTACAAATCAGATGGTTCATGAACAGACAATATTTGACATTACAATATGACAAAAAAATTAACATATCAAACAATAGGAGCAAGGGCCCTGCTCGGTGAGAGTTTGCAGTCTATGTGGTAGGAGGGCTTATTTGATATAATGGTCCAGCCATGTATTAATAGATTTGCCGATATCAGTGAAACTGTATGAGCCAGTCACTAGCCAGTAACTGTGAATATAAAGATACTAAGTACTTGGATTGAAGGGTAAACTCCTAAATGGATAACTACAGGAACCATATTTCTTTAATAAGATATATTACAAAATATCTTATAGTCACCTGAGCTATTAATTTATAACAACTTATTTTATCATTGGAGGTATGAACTGATTTTCCAGTGAATTATAAATATATTTTACAGGGCTCTGCTCTCTGTTCTCTGGGTTGACCCAGTTCTGTTGCTCCCTGGGTCCCTGTAGTTCCTGGTGTCTGTTAATACATTAGCTAAAGTGGATCATGGCTGTGGCCAGTGTTTGGCTGAGCAGCCACTTCCTGTGTGCCAAGCGACATCAGGAAATAGAGACCAGCAGGGATCTGGGGAGTATCAGAACTAGATTCTCACAAAGATTGGTAAGTTGGTATATTGGTATATTTAATATTTGTTGGCAAACTCTTTTAATGAGTATTATGAGGCTCTGTATTCAGTTTGACAACATTGCTCCCATTGGCGCTTCAACCTCATTTGTATATTTATATACAAAACACTTTTTTTCAAGGAAATGGTGAACCTATTGTGCTGTCTAAAGGTATGATGGTGCTTAGTATGATGACACGTACAATTTACTGTGGTCGTTTTGATATTGAATTCCTTGGAGACAGACTCCCTTCAAAGTGTACCTCTAACTCTAAAAAAACATTTCATAAACTCTGTAATATATCGTATTAAAGAAAATATGTTCCCTTCTTTATTTATTAAGCTGCTCTCTCCTCCTTATCTTCACTCATACTGGTTTACATAGAGTTCGTATCCATATTCACCTTACATGCAGAAGTCTATGGAGAGAGGAGGAGGGAAAGGAGGCTGATAATTGATTTATTTCCTCGTTTTGTGCAGTGATAGTCTTATCCTGAAATATAGCAGTGTTAGAAAGGTTCCCTCACTCAGAGTAGCAAGTGTAGCATCTGCAGCTATTAGTGTGCCTCTTCTTAAGGGCAGCCTCCTTCTTCTTCTCCCTCCTCTCTCCATAGACTTCTATATAAAAAGTAGCTCTGCTTGCTAAGTTGAGAAAGAAAGAAAGAATCATATTTAATGAAGAAGATATATTACAACATTTATTATATTCACCGGCACCATTCATTTATGAAGAAGTTGTTTAGTTGTTGATACACTTTCATTGTACACCAATGTCTTTATTATATATTGTCTAGAATGCTATTAACCCTGTATCTATACAGATGCAGCCTGTTACGGCAACAGCTTTATGGAGCTCTGACGTGATGCAGGTCATGACATTACGTTGTAGTTACTTTCTATATTTTCCTCCTCAGAAGCCTCTACTTTAACAATATCTGATCTGTGCCTGGCCTGTAAGACTCCCTGCGCCAACTTTGTGGTTTTGAAAGTAGAAACATTATCTCCCCCAGCCTTGCAATGTTTTTCTGTAAGGCTAAGGTTACACAGCGACTTTGGCAGCAACTCTCGTAACGTGACCAAATATTGCCTTGTCGCCCTGAGACGTCTTCACTATTATAAAGGAATGGGGTTGCATTGTGGCGGCAAGGGAGCTGCTATACAATCTATTCGCTTACGTTATTGACAACACCGCGATCTTTGGTTGCATGATGGGACTAGTGGCCATAGTTGCCATGTAGCCCCAACCTAAGAGATTCATACAGAGTCGGTGAGAACAAAACCCTCTATGCACAGAGTAGCCCATAGTAGATTCTGAGTATAATATTACAGATCTGTAATATGGCTAATGCACATGAGCCTCCGGCACCGCATGAATGAATGGATTGTCATTTAATTTATTTTAACCACGATTCAGCACAGCTTGTTATATATTAAAATTCAGATTTTTTTTTTTTTTTTAAACTACATATTTTTTCTTCTTTTTCATTTTATTTATGTATTTTATAATTTGCTTTAGTCTGAGGTATAAAGACTTCAGGATCGTCCACAATCTCCCTGTGCCTATGAAATAAAGCTTAGCAGTTGATTGCAATCAGTCCGGTCTCCGGTTATACAGAATTGTTTTGTGTTTTTGCATTTAAAGGGGCCTTGTGGTGACCCTTCTTTTTCATCTCTGTTTGTACACATATTTGTAAGTAACAGACTTACATCTGGTGCACCGTACTTACTTACTTACGCCTCCCATAAGCAAGCATTGGGTTGATTCAGCAGTAATCTAATACCCATTGTCATCATTTCTTTCTATCACCAGTTCTTAAGTGGTTCATTTCCAGTCTTTAATTATGTTATGAAGTCATGAACCTGATGTTTGTCATGATTCAGTGAAATTGCTACATTAGCAAAAGATGTTGTTTACACCAGAGCAATGCATTGTTCCATAAGCTTTACATGAATGTTACGTTGTTTATAGTGGAAGGAAATGCTAATGCAAATATTTCAAGGGGTTGTTTAGTTTTATGTAAGTAAAGTTTTCACTTTATAATGAAACATTCTATAACTTTCTAATATAATTTGTAATAAAAATCTGCATCATTTTAAAGATTTCTGCTTGCTGTCAGTGAAAAGAATCATTTTTGTTTCCATCCAATGGCTGAAAATCCATCCTGGTTGTGTTTGACTGAGGCAAGTGCATGCAATGACACAAAGGATAGCTCTGATATACTTGGAGTCCATTGGACCTAGACCTTGTGGCTGCGTGGCCCCTTTACTTCTGTATTAACATTGTGTGGTTATTCCTTTAATACATCTTGTAGATCTGTAGTTTAGATATTCACCCATGAAAAAGCAAGATGATGATGAATAATGCTCTAATTTTTAGTTAGGATATAAGGTGTAGGTGAACTCGCAACAAACGGACTTGAGACATACTGAATAGTGAATGCTTTACTAACTGGAGATGTTTACAAAGAGGCGCTCACCAGTGACAACTCAGAACATAGTCATACAAAAGTCTGCCCTACTAATAGTTGGAGATGAACTATAGTGGAACTGCTCTAAACAGCCTCTTTAAGGGGGCGTTCACACTACCGTTGGTGACCGTCAGTAGTGTCCATTGCTATTGTCCGTTACAAGATTTTAGCATCGGACACTAGCTGAACCGTCAGAAATCCGTAAAAATTTCCATTTATGTCAATGGGTTTTTATATTGTGTCCATTTGTGTTCGTTTACACCAAATCCGTCAGAAATCCGTTTTTTTTCGCGGACAAAAACTCCTACATGCAGGACTTTTTGTCCGTTTGAAAAAAACGGATTCTTGACAGACAGCAAGTGTCCGTTATTTTTTTTAACATTGAAGTCTATGGGTAACGGACTTATAATGGACAGTAACTGATAGCCATCAGTTACTGTCCGTTATTTTATGTCCGTTTTTTTCCTGCGCATGCTCAGAAAGGAGAAACAAAAAAAAAAAAAAACGGACAGTGTTAAAAAACGGACACTAACTGATGCTAACGGACACTAACTGATGCTAATGTGTCGTTTTTTTTTAGCTGAACCATTAATTGGATCAGTTAAAAAAAACGGACACATTAATATCAGTTAGTGTCCGTTATGATAGGTGTCCGGTTTTTTTTTTGTTTTTGTTTTTTTTAACAGACACCTTCATAACGGACTCCAACGGTAGTACGAACCCTGCCTAACAATGGCAGTCTCTCTTCATAAGTAAACCATAATGGAACCATCCTCAACAGTCTCTCTAGCACACTACAACAGTATTACAGGACCCACAGTCTTTACCTTGTGCTGCTATAATCAGGGGTAATAATAATAATAATAGTCCTTTAATAGTCCCACAATGGGGAAATTCAGTATGACGCTTCTTGGGCTATGCAGCCCTTCTGAACTACTTAACAGTGCAGATTTTTTTTTTATTTCTTTTAGAAGTCAGCTCTGTTTAGTGTATATCCAGAGACTTCAGGATCCGACCATGGCAAGTTTCTACTAACATTCTGTGTTGGAACCACAAGGCCATTTCTCTACTTTTTCAGTGGCTCCAGTCCATACTCTTTCACAGATACCTCTTGCCTTGCTACATTCTTCACACAGCATTACAGCTTTGTGACAAACACGCACCGTGACTCTTCTGGGCTGGCTGGTGTTCCTCCCCAAGTAACAACCTCTTAAAGAGTCCTTTCATCACCTCCACCAACTCCAAAGAATGCATCATGTAATAGACAGTGCTCCACTGTTTCCAGCACAGTTGGGATTTTTTTCTCTAGATCCCAACATTTCCAGGCAATAAGTGCTGTTAGCTTTATTGCCTCTTATGCTGTTTGGTCTGAAGTGTGCAAACCAAGCTCTTCCCAGGGGAGGACTGCATGGATTCTATACGTTTGTGCTATTCTTCTAGTGTACATGGATGTTAATGATTTACTAATAAAATGATGGACTTTTAATGAAGTGCTGAATCACTGCTGTACATTTCTATGTAGCAGAAAGATCCTTGGCACGATCACGCAAGGGCCCAGTTGCAACTTCTACTTCTGCACCTCTATATCTATGCCTCTGATTTGGTGCTTCGTGCTTGTTTATTGGAATAGTTGCAATTTCTATCTCTTCATCTTCAGCCATACAGTAATACAAACCGAGCAGAGATAACATTAAAACCTTGCAAAACTGTTATCAAAGACGGCTACAGATTCTCTGCTCATTCAGATTTGATCCGCAATGTGTCATGTTTCATTTATTTATCCTAAAATGTATCCCAGCCTAGAAATAGGAAGCCTTAAAGCTTTATAATCCTAGAATATTATGTGCTGTCATTGGAACAACCTATTTTTCTTCTCCTATGCATCAAAAGAAGGATATTATTTAAAATAGTTTACTGCCAATTACAATCCGCATGCTATATACCAGCTGAGCCCGCCGTATGACTTCAGCAATTTCAGCTGTGTATCCGGGGAACCGAATGAGATCTCACTGCAGGCGTAATGGTAAAAATTTCCTTGTAAGCTTCAAGACTTCCCCAAGCTGAGCAGGCAAGCGCTTTGGTTTCTATATTTAGCACTATATGTAACTTCCTCAACTTTATACTGGAGTTGAGCTTGAAAATGTACTGTGTTATTTTTTTTCTTTTCATGCTCTATTAAGATTGAACAAGATTGCCTAGACTATATATAATACACGGTAGAATAATCACAATTTATACTACTGAAACGTAGAGGGTATATATTTAAAAATCAAGAGTAGGAGAGGTAAAAGATCAGTTGCCATCTGGGTTGTACCCTACTGCTCTGGTGCACGCTGAGTTCTGATTTCCGGTGTCTCCTGACAGCACAGGAAATGCACTGAGATGTCTATTTAGCCTTTTACTGCTTAAAAAAAAAATTGGCTAGAATACGTAATATACTCACAGAAAAACGGGTCTGGACAAGGGGGGTGGTGTTTTGGGGAGGGGGTAACTGTATATGAATAGAGAAGGAAATAAAATAATGCCAAATCTATACAACATAAAAAAACAAAGCACGCACTTAACTTATGTAGATTTACAGTAAAATTCCTTTAAAAGAGGACCTTTCACCACCTCCACAAGCCCCACCTCTTCACATCCTTTAATAGACTCTGCTCCACTCTTTCTGGTGCAGTTAGAATTTTTTCTCTAGCCCCCACCATTCCTGAGCTATCATTACTGTATCAATATCTAATGTACTAATTAGACTCTCTGTCAGTTGGGCGGTTCAAGACTATTTGTTCCAGACTAGAACCGCCCGTCTGACAGAGACCCGAATTAGTATATTAGGTGCTGAAACTAACAACACTGATTGCTCAGGAATGGTGGGGCTAGAGAAAAAATTCCAACTGCACCAGAATCGGTAGAGAGAGGAGCTTATTAAATAAAGCAAAGATGTGAAGGTGGTGAAAGGTCCCTTTTAAAGTGATTATTCAAGAACACCAGTATCTGATCATTGGGGGCCCCTGATAGCTGATCTGGCTGCTAGATGGTGTATACAACCGGATCAGCTCTGATCCTATTCAAATGAATGGAAAGGCCTGAAAGATTCTAACATTTAGTATTTTACTCGAGTATAGATAGTAGACATATATGCAGTGTATTTAGTTTATTAAACTAAGGGATATCGTAGCCCAAGTATTAATGCATTTATTTCTCCTCTTCAGTCACCTTTGGCAGAGGCTGCAAGACATAATTCCTAATGTTTCATGTTATGATCGACTGTATACAGAACAATGCAGGGTATGTGGGAGCGGGCTGTGTGTATAGAGCTCTAATTTCACATTTAATCAGCACTGGGCCAATCAATGCTCCAGCTCAGCTGGTGATTAAAATATAATGAGACATTTCGGCAGCCTGAACAGCTCCCCCTATGGAACGTACGGCCGGAAACTCGACTGAAATATACTGACGTGGTGATGACAGGGACACGGAGGTTAATTTTGGTACCTACTCACAGGACATCTCAGCTGTATCCGAATATCTGTTTCCATAATTTCCCAGGCATACACTTAAAATTGATTGCAATACCAAGTACATTCCCTTGTACGTTTAGTAGATGTATTGGCCATTTCCCTTTATGTGATTCCCACAGAACAGACTGTACTCGGAGCTTTTACATCCAGATTGTATTTCTGATTGCTTTGCAATGCAAACACTAAATCAGAGGCACTTACTAACCATTACTCTAATAAATGTCTGCTAGATAAAAAAAACACTGTGACTGAACTGACAGAACAGCAAGATATGTCCAAAATGAAATTCTGTTCTGCATAAAAGAAAATGTGAATCATTAAAAGATTGTCATGATGGATAACATTATTTGGACAAAACCCTTCTAAAGGAGGTTTCCGGTCTGTAATGCGTGTTTCATACTGATGATCTATGCACGGGATTAGTCATCAGTATCTTAACTTTTGGATCTGACAACCGGACCCCATGCAGATCAGTTGTACAGGCAACCTCCGGGCACTGGAAGTTACTACAGTGGATGTGGAGTGGGTGCAGTCTGCTACTATTCAAGTAATAGGAGTGGAGCTACATTTCCCTGGTGCCGATGCTAGGGTTGTATCTCCGCTCCTATTAAGAGGGAGCTGACTACTTCCGCTTCTGTGCAGGATCCAGATGTCGGACCCCCATAGATCAGATAATGGTGACCATTCCTGTGGATATACATACATACATGCATACATACATATATACACACACACACTTCTGCTCAAACAGATCTAATGGAAAAGATAACTGTTCATTTGTACACTGATGATCTCATAGATTTTTAAGTAGAATGTTAGTGAGAAGGATAGTTTCATTGTTCTGCAGCAGACAGAGATGGTACTGGCTCTAGCTTACCATGTGATGCTCTGTTGAGGCATAATGGGATTTATAGCAGAGCAAAGAGAAATCTAAAAGGCCGGACTGCATGGATATATGTGCAGTATACATAAGAGGTGCATAGTGTGAGAGACAATCAGGTGAGGGGTGCCAGGATCGAAAAAAAAGTTGAGGGTTTTCTACTTCTTTATCCCCATAGTGACTAGCTTGTTTTAGGCCTAAATGTCCAAGCAATTTTTTGTATTTTGACATTGTCACCTACCAGGACCTGGAACTTTTTTGTTTTATTATTATTATTTTTCTGTCAATGCAATTGTGTGAAGTTTTGTTCTTTTGCGGATCAAGTTGTAGCGTGTAATGGCACCATTTGGGGGTAGGTAGATCTATCTGATTTAACTTTTACTAACTCTTTCTAGGTAGGAATCAATTTTTATTGATGCCATTTTGGGGAACATAACACTTTTTGATCACTTTTCATAACATTTTTTTTGTGGCCAACAGACAAAAAATGGCAATTGTGCAGCATTACATTTATGTTGCTCAGGGCATTTTGGACAAGGTGATACTAAGGGTGTGTTCACACGGAGGAATTTGCCACGGATTTGGGGGCGGATTCTGCCTCAAATCCGGCGCAGATTCCTCCCGAATTCACCTCCCATTGTTTTCCATGGGAGGCAGAGATCGCAGCAGGACGCAGAAAAAAGAAGCCTCCTGCTCGATCTTGCCGCGGATTCCGCCCGTGGTGTCTGCGACTCGAGACGCCCTCCTGATTAGGCCCATTCGTCCAGGCCTAATCAGGAGCGGGATGCCGTGACTGAATGCTGATGCACTACATCGGTATCCCGTCGCAGCAAACCAAGGCAAAAATTCCGGTGACGGAAAATGAAGATCATTTTCCGCCGTGTGAACACAGCCTAATATGGGTGTTTTTTATGTTTTTATTTTTTATTATGATTTACAACACATGTCAGGATGGGTGGATTAATGTTTTATGATTTTAGCTTTTTTTTTTTTTCTTTTTTTTCTTTAAACTATATTTGTTTTTTGCACAATTTTACTTAATCCCTCTAGGGTATTTGAACTTGCGATCTTCTCATCACTTACATAATACTTTGCACTAACTATGTAGTACAATGTATTATGCTGTCTGTTGCAATCTGACAGGCATATTATAAATTGAGTTTTTAGCATTTTTTGCTGACTTTTTGATTTTTTTTTTTTTTTTTTTAATCCCTTTAAGGGATTACTAATATAAATGTTTATTTTACATTTATAGCGTACAATATCTGCATAATCCGTATGACACAGGACAGCACTTAGAGTACAGCAGGCTATGTATACACCTAGCCCTTGTCCCAGCCTTTAGAGCAGGAGCTAGGCAGGCAGTAGACAGCCGACACCTAGTCCTGAGTGCGACAAGATATCCCTGCAGGACTTATTCTACAGCATATTTAAGAGAGACTCTGTCATTGTAAGGAGCTGAAACATCACATTTTTCTGTAATATGGTTGGATTTATAAAAATGTTGTAGCCTCTGTGATACTTTGGATTGACTAGTGGGAGTGAGGATTGTGCTACTTTGGCATACGTGCACCAAGATGCTCCTTAGTAAGTTGATGTTGTCCTACACACTTCCTTCATTGTCTCCTACCACAGTACAAGGAATAATAGGTTGCACTCTTCTCATGCCCATTCTTTATCAAACCAAGAAAATAACTATTGAGCATTCGGGGTATATTCACACCTGGCAGATTTGTTGCAGAAATCCCATCCTTGTGCATTCTACACAAAAAAGAAAATTCTATTCAGGCATTTGGAACACTTTAGTTGCAGAACAAATCTGCTAGATGTGAATATATCCTTAAGCTGCTAAAAGCGCATAAGTGAATATAAAAGCCCTGTTTACCCATTAAACCGCACTAATTCCTCATCCTCATAAATCACATACATCTCCGGAAATAAAACAAAGCCAGTATCTCTGCAGAATTGCAAAGGAAATAAATAAAAAAGATAATGTTTTTTCTCCTCCATTCAAACTAATTCTCCTAAGTGTGTTCTTCGCCGCAAGCAGAGCGGATTAAAGGCATCCAGATAGGCAGCTCCATCCAGTTCAAATACAAAATCCAAAAAGGTTAGATAGACTGTAATTCTAACATTGGGGACAAACTGAGGTTTTTTTTTTTTTCCCTTCTTTCAGTAACCATAGAAACGGCTGTGATTATGTTCTTGAGCGTGTGATGAATATACACAAATTCGGCGGAGTGGTCCTTTGAGCTTCCACCATATGAAACTGACTGATAAGCACATTCTCTGCTTAGAATTCTTATCTGGGCAATACATTGGCTTTTCTAAATCAAACACAAAAAAAAAAAGGGAATTTCCATTGTGAATCTCTGTAAGACAAAAAAAAAGTTATTTGGACATTGATTATTAATTAATTACACTTTTTTTTTTGTTATTTGACCTTCTATATTATTTATGGTCTTCAGTTGACAATTTTAACAAACAAGGCTCTGTACACTGTGTAGCGGCCGTGCAGCTTTAGTGCAGCTCAGCTTCCATTTATTGTGAGCCGGGAGACTCTGGTATGACCACATGCCAGGTCCAGTGGCCACAAAAGCTAATTGGTAGGGGTGCTGTTTGTTGGACCCCCCACTGATCCAAGAATATTTAATCAATAACAACTCTTGGACAGCCTCTTCAATTTTTAAGGGCTTCTCCAAGAAAGGACAGTTATCACTTATCCACAAGATAGGTGATATACAACATATCTAATAGTTGTGGGCCCCACCACTAGGACGCCCACAAAATGCTATATATGGGATTCTAAGCCCCCTGTACATTCAGGAGAAGTTTTAATGAAATGTCTACGAGCTATCACCTTTGGATAGGTGCCAAATTTCCTTCAGGGGCCCCCTCTTTAAACTTTTTGTTTGCTATTTTGTCTTTTTTTTTTTGCTACAATCTGCATAATTGTTACAAAACCACAAAGAAACAAACATTTAAATATACCCTTTATAATAATAGGTTTACCTATGTATGATAATACAATAAAGTTTTGACTATGGACAACAATTAAGGCTTTGTTCACACTGTGGGGGTTCCACTCCACCATATATCTGTCGCCATAAAAAAGGGAAACAGATCTCAATGGCTCTTCTGTACACTTGTGGGCCAGCTAAGCAACAATGCGAAGAAAAGGCTAAGAAAAGGACCAAATTTTTGTAATTCCTTATTATACAACTAATAGCTAAGGCTCTACTATAAGGGTGTGTTTCCACATTTGGGATTTTTTGATGGAGCTTTCAAACCAGAACCACGTTTGGATCATGCATAAAGAAAAAAAAATACAAAGCTGGTGGTACACTTGTTTCTGTCGTAAAAAAAAAAAACATATTTGGTGCACCAGTTTTGCATTATGACGTGTTACGAAAAAAGTCACTTTCATACAAAGTGAAGGAAAGAATGTTCTTCATGAATGACTGCTACACTTGTACTTCTATTCTATTCTGAGCCCTCTTCTGGTTCTGGCTATAAACCTGTAAATGCAGCCTAAGAAGCATTTCCCAGATTGATCACAGCTAACGTGAATGGAGCTTTCTGCATCTTATTGAGTTATGAAAACTGTCGGATCATTACTGTACTGATCTGACATAAAGCTGTGAGATTGGCTGTGTAGCACTTTGTGGAAGTTCACTGCATCAAAACTCACTAGATGCAAAGTTATATTTACACACCCATAGTCTGTCCGGGAAATGCACCCAACACATGGACTGTGCATCATGGATGGAACACGGTCATGTGAATAAGCCCTAAGGGAGCGTAGGTGCAGTGAAAGCAAACGCCTGGTGATGTATTCCCTATGGTGTGCCAAAACCGTTGCTGTATTCCAGAGTTTGTTGGGAAAAGGAAGCCTCCTAACTGCTGCTCTCTATTATCAGAATCACTGCTTGCATGGGTGCTGCCCCACAATTGGGCTCCAGCTACATGCCGGGCTACTGTTATTTTCACTAAACACAGTGAAACATTTATCGATTACCTGTTCCTTGTAACTGGCCGAGCAGCTTTGCGGGTTATTGCATGGAAGGGAAAGTAACAAGGAGCAGTAACAATAATCAATTGTTTCACTGTGTTCAGTGAAAATAGCGGCGGGAGGCTTAGCCAGGCGTGCAGCAGCACCCTAAGGGAGAGACTCGCATATGTACATTTACAAAATACTCCTATTACAGTGTCCTATCACGTAAGTGAAAGTGGCTCCAGCTGGAATTTTTATTATAAACTAGCTAACTGTATCTATATCACTGTGTAAATGTATTTTATGTAAATAGAACTATTTCTAATATTAGTATTTATTGTTTATAATGAATTTACATTATTAATACCCTGTTAATAACTTTGATTTCTTCCTGGTTCACCTGTTGTTCCATAGCCCTATTGAACAGACTACGCATAATAGTTTTATTACCAATGAGTATTTTTTTTCATAACCTGTAAGTAAAACACAGCTCATTCTGTGATATCCAAAAAGCAAGCCGAGTTGGAGAAGTTGCACTTTCACAGACCTCATCTCTGTAGGCTTAATGGCCGTGTTCCCTCTAGAATATGTCACTTCTCATTGGAGATAATACACACTATGTGGTAATCCATGTTGTGGTTCAGGCTTTTCTCCAAACACTTTCTTGCTTCATTAGCCTGCATCAATATATTTCATTCCTTGCGGGAAAATGGCCACTTACTTGTTGTGACTTGTGTTTCCATAAATGTACTTAATGGACTGGGGTTATGTTTTATGATGTTGTGGATATTCTGATTAGGTCATGCACTTCTTTCTCTTCTGTGCATTGTATTTGATACAGAATCTTCACTCACAAGCACAGGCTATGTAAACTAGGCACATGCATCATTGGGAGCGTGTTCATTTTACATACATATATTTTTTACCATTATGCACATATTATTTTTCCCTTCCCTGGATTAGAAATCCCATTTAAATACCCTATAGAAAGGGATGCATCATGTTGTCAAAGAGCCAGAGTTGCTAACAGCAGCTCACGCTTGAGGGAACTAATCCATCCACATAGTGCATGGATGGCATGGAATAGCCTCTTGTAATACTACATTTCCCCTGTAGTGGCCACTGCAGTGAAAATAAGCAGCCATTCACAACTTACAATGGCTGAATCATCTCTTTGCCAGCACTTCTTATTTTAGGGGGTTTCTGTTATACCCTCAAGAAATTATGTGGTGTGAAGTTCATATCAACTATGAATAGTGGAGGACAACTACCCAAGAGGGTCTATTTCTCTGGAGGCCTCAGCATGCACAGCTGTAATGCTTCATCTCCCCAGTGGGGGCACTGCTGGGGTACTCAATAACTGGTGCCAGCAGTGGGAATCCCTATAGCTAGCTCTTTCTCAGGGGACCCTTCAAAAATAATAAAATTAAATTAAAAATAATCTCCAGGGAGACTTTTTTTGAGTTACTTCCTCTTGGGAGTTTTTACATGCTGTACCTAGGGGTTCAGGGCTAGTTCTGACCCTGGGTCAAGTGGTCAGAACCATCAGCGGTCTCCCAGGTCACTCCCCCTTCACCCTCCTCTCCCGTTTTCACAGATAGTTACCTTTGCTACGGGGAGCGGCTGACTTCAGTAACGCCAGCCCTCATAGCACAGGTACAGAGTGGTGAAAATTGGAACGTATGGATGAGGTATAGCGTCCAGGTGCTGGTTCTGATTATGTGACCCAGGGTCAGAACCAGAACGGAACCCCTATGTACAGCATCTAAAAACCCTGGAGCAAGTAGTATAAGTCTAATAAGACTTCCTGGAGAACCCCTATAATAGAAATGGAAAATAAACGTCAAAGTACTCTTCATTCTCCCTTAATCTGTGTTCGCTTCCCTTTGAACATCACACATAAGGAGTGCAGCATACGCAAGTGTGAGTCACTTTTGCATATATTAATCTTTTTTTTTTTTTCTGCAAATTTGACAGCTAATTGTTTCAAACAATACTGGTGCCAGCTCATTCGTTCTCACCTGAATGTCTGAGTCACTTGGCACTGGCAAGACATAAATATGTATGGAGTACTAGCAATTGTGATGCTGAAAATGGGATTATGATGATTGTGGCGACAAAGGGCATTGTGTATATCACAAATTTACAGCAGAAAATTATAATCTACCGTAGGTTGTCAATTTGATGACCAGCAGTCAGTTTCAGTGTTGCGTTTTTTACAAATAACTAATAAGCAAACTATTTGATTTTATTTATTAAGATCCTTATTTCTGGCATGTAAAATATATGTGTTTTAGGTCCAAATATACACTACAGTAATGCAATTAAAATTCTATAAACTTAAAGGGGAACTTTCACCACCTCGAACAACTCCAATTTTTTGCATCTTTCAATGGTAATGGCAAAAATGGCAATTTTTCTCTAGCTCCAACTGTTCCCGAGCAATCATTTCTGTTAGTTTCAGCACCAAATATTCTAATTAGGCTGTCTACTGTCAGGTGGGTGGTCCCAAGTGTCACTTCACTGTTGGGGTTAGAGAAAAAAATTTCAACTGCTCCAGAATCAGTGGAGCTGCACCTAGTGAAGAATGCAAAGAATTAGAATTTGTGGAGGTGGTCAAAGGCCCTTCTTATAGGGATTTGGTCTCACATGTCCCTATGGATTGGGAGTTTGTGTCCTAAATAAAAATAAATAAATTTAATTAAAAAAAACTTTATACTTGCCTAAAGATGAGTCTCATTGGACTCATCTCTGGTGCTCCGAGAACTATTGAAGCTGAGGATGTACACAACGTCTTCACTGCGCATGTACACGAGGTCTGGCGCATGTACACTGACTCCTCTGGTTTCACTGAATAACTGTGCAAGTGCTGAGCATATAGCTGCTGGGTAAGTATAAAAGTCTTTTACTTTTAACGCTGGCACAGATGGGGTTACTTTAGGGCTATTTGGGATACTAATCCCCACCATAAGTACTTCTGGGTGGTTTAGTGTCTCAAATCGTACATATAGGTTTCCTTTAAGTTAGGATTGCTCTCAAGTGTAGAGACTAATTCTCAGACAGATAGATTGAAGCTCTTGGGCCCAGAGCAAAATGTACACGCGTGCCTCTATCTCCTTCCCCATTATGACTTAAAGGGATAGTTAAAAATAATAATAATAATAATAATATATATAGTTAAATAGTGTGAAGACAATACAATGTTACCATACTGTATTGCCTTCACACTGGTACTGGCTACTGAATGGTGCAGGAGAGCTTAGGAAGCCGAGTCTTCCTGCAGCAATGTCCTTGTATACAACTCTCAAGACACAGCTTCTTACTTTTAGTTTCCATGTACGAAGCCTCACCCTGAGAGCCATGAGCAAGGACATGGCTGCAGTCATACTTCTCTTTTTTCACTGCTCCCCCCACTTCTCTTCTGTTCTCATCCGTAGCTGTTAGCAGTTTAATGGTGTGCTCACACAGTAGGCTCTACATGAAGGGAACCCATCATTGCACAATTTAATTAATCTTCAATTAACATGATTTGTCATTGTGTTCAACACCAGTACAGAGTGCTGCCTATATGTTATATGGCATAGGGGATGTGTATGGTATCCAGATGCAATTGCTACAATGCTGCACTCTCTTTTCTGGCTAACACTGTACTACACTCCTCTTCCTATAGGGTTTTATTATAAGAGTTTCATGATCTCATATGTACTACTGACTCCCCCCCCAAAAATATATATATATATAGGTGAGAGTTTGTGTGCAGAAGTTTGGGTTAACTCTGCTAAAGGATTTACCATTATGCCTACATAAATCAGTGGATTTGGGATAAATTCCACTACCAAAGATCACAGCAAGGTGAAAGTTTTTTTATATTCTTCAGTGCCCTTTATAGTTCTTTTTTTGCATTTCTCGTTTCAAGTATATAGTTTATGTGAATATCTGTTAATATTAAGTCAGCCACAGGTGGAAGGACACTTGAATGGTTAAAACTTTTCGAGTACATCCACCAACACAGATTTCTAATAATAGATGTTGCACATCTCAAGTACCAAGTTCTTTAAACTAAAGTCTTGTCAATGATGGAAAAACATTTTCCTCTCTTTGTAATTGCTTGTGCGTCATAACAGGATGGGTCTATAGATGATTGAAAAGAATACTGAAAATAACAATTCCATTTCTTCTACAAAATGCTGACAGACTGACTACCTGCTAATGGGACTCTGTTACAGATCTAGATATAAAGGAATAATATAGGAAATAATATGAATTTCCCCCAATCCAAATAAAAATACATAATGGTAGAACAGGCTTGTGACATTTTCCTGTGGATGAAAAGAAACTGTAATCTGACTCTATTCAGAAAGCTGACTATAATTGTATATAAAGCTTTCGGTGCACTTTAGATAGTTGTTGGCCAAAAACTTGTTGAGCTGACAACTACTGTAACCCTCTCGATATCCCCCCTCCTCCGCATGAGTATGCTCTGCTTGGTCAGTCATCCCTATGGTCTAGAACTTGGGGACACAAAGTTGGAAACAATTACAATTTCAAACTCAATAGAATACACCATATGATAGAGGGGAATTAAAAGCCACTGTGATACATACTGTATGTACAAAAAACACCCATGTCCTAATGATGATAAAAACTAAGTAACAAAATATATTAACAAGTAAAGCTCACACATTCAAGGATACAAATGTGCAGGTAACCAATTATATCTCTATGAAATTATACACCATATAAGAAACACTCTTATCCAGGATGAAAAATCATACCAAGCAGAGCCAAATGTGGGACATGTAGTGACCAGCAGTAAAGAGAAAAAAAACTCTCACACATATTGCTACTTCCACGTGCAGCTTTGTCAGGGGTATATATAGAAGTATATATAGTGTATATATGAGTAAAAGTATACGAGATATCTGTGTCAGGCAGATGTTATTGCTCAAGTGCGGCCAACAGGGCACAGAGGAACATATAGTATATAACTTAGATTTCTGGGTATTCACATGTCACAAATCGTATGCACATATAATTGAATAGCATATACTACTTGAGGCTAAGGCCCCACATTGCGGAAACGCAGATTTTTGTTGCGGTTTTTTGAGCCAAAGCCAAGAATGGCTACAGAAGGAATGGGAAATATATAGGAAGTTCTTATACTTCTACCTGCTGCTCAATCCACTCCTGGCTTTGACTCAAAAAACCGCAACAAAATCTGCAACAAAAAAATCTACGTTTCCACAACGTGGGGCCTTAGCCTAAGCTGGATTCACATCTGCGTTGGAGACTCTGCCACAGATTTCGCTTAAAATCATCGGAGAGAAAAGTCCTGCAAGGAATACTTTTCTCTCTGCCAGTTTCAGTATAAAACCTGTGTAAATCGGGTTGAAACCCTGCAAACCCCTTTATAGTCTATGGGGACCGTGAGTAACTGCTTTTTAAGAGGACAGGGTCTCAGTCTTTCAGGTCCCCATGCGGACCTGAACAACAGAGACCCAAACGGTAGTGTGAACCTAGCGTCACGTGTGGGTGATCACATCATTGCAACAACAGCTACAATGTGCAAGTGCTTGAATATACAAATCACACATGTGCAAAGGCAGTAAAGATGGCCACAGTACGTGTGCGCATGAGTAAGTAGATCACGCATGTGCAAAACATGTGAGGACGCCCAGGATAATAATGTCATTATTTAGTCAAGAGTATGTGTGTGTTCTGCATGGAGACAGGGAAGAAAGCCTATGCTAGACTCTTCTGGTGGAGTCTTATCTCTCCTGAGAACAAAAAGAGCTACAGCTTGATCCTTGCTATGCCAACATCTGCCATCAAATGTGAATCTGGAGGCCACCATCAAACATCACTTGTACAAAATTGTCAGGTTCAGCTGACATTATTATTCACTATATGGTCATCTATAGAGAAAAATGTAGCCATGAAGGGGAACTCAAGTAAGAGAGACACTGATATGGCCAACTAGAGCATAGGGATGTCCTATGTACAAGGGTTGTCCTGATGAGAAAATCTAGGTAAATATAGTGACAGATGGTAAGCACCACGTAATGCTCAGTAGCCTATCTTCAACCAAAAAGATTCAGAAGTCCCTTTGATCTGGCTTCAGGCAAATATAGACCCAGAATGGAAAAGCACCAGAACTCTACTTTCCTTTAAAGGGGTTTTCTGGGTGAAAAAACCTTAAAAAAAAGTCTGTTAGTGCTATTAATGGGTTAGTAAGTGCACCCAAATACCTTTAGTAGTGTTTTGAGTGATTTCTGGGTTTCTCTGGTTGCTCCTGGTATCCTCTGCATTTGTTTCCATGGGTAGCTTCCTGCTCTCTTATCCTACAAACTACCATGATGCATTGCTCTTCAATCAGATGCCCCTCTAACTCACTCCCCCCTCTCTTTTACCCCCTCCCTCCCTCCCTAGCTAGCCCACAGACTACTAGCCCTACCTAACTAACTAACTCAGCCCACCCCCCACCACATCATACTTACCTGTCTTCCTGTCCTGGAGATCACTTTCTTCTGTGCAGCTGGCTCCTCCTTCTCTTGACTTCTGCCGGCGTCTAGGCAATAGAGCCGCTGTGCCAACACTCCGGCTCTATTGCACAGGCGTGGGAGGCCGGGTCCTTCTCCTCTTTATGTCTGCTGGCACCTGAGCAATAGAGCTGGAGCGCCGGCATGCCTGGGACGGTCATGTGACCGCCCAGTGATCTGGGCAAATATACATTTTTTATAAAGTAAGTTAGAAGTTAGGCGGGGGGGGGGGGGAGATGTTTAGTTTAGTATTAAAGAATCACTTTATCCCAGACAACCCCTTTAATTTATACTGTTTGATACACCTTCATAAAATCTATAGAATTGACTAGGCCAACAAAACATTTTCAAATCTATCATAGGGCTGCAGGGAATTTGGCTTCCTTAACTTTTCCTGCTCCAAGGTTGTCCATACCCATTGATAGCTGTTTTGTGAACACTTCAGCTGATAGTTAGCTCTCCCAACAATTTCATACACATGCACACTCAGCAGAGTGCGCATATATTCTTAATGGGGGAGAATGAGAAAGCCATTGCCAGATATTTCTAGTGACGGCTTCTCTCCCTGAGAAAAATAGAATTTCGCGTTGATGATTGTGTATGGCGGCCTCCTGCCTGTCCGGGAGAGCAGGAGACCGCCATACACATTCTATCATCCGGATTGAGTCTGCTGCTGAAAGTTTTAGATTTTGTATGTGCAAACTATTGACAAGGCATTAGTATGTGAAAATCTGACTGGGGTCCGCTATATTGCTGCCTAACATCCAGCCAAATGCCGTTTTTCCATTCTATTAGTCCTGTTTTTGACCAAAAGAACAGACTCAGATTTGAATGTAGCGTATCTCTATGAGAACCTGAATGTTACGTTGTTATAGACTTGCAGAGAAATCGGCAGGTAAGTCTGTCTAACACGTGACCAACCAGGAGACCATTGGGGGCTCAATAAAGTGAATGGTGCACTTGCTGAGTGAGTGCATTGTTCACTTTACATTAGTATGCCTCGTACTACAGTGCTAAGACATAATACATTTGACTGGAGTGGGGCTTTAATGCAGTGGATTTGGGAAGAAGTAATTAATTTTTGGACTTGCTGGTACAATATTTGGAAAAAAAAAATCTCTTGTACTGCCCGAGATCATTTTGTCTGTAGCCGCTAAGCATTTTTAAGCTTTCTTGTACATTAGCAGCAGTCCTGCTGTGTGACTTAGAATAGAGCAGGATTACTCTCTGGATACTGATTTGCTCCTACACTGTCCGGTCTCTTGTACCATTAATGACTCTGTACTAAACAGAGACTCTTAAGTGTTGGGGTTGAAAAGTTCAGCTCTCAGGGCTCATCTGCTGAGAAGCTGTCTCCATGCTACATTTGACTTATTTATATAACCATTTTCACAGCATTTGTACAGAGAACACGAACACTTGATAATCCAAAGTGATCAAAATCTACTTTGTAGACCTAAAGGAAGACTGGTGACTCAATTCTTAAATCTGTGGGTGGGGGTTAAATATCCGGGACATCCACCTTTACAGGAATATGTGGCTCTCCTGATCCCTGTTCTGTAGAGGGAGGCAGACTGCTGCGGACGCATCTAGATGGGCAATGAACTGAAGAAGTGTTTGCAAATGTTCACTCACAACATTGAAGCCTATGAAAATGCTATAAGTGCCTTACATGGGAAAAACCACTTAAGGCTGAGGCCCCATTTTGCAGAAAGGCAACTTTTTTTGTTGCAGATTTTGCTGTGGTTTTTTGAGCCAAAGCCAGGAGTAGATTGAGCAGAAGGTAGAAGTATAAGAACTTCCTATATATTTCCCATTCCTTGTGTAGCCAATCTTGGCTTTGGCTCAAAAAACCGCAGCAAAATCTGCAACAAAAAAAAAAGCCTTAGGCTGAGACCCCACGTTGCGGAAATGCAGCTTTTTCTATTGCAGATTTTGCTGCTGCTGTGTTTTTTGAGCCAAAGCCAAGAATGGCTACAAAAGGAATGGGAACTATATAGGAAGCTCTTATACTTTTACCTTCTGCTGATCCACTCCTGGCTTTGGCTCAAAAAACCGCAGCAAAATCTGCAACAAAAAGCTGCTTTTCCGCAACCTGGGGCCTCAGCCTTAAAAGGATAAACTACACAATGGGTCATAATTTGTCTTTAAAATATAGTCCAGTTTGGGGGGTGCTGTATTTCTAGGTATCTAATACGAGATCCTAACTCAAGATCCAAGTAACACTCATATGGTTCTACACGTAATTCCAGCTACCACGTGGTTTAGTCACTGCAGCAAAGTGTCCGCAACACTGTGACATGCCTGTAGTCATTGGTGCAAAATAGTTTGTGAAGCTACCAGTAGGTGGGGAGCCATATTTGAGGCCTGAGAGGCACTTTATATGGGTAACCATGAGTGTGAATTTCTAATTTCCTAAAAGCACATTCCACTTGATCTTCAGTCCTCAGGAGTCCATGATGTCCACCTTTTTAACTATACCCCTGCAATAGAGATTCTTTCACCCACCATATTATAAATTTTTATTTATTTATTTATTTTTTTACTTTACAGTAAACCATTAGGTATTTGTGATAGTGGTCAAACATGTGCATGGGAAAGATCCAAAATGATGTCCAACAGAACCTGTTGACCAGGGTTCCTTTGAGGTTTCCATCATTTTGACACACATTTAGGTAAAATCTCCTGTTTTGTCTACTCGAAAATTGTATTTATCCTCTAAATACTGCTATATATTTTTAGCTGAAAACATTAATGCCTTTCCCATGTAACATCATCCTGTATGATAGCTGAAAGAGAAGGTCTTATTCATTGCTCTTGGTTTTCTAAAGCACTATAGACAAGAGATAAGCCTGGAAGGAGATCCAATGTTTTTACACTTGAACTTGAATGGTAAATCTTGTAAGCTTTATTTTAGAAATCCGAACAGTAAAAAACCCTGAAGCAGACAATTCAATGTCGAAACGTTCTTGTTGATATTAATAATATATCAAAATTGCATATATTCATTCATATATTTCATTGACTAGTGTATTCTTCAGTATGGCAATGTAGAGGGGCTGTGTCCCACTAGTAACGTATGATATGTTTCGGTGCTACAAGAGGATGAGATTCTACCACCCTACTTTGTCATTGCCACTTTGATGTAAATGGCTGCCACCCTTGGCAATCTAGATGCGTACCGCACGTTATAACATAGCAGCTTTGTTTCCCAAATTATATAAATGTGGTTTATTATTGGTAAAAATAATGCAAAAAGAGAAACATATAGTATATTAAAATTAATATACGGAGCCATATTCATATGCCTAATGTGCCATCTCCCTCCTTTTATATGGTCCAGCTTCAGGACTATATATGAGATTGCACGTCAGTCTAGCACCGTAATTCCTGCTCACATCAGCCCTCATAGATCTGCCTATTACTGCCCAGTATCATTGCTTATGTATGGTTATGACATACAGTGTTGATGTAATATTGTAGCTATGTGGACACTTAATGCCTGTTTTCTGATCTATTACTGTTATGTGATGCCTCTGCATGCATGGCACTTTTGTAGGACCGAGGGTTGAGTGGTAAGCCTGTGAAAAATAATCATACTGCCCACCACTGTACTAGATGTTGTCTAAAAATATCAGCACGCTCACCATCTGGCACAACAATAAAATGTAAGGGGCCCTATAGTTATATATATTCATATAGGGCTGAAATACCTTGCAGAGTTTGTACTTGCTAATATGCCCTAAGCTAAAATTGAGTCCAGAAATTCAGACTTTTCGGAACCTTACTGCAGAGGGTTTGGTCACCTACTGCTTGGCGTTACAGACATATAGTATATAGTATATAGATGCATGTCCTTCTTTAGCTGCCTATTGTATCATCCATGTTGTGAATGCTCCTGTTCCCTCCGCCATACCCATGCCGTTCTGGTGCCTAACTATCCTGGATTTGCTCCGTTGCAGATTGCATAAGTAATTTTTTTTTTCTATCTGAGAGCATTAGATTTCCCTTTCCTATCTTTTTTGCTTATAGTCCTGTATCATTGTGAATGGTCCACTGTCCAACATCACTATAGGTGGCCACATTATATAGTGTTATAGTCACTAGATACTAGAAAAGGGTGATTGACAAAATGCCTTCAGAAAATGAATAAGGTGACATTGGCACTGAGTAAGGGTTTTAAAGGGTTTGTCTCGTGAGAATGACCCCTGTCCAAGTTCCCTCTCAACCTCCTATGTTAGGAGTTGCTCCCACTTTGGCGAACCAAGGGTATCCCATACATTGTTTTCAGTAGATGGTCTTGAATTTTAGCGACAACTGCAGACACTGCTTTTCCCAGTGGAGATTCTTTTTTGATTTTTTTTTTTTTTCTAATATAAATCTGCATTGTTATTCCTCCTTGAAATTTATGAATAACTTGACTGCTGCATGTTACTAGTTGGTGGCGTGCCCCTACATAATAGTCTGACACTGTCCAATCAGTGCTGACTGTGGTGGACTGTGTAAGTACACGCCCCTTTGACAAGTTGAATGGTAATACCCTCTTGTCAATTAATATATGAAGAGGAATTTTAGGAAGAATAATAGAGGAACAGCACAACACAGATCTAGGAAGAGATGCTTCATTATTTAGTAAAACAAACATGTCAGAATCATCTTTAAAGGGGTTGTCTTTATGAAACAACATCTTTAAGCTTTTTTTTTTCAGGCTTCAACTTTAAGGCTATAAGGTTCCACGTTGTGGAAAAGCAGCTTTTTTTGTTGTTGTTGTTGCAGATTTTGCTTAGTTTTTTGAGCCAAAGCCAAGATTGGCTACAAAAGGAATGGGAAATATATAGGAAGCTCTTATACAGTGGGGAAAAAAAGTATTTAGTCAGCCACCAATTGTGCAAGTTCTCCCACTTAAACAGATGAAGCCGGCCTGTAATTTTCATCATAGGTAGACCTCAACTATGAGAGACAAAATGAGAAAACAAATCCAGAAAATCATTGTCTGATTTTTAAAGAATTTATTTGCAAATTATAGTGGAAAATAAGTATTTGGTCAATAACAAAAGTTCATCTCAATACTTTGTTATATATCCTTTGTTGGCAATGACAGAGGTCAAACGTTTTCTGACAGAGGTCAAAGTCTTCACAAGGTTGGCACACACTGTTGCTGGTATGTTGGCCCATTCCTCCATGCAGATCTCCTCTAGAGCAGGGATGTTTTGGGGCTGTCGCTGGGCAACACGGACTTTCAACTCCCTCCAAAGGTTTTCTATGAGGTTGAGATCTGGAGACTGGCTAGGCCACTCCAGGACCTTGAAATGCTTCTTACGAAGCCACTCCTTCGTTGTCCTGGCGGTGTGCTTGGGATCATTGTCATGCTGAAAGACCCAGCCACGTTTCATCTTCAATGCCCTTGCTGATGGAAAGAGGTTTGCACTCAAAATCTCACCATACATGGCCCCATTCATTCTTTCATGTACACGGATCAGTCATCCTGGTCCATTGCAGAGAAACAGCCCCAAAGCATGATGTTGCCACCCCCATGCTTCACAGTAGGTATGGTGTTCTTTGGATGCAACTCAGCATTCACTCTCCTCCAAACACGACAAGTTGTGTTTCTACCAAACAGTTCTACTTTGGTTTCATCTGACCACATGACATTCTCCCAATACTCTTCTGGAACATCCAAATGCTCTCTCGCAAACTTCAGACGGGCCCGGATATGTACTGGCTTAAGCAGGGGACACGTCTGGCACTGCAGGATCTGAGTCCCTGGCGGCGTAGTGTGTTACTGACGGTAGCCTTTGTTACGTTAGTCCCAGCTTTCTGCAGGTCATTCACTAGGTCACCCCATGTGGTTCTGGGATTTTTGCTCACCGTTCTTGTGATCATTTTGCCCCCACAGGGTGAGATCTTGCGTGGAGCCCCTGATCGAGGGAGATTATCAGTGGTCTTGTATGTCTTCCATTTTCTAATTATTGCTCCCACAGTTGATTTCTTCACACCAAGCTGCTTGCCTATTGCAGATTCAGTCTTCCCAGCCTGGTGCAGGTCTACAATTTTGTTTCTGGTGTCCTTCCACAGCTCTTTGGTCTTCACCATAGTGGAGTTTGGAGTGTGACTGTTTGAGGTTGTGGACAGGTGTCTTTTATACTGATAACAATGTCAAACAGGAGCCATTACTACAGGTAATGAGTGGAGGACAGAGGAGCCTCTTAAAGAAGAAGTTACAGGTCTGTGAGAGCCAGAAATCTTGCTTGTTTGTAGGTGACCAAATACTTATTTTCCACCATAATTTGCAAATAAATTCTTTAAAAATCAGACAATGTGATTTTCTGGATTTGTTTTCTCATTTTGTCTCTCATAGTTGAGGTCTACCTATGATGACAATTACAGGCCGGCCTCATCTTTTTAAGTGGGAGAACTTGCACAATTGGTGGCTGACTAAATACTTTTTTTCCCCACTGTACTTCTCCTTTTGCTTGATCCATTCTTGGCTTTGGCTCAAAAAAAATCTGCAACAAAAAAAAGCTGTTTTTCAACAATATGGGGGGCCTTAGCTTATAGGGGTAATCTGGTTTCTGTGGGGGTTGAGGACTTCAGTGGGAAAGTGTTGCATTACTTACACTCGCTGCTACAGTTTGTATGGTGAGTGAACATTGTGGCTCATGGTATGTAAACATTGCCAGGAGCCGCGTTCTCCGTACAGCCGATGTGTGAGTTGGGGTCCCGGGTATCGGACTTCCGCAGATCTAATGCTGATGGCCTTAATATCGGCCATCGATTGTCAAAACTAGATAACCCCTTTAACACAAGTAATCTTTCAAATTAAAAAGAATTTTCATTTTTCTATACAGCATACATATAGTGAAGATTGCAGAATCTTGGAGATTCTGTGCAATATCATTAATAAAAACGTCCCAAAATCCCAAATAACCTCTGAGTCACTCTTTGTCATTGCGAGGGCTTTGCCGAGCTCACTGAGCGATCCATTAAATGGTATTAGAGAGACAAGCAAAGAAAACATTTCATAGAAGCGGGAAGCCGTAACTTTCAGGCGCGTGAGTCACTGATATCCAACAGGAGCTGACACTCTGTCACGCTCATCTCTGATCTGTCTTACAAGCATTTAAAAAGTGAACTTAAAAATCCTGCTTCATAGAACTGGTGTAAGGTTTTCTAGTCAGCTGCAAGGCACAGTATGTTAATAGCAAAAATAGAAATAAATATGTCTAGCAACAAATGTAATACGTCTTTGTGGAAAGATATTGAATTGGACTGGAGGACTATACAGCGCTCTTGATATGGGTTCCCATACATACAAACATGGATGATGACATCAGCCAGGTGTGTCAACAGTGAGCATTGAATTAAATGTTAGTACATACCAGTCCGACCCTCACTCAGCGCTGCCACACAATAGATAGAGGCTACAGGATGGAACCAATTCTAGTACTATAGTATACTACTCAGTAATATTATTTCTTGCATTCATTGGTTATTGGGAAGAGACAGCTTTTTGAGATTGAGAAAATTGATAAGAATTGTTTACACAGGCAATGAGCTGTCAAGAATGAAGCATCTTTTATGGAGCAAGTTATGCTAGGTTCACACCTGTGTTCGGGTTTCCGTCTGGGGTGTCCACTTTGGGACTTCCCCGAACAGAGACCTAATCTGCTTAAAAATTGGTTACCCGCGGACCCCATAGACTATAATGGGGTCTGCCGGGTCCCCCCCCCCCCCCCAAAAAAAAAAAAAGGCTTTTTTCTCTGCATTTTTCAAGTGGAAAGGGAAACAGAATCCCCAAACGGAGTTCCAGTGCTGGTGTGAACCCAGCCTTACACTGGTTTCACATGATCGAGTTCAAGCTAGGAAACTCCGTCCATGTGTAGATTGGTTTTAACAGCCACTAACCTGGCTCTGCTGAACACCACATGTCTGTTCGGTTCAGCTGAGCTATATTCAGGCTAATAAATGGGGCTTTGGCCTATGGGAATTAATGAAGCCCCTCCCGTGATGGGGTGACTTGTCATGTTGTATTAATATGTAGAATGGTGGTGCTAGATGTGACTGTTTCCAAACTGAAAACTGGGCTGAAACTTACTGTATTGTAATACCATGCCAAAAAAGTGCCAATGTCATGCCAAAAAAGTGGTAGAGAGTGCAAATGTGTGTGACTGACGTGACATAGGTGTGGGTATTTTATTGAGGAAAGAGTCCGTTCCTGTATGGCCAAGTGCTTGTGTTAAGGAGAGCACCGGTACTGTTAGGTAGTTGAGCAAGATCCAGGCAGTCAACTGCATTGTGAAGTATCAAAGGCAGTGTCAGCACTGAGCCCAGGACAAAGCAGAAAATTCTTGTAGCAGCCATAATGTAATATATAAGTGTATGTTCTTTTCTATGAGAAAACAAGTAACAGTTTAGTAAAGTTAAAGTGGAACTAAACTTTAATTTTGTTTTCTCTAAGTCCATAGTGCAGATGAAGATATCACCTTCGTAACATATGGTATTAAAGAACAGTGTCTGTTTTTTTACTTATTTGCCTCCTTCTGCCACTGATCAAATCTGTACAATAGAAGTCTATGAAGAGGGAAGAAGAGGAGCTCCTCGAAGCAAAGAGACAGCTGCACTAGAGACCGTGTTCTATTATAACAGAGCTGGGTTATCAGGAATTACTGTCTGACCTTCTCCTGATAGAAACTACTGATTTAATGCTATAGACAGCCTCATATCTCTGTCTCCGTTCTTTTCCTTTTCTCCCCCTTCCCCTCTCCATAGAGTTCATTGTAAACTGACACTGCTTGTGTACAGAATATGGAACAAAATCACTCAAATAAGAAATAATGACAAGAGTAGTAGTTAAAGACACAGGCACTTCAATAGTTACATATATTGCAGAGTTTGTTCCCTTCCCCTTATGATCGATTGCGCCAACTCCGTCAAACAAGTAGTTTGTCAGTGTGCTAGCCATGTTTTTTCAAGGCTAGCACACTGTCCTGTTATATACTATAGCCCCATACACATCACGTGTATTATCACAGGTCCATGTATGGAGCAGTGAGCCCAGCGCAAAACTTAGGACAGGTCCTATACCTGTCCATTTTCAGCCTAGACTCGAAGGAAATCTTTGGGTCTGTGGAGGCACGGATATCATCCATGTGCTGTTTTACCTTGAACCTCGCATATACACGTTTGTGTACATGTAGACTAAACACAAGTGTACAGATTATTGATTGATATATTTTTATTTTATTGATGTTGAGAATGTCTCCAAAAGCACTCTTTGTTGCCAAATCTTTATTTTTTTTCTATTTACAAGTGATATAATCTCCAGTCTGACGTCATAACCCAGTTAACATGCTTTTTGTATGGAGATCATTTCTAGGAATTCTAAAATATTATGGTGAGCAATATGCTGGAGGCATACAGCAACTATTTCATCAAAATCCTGGCCGCTGACACTACTCTGTGAAGTGAAATGTACAATTGATGTTGTCCATGACTAAACTGCCCATAGTGAGAATCTGTCAAGTCACACAGTGTGACAAAGAGACATTTTTGTAAGCCATGTCACTTTCACTAAGCATCTTCGTGAGCCACCAGGCAAATACCACGCAGACATACTTTCAGCAAGGTGGACTGTGGAAGCCACAGCAGCAGTTGTTGTTGTGGTGAGCATACTGTGCACAGCTAAGTACATTCCCTCTTATGGCTACATGCCTCCAAAACTGATACAGTAGTTATTATTATTATTATTACTATCACGGTATATTCTAAGGGTATTGGCACTTTGTTTCTTTAAGTAAATTCTTGTATTTTTCATGAAACCACGCTGTTATTTCTCCTAGAAATGCATGAAGAAATGGACAACTGGGAGTTACCAGTTGGGGGCGTGCCTCTACACAGACGGACACTGTGCAGTCAGTGCTGCTCCTGCATAAGGACACTCCCTACTGGCAAGGGAATGGTAAGACAATGGTCACAGACTGATTCTGTGTCTGTTCCCATAGACGCTAGCTTCCGCCATGTTGTTTACATTAGCGTCTATGGGAAAGGATACAGAATCAGTCGGTGACTGTTCTCTGTGACCGCTAAAGTCCGTTGCTGTTGGATCAAATGATCGCTGGGTACCTCCCCATGTAGCAGAGCTGCTAGGTCTTAGCACTGCCAGTGACTGTTCTCACTTATGTAGCCTGTTTTCCTCTGTAGCTGGAACTCCTATGGATGCCCCAATTACAGTGAAAAAATGCAATAAAAAAAAATTAGGAAAGTGTCCTCACGGGGAACATATTATGTTCCATTGCAAACCACTACAATTGCGAGTACATACAGAGACTGACGGACACTATTGACTATCATTTAAAAACTAAAACCGGTAGATGTAAAAGTCACCCGTGTAGTGGACAATGTGATGGAGTCTGCGGCGCAAATATGAACGTAACCTTAAATACAAAAATAAATAAATCTAAATGTATTTTTAAAGGGATGTAAATGGACATAAATTACTTCAGTAGCTCAAGAATTATAAAAGTTTAGGGTCATTAAAATAACACAGCATTAGTAAAATGCATCTTTTCACTAAGGTCTTTCACTAAGGACAGTAGAGATGCGGAAGTTTGGAAGCTTTAACCATCATAAAATACTATAATGCTGTAAATTCAGTCTGGATTAGCTGCAGTTAGGCTAGGAAAGATGACTGAAACATAGCGCATGTTTCTCTGCCCGAATATGTTACTATATCATGGTCCTTAGTGGGTGAGAGGTTGAATTGCATGAGAGGGGTGAGCATTTTACTACAGGCCATCCCCTTACTAGACAGCAGTACTGTGGGAATGGAGGTTGTAACAATGGGTCAACACAGACCAAACCCTCGCTGGTGGGTTGTAGTGTTGGCCTCATGGGACTTTGGGACTGTGGCTCTCTCTACCTTGTATTTATCTCCACCTGTATCTACTTGTTCAGCCATCATTTAGAAGGATTCCTTTCTTAGGACTTGTCCTTGTTTATCAGATTAGTCAGCATAAATATTAGCTTTATTTTTCACACTTCTTCTCAAGTTGAATTCACTTCCATATGTTTACACATCTCACCATACGGATGATCACATATTTGGAAACCCATTCAGTATAAAAATAAGAAGCGGCGGTGTATCGGTACACCCTCGCATTAACAATTAGACCAATTATTTCAGGAAAACGTGCTAGGAAGTAAGTAGGTGAAGGCTCTACGGGTCATCTGAATAGGGTTTGCACAAATCCACGTGGCTGCTGCCGAAACAATCCTATTTAGATAAGTGGAACAGATTTTGGAGTTGGCTGCAGTTGTCACATACCTCATGTCGACGCTTCACTGCTGGACCAGAAAATACAGACCTCCCCAAAAGGTGTCCTTTTGGCCTGGTCTGGCTGGTATAATGGAAAAAAAAGTATGGATTTGTCTAGTATAGTATGCTATTCTATCCCCCCGAAGTCAAATGAAAAAAAAAAATCCCACTTCTGTTTACATCCATTTAAGAGACAAATGATGAAAAGCTATGTGATGGATGCCATGTGTGTGATGGGTGTGTTATAACCTAGGACATAGCTGCCAACAATCCCAAATTTGCCAGGCTGTCCTGAGTTTTTTTTGAAAGGGCAGTCTCTGCAAATATTTGCCCTGGGCAAAACGGGGTGGCATTTTTGTTGTTATCGGCTGTCACCTATTAGATTATTTCACTAGGTAATGTCTGATATTATACTAACCGATCCCTGATATAAATAGGCCCTTAGTAAAATCTGAAGCATCTTTCCTAAGAACTTTGCATTTTTCTGTTCCTCTGTTATTCTTCCCTGAAATTTATAAAAACATTGACAACTGGCTATTATGAGCTAAGGAAGGGAGGAGGGTCCATATATAGGCTGACATTGTCCAGACAGTGCTGACAGTGCCAGCCTGTGTAGTGGTACACACCTTTTATGAACGGACGGGTAACGCCCAATTGTCAATTTATTCATGTATCTACAGTAGGAATAATATAGGAACGGCACAGCGCAGTTATGAAGTAAGATGATCCAGAAGTTTTATTCCTTAGTCAGTGCAAGTATTTAGTAAAACAGACATGTGAGGATAGGTGACAGGCCATATTGAACAATGCTAGGTTCTCTGTGCAAGTGGACTGAATAGGAAAACTATATCTTATAATGTTTGCCAGTGACGTTTTGTTCTGCTCTTTAGTAAATAGACTAAATACAAATCTAAGCATTACAGAGCCCTCTAGTGGTGGAAAATATTATTTTACTGCCAGTTGATTTCAAATGTTTTGTTCCAGATTTCTTTAACTCTTCAATTCACCAGATTATAATATAGTTTGGGCAATAGATTGAAAATTACAAATGCAGCATCTGCATGGAGTCTCTGCCAGGTTTGTTTAGTTATCAAATTTCCTACTTTCTCATACTTAGATTGATGGTCACTAACGTTTCAACAAATTTTGCATAAATCAATAGAACAAGCGATTACAGGAAACCTTGTTTTATATCTTATCAGAGAAAAATGCTTCTTTCTCCACTTATCAAGCAGTTTTCTTTCTCCTACTGCCAAAGTGACTTTCAATCTGAAAAATCTGCTACATCATCTCTAGACGGACGGCAGGTCACATAATACAGATGATACATGTCTATAGAAGCCTAGGGAGAAGGAGGGGGAGGAGTAAACGGAGAGAGAAAAATAGAGAGAGAGAGGCAGGAACATAGGCTGAGACTGATGCTGGAGCTAAATAAGTGCTTTCTATCACAACCAAAGTCAGATTACTTCTCTGTATATGTCCTGGTAGTGTTTCTGAGTGAAAGAGCATCTATACTATATGTGTGTCTGAGGGAAGGAAGAGTTAATTCATACACAGAGGTACATGCTACATTCCTGGCTCAAATAATAGGACACAAGTCTGTAGCCGGAGCCCCAACTAATAATCACTATAAACAGTGATCTGTATCTGTTCACCCGGCTCCAGGGGTGGCCATTGGGAGTTTATTTTCCCTCAGGCTCCCTTGCTGTCTTCTCAGATTGTTCCTGCTTGAAGCAGAGTACAGTATGTTATCTCAAGTATAGTATAGACAGTATACAGTATTATATTTAGTGTAGAGTGTATAGTATTTTAATCTATCATTTTGTATCTCCAAACCAGAGCATCTTATTCTTTGCTGTCCATCACCCCATGGTTGGTCAGTGATATGTGGTGCAAGAAAACCTACCAGATGCTACTCATTTTGTGTGTAAAAATAGTAAAAGGATCTTCTGTCCCATGACAGTCATTTCCCTTAGGCTGAGGCCCCACATTGTGGCAATGTTGCTTTTTTGTTGCAGATTTTGCTGCTGTTTTTTGAGCCAAAGCCAGGAATAGCTACAAAAGGAATGGGAAATATATTGGACGTTCTTATACTTCTCCCTTCTGTTCAATCTACTGCTGGCTTTGGCTTAGGCTTAAAAAACCGCAGCGAAATCTGCATCAAAATTCCACAATGTAGAGCCTCAGCCTAAGGCCACATTGTGGAAACGCAGCTTTTTTTTTTTTTTTGTTACAGATTTTGTTGCAGTATTTTGAGCCATGGGGCTTTAGCCTAAGACAGTTTTTGTGGTTTGGGCCCCTTGGTTGCCCCACTTCCATCTAAATTACTGCTCATGACCCCTTACAGACCAGAGGAGCACACGATGCAGCTCTGTCTATAAGCTATATAGGCTATAGGTAAGACTATAGTTTATATAGGATGCTATACGGGATAGTGTTTCTATCATGACCTACATGGAAATACATATGTAAAGAAAATGGTAACCCCCATATTCCCCAGCAGCCGTGTTCCCAGTGCTCGGCTCGCTAGGAAAAATCATAATTTAGCCTGTGATATAAAGTGACTGGTTCTAATAAACATAGAGAACCCCTTTTAAATGGGCTTTAGTATGTTCCTTTACATGATTTATCTTTACTCAAATTGTTTTAACCCTTGCCTTTTTACAATACGACAAATCTTTTTACATTCTGTAACATCCTCTTGCATATGACAGTGTAATTTTGTTCTCATCTTATGTTGCAATAATACCTATTGCCACTAGATGGCGCTCAATGTGTATAATAAAGACAACTTTTTTTTTTTTTTTTTTTTTTTTTTAACATTAAAATCTTAGAGATTTTGCTAGCAAGTGATAATGATTAAAAGGATTTATTGCTAATTCTTTATATATATAAAATTTATTTTATTTTTAGACTCTTAACTTAGATTGCATACATAGAAGAAAGAAAAAATATAGAAATAAATCTTACCTTAGATTTGTGTTTTTTATCTAAGAGTGCCCGAATGTTTTTACTGCTGGTCAAATGGAGAATTTGTTTTGGTTTTGCATTTATTTAATTCTTTCTTTCTTTCTTTGCATTTCTACCATATGGCAAGTGTAGCTTTATCCCTAAATAAAGCCAATATGATAAATACAACCAGGGATATAGCTTGTGTTATAGCTTTATTATTATTATTATTATTATTATTATTATAAAAATACATTCAGATTAATTCCATTTTCATGCTAGAATTATTTCATTTATCCTTATTTATTATTATTATTATTTATTATTATTGTGTTTTCTTAATATTTCACTAAAAAAAATAGATTAAAATAAATAATAAACACAGTAAATGGTCTTTATACAGTAGTGTAATTGTTTTATGATTTTCCCTATTTTGAGAGTGTCATGACATAAAGCTACCAGGAGATGGTGCCCTTTGTTAGTTTTATTAAGACTCCAACCTTTTTTTATTTTTTTTTCCTTCTTTTTTTCCGGCTGATGAAAATAGCACCGCCATAACATGGAGTGTTAACTGACAATGTGATGATTCTCGAGCACGGGCTATATAGCAAATTTCCCTGCAGTGGGGTGTGGCAGTAATGTCCCTAGAGATTTTATTTCAGCATATTCTAATATATTTACCTTTCAGATTTTTCCATTCTTTTGTCCCTCATCATATGGTTTCTGAGGGCATAGTCTCATTGATATTAATGTAACATCTGCAGTTTCCCAATGCTTACAGAAATAAGCTGGAAGAGAGCAAGGCCTGAAGGTTAACTGGTTTACTGCTTCATTGCGTAAGCTGTTTGCCAGACCGTATTGCAAGTATGGAGATGAAGGAGGTGGCCTACTTGTATGATTTATTTGAGTATCTCTGCCAACATGGGCATGCATTTCTTGTTTAACTTGTGGGCCATAAAATAGGTGCTGCCTGGGAACATGCATGACCATGGAGCAGGTAAGGTCCATTATATGGGCAGAGCCTGGAAACGGATTTCATTGCAGCAGCGCATATTATTACAACACTACCTGGGAACATGCAAGACCATGCAGCAGTGTGGGGTTCATTATATGGGCAGAGCCTGGGAACAGGGATTACATAGCAGCATATATTATTACGACATTACCTGGGAACATGCATGACCAGGAGTTTAGGGTTCATGTCAACATGGTTGACAATGCATTAGTGCAGAGTCCAGCACTGCGGCACTGCCTGGTAACATGCTTGACAGTACATCAGTCAGGTTTCCATTATGTGGGCACTGCCTCAAACATCAGGGCGTCGTCTATTATTAGGGCACGGCCTGGGCACGTGGATGAGAGTGCAGCAATGTAGGGTCCGTTATTTGGGCACTGTCTGGGATCATCAGTGCAGGGACCATGACCTGAGAACATCTCGTCTGGCCCTGTTTTCCCATGTTCAGGTTTGCATATTAGAGCAGCATGGGGCATAGCAGTCTGAAGCAACAGAATCGCCCTCCATGCTCCAGATTGCTCCTTTATATATTGTGAAATAAATGAATATCTTAGCAACGGAGGTGCGAATTTTTATGGGGGAAAAAGGCATTACATTCGGGAGCCTGACCTATATAACTGTGTTAGTTAGTGGTTTAATATGCTTCACCCTGATGACAGACTCCTTTTACAGCGTACCTCCAATTATAAAACAAGGTAATTACTAACAAGGTGCAGGTGAATATAAGAAACTTTATAAGGCTGAGTTCAGACTTGCGCCTGAACTCCGTTGGGGGATTCCATTCCTCATTCCGCTTGAAAAATGCGGAGAGGAAAGCGCTGCAAGCTCTGCATTTTTTGCCCTTTTCTGGCGGAAACCCGGCAGACCCCATTATTGTCTATGGGGTCCACGGGTTTCTGCAGGTAACCGCTTTTTTTAAGCGGATTAGGTTTTCGTTCAGGGGGGTCCCCGAGCAGACCCCCCGAATGGAAACCCAAACGCAGGTGTGAACCTAGCTTAATATATCTTACTAAATAAATGTTTCCTTCTCCAATTGTCAGACTGAGCTACCATTTTATATAGAAATCTAAGGGGAGGGGAAAATAGGTCTTCAGAATCCTCCTATGAATAGGTCATCAGAATCAGAAGTGTAGTTGGCTCAGGTATCTGATCTGCGGAGGTCTGCCACCCAAACTCCGCACAGATCAGCTGTTCCTGCAGCCTCCAGACACCATAAGCTACAGTAGTGGATGGGTAGCGGATTCAGTCGGCCCTCTATTTGAGTAATAAGAGCAAACTGCACGCACTCCCCAACCACTGCAGCAGCTCCGGGCCCCTGGAGTCATAACAGCTGATCTGTATGGGTCCGCAAGTCGGACCCCCACAGAGAAGACACTGATAACTTATCCTATGAATAGATCATCAGTATCATAAATGTATTTGAGTTCAGAAAACATCTTTAAGTTTGTACCATGAAAAATTGGAGTTCTTAACCGTAATCGAACTAAGGTTAGAGCGGACACGGCTGTCATAGCTGTAGGGTAACCTATGACCTTAGCTTGCTTCAGCCACTCCAGGTTTTTCTACCTTGTAATTACTTTTTCCAATCTTTCTCACTGCTCCTGTCTCTGGGAGTCCAGGCCACGGTTGTCAACCCTTTAGTTGTCTTGACTGGTCACTCTTTGAAGGTTATATCTCGCCCTCTCTCATCATGTATACGCCTTATTACATGTCTGGAGCTCATCCTATCCTCAGAGACTAATTTGGGATGTAAATGAGAGTTGTTCTGCCTTGGTCCAGCATAGTAATATTCATTTCCTCCCATTGTCTGCAGGCAGCACTGCAGTATAATCCCTGGTGGAGCATCCCTGTTTTCCTGTTTTGCAGATGAATCATTTTGTAGCCGTGTTACAAGGAAATCAATACCATGTTGGTAGTTTTCAAGTGGACTCATCATGAGAACTGTGGCTGTATTGTTCTTCTGTTGCCTTCGTATGATATGCGATGCGTAACGTGCACTGCGGGATATGACGGTCGGCCATGAAGTGGAGCAGAGTGTGCAAGGCCTGTCACAAAGGCCCAATCTGCTCTCTGTCATTCTTTCTTGCTCTCTTCTCCTTGTTTTGCTTAAATAAATAGATACTGTATATCATAAAAAGCTACAGGGACAAACCTCTGCTGAATCCATACAGATATATAACCCTATTGCAGTTATCAGCCACTACACAACCAAAAACAGCAGTGTGCAGAGGCTTCTTGCCCCCTATCTTTTTTTTTAATTTATTTATTTTTCTATATAGGTGTACAGCAAAGAAGCCACACATCTATGATAAAATGTCACATCTTTGCTACTTATCAGACCCTAATCTGTGTTTAGATACAAAATGTACACTGTAAAATAATTATAGATACAAGGTCTGTATTTTTTACAGATTATGCTCACTCTGCAAATTAATGTAAACTATGTGCCTGACTGCAGGACACTTTAAGGGACTGTTCACATGGCTGAAAATGAAGACGAAATTGAGGCAAACGTCCATTCCTCTTCTCTTTCCGACCCTCCGACTCCCCGCAGCAGTAAATCATAGTAGAGCTGCAGCTTTCTCTAGATGACTAAGCTCAGTGAATGAACCTATTCAGCACGGTGTATTATGCTGTGGACCCAGGGCGTAACTTGAGAGGGTGCAGAGGATGCAGTCACACCGGGGCCCAGGAGCCTTAGGGGGCCCACAAGCACTGGCATCAGTATTGAGATTGCAGCTTCCATCTGGCCCATAAGCCTAGGAGACCCACAGATTACCCTAACCACACTAAGGTTGATTAAACTCCTTAGCACCCATAACCATCACTATCAAAAATTTGCTGTAGGGATAAGGTAAGGGTTCCCGGACAAAAGACTGCACCAAGGCCCACAAGACTTTAGTTACGCCACTACTGTGGACTGAATTGGCCAAGGAATCTGTGGCAAGATTGAGCAGGATGCTTTTTTTCAGTGTCCTGCTTCGATTTCTGCCTCCCATTGAAAACAATGGCATTTAAAATTGAGGTGGAAGCTGCCACTGATTTTAAGGCAGAATCTGCCTCAAAATCAGCAGCAAATTCTGCCATGTGCACGTACTCCAAGGCCAATTTGACACGGTGGATGTCGTCCTGATTTTGCCTTCTATTGTTTTCAGTGGGAGAGATCAGAGCTATACACTGAAAGATTAAGCGTCCTGCTCAGTCATGGCACAGATTCTGCAGCTGATTCAGTCGCCGAGTCCTCTGTTCTAGATTCCCCACTCATTAGACCCATTAATCTGGACCTAATCAATGGCGGATATCCACAACAGAATGCCGGTACTTTGCAACGGCATTCCGCTGTGGGGAGGAAAATTAAGAGGAATCCGAGGCGGATGTCAACGTCAAACTTGTCTTCATCTTCCACCGTGTGAACACAGGAAGTAAAAATATCCATTGTGGATTTTGTCACAGATTCCTGACAAAATATGCATATATTACATGTGGATTTTGTTGTGGATTTGCTGCAGATTTTATCATACGTGTTCCCCATCATATTTCAGTTTTCACATGGAAATGTTTGCGTGTGGATGAGATTAAATTTTGCTTTTCACAGTGGTCACAGCCACTGGATTACTCACAAACTCCCTGCTGTCACTGATGTCCTCCTTCCTCTTCCTCTTCTGTTGTGTGCACCCATTACTTTGTTTCCTTGCACAAACCATATTAAGTGTTCCCATCCAATCCTCAGTGGCCTCTGTGTGCTGTGGTTGATCTGTTCTTCATGTCTGTGATAGACTGAACTTTCTATACCTTTTGTATACGTTTCAATGTCTGTGGTTTCAAGTAAAATGGACTGTACATGAATGGCGTCCGTGCTTTTCTGCAATTTTATGTCAAAGTGCAACTGGAGTGCAAATCAACTTTTAATCCTTCTAAAACTGATCTCTTTGATGACCGTGTCTGCCAAAATACCAGTTTTCCAGTGTAGTTAGGAGCCTCTGTCATAGATTCTGTCAAAAATCGTGGACAGTCATAGTCATGTCACTCCTCATGCATGCAGGACTTTCATATTCCAAAATTACAGACATTATAGTCAATAGGGACCATCAGGATCCATAGATATATCTGTGAACATAGCCTAGATAAGTAGTCCACCCATTCCATTTATTACTTGGGATATTTCATGGTGATCGATTTTTATTAGGACAGCCTACACTTTTACGATTATTTTATATTTGTTCATCATTTATATAATCAGAATATGTATGAGGCGGATGGATAATGGAGAAGAGCAGTCATAGTAAGTGTCTATTGTCATCTTCTCATGCTTAATATGATTAGCTGGATTAATTCATTGTCTTTTTACTATTTCTGTTTAAGTCATTTCTGCCATGGCCTATCATATCAAATGTCCCAAGCAAAGAATTACATGTAGTAAATATACACCGCTAGCATTCATAGCGGTTTATTACACATTCAGGTATTTACAGTAAATTTAAAGGGGTTCTCCAGGATATATTAATGTGACTGTAAGAACAGAAAACAAATCTTTCTGTAAATTATACCATCAATGAACAATACTATTATACATTGGATTATGGTATAGAAAACACAATCCAATAAGCCCAAAATGCTAACACTATATTGTGCGTATATAGTAGCATCATCTGTGCCCAAATAACACCATAATACCTAGTGTATACATTTCTCGTAGACCTTGCAAAAACTAGTAATCATTTAAAAAAAAAAAATTCTTGTTTCTAGCTATTACTGGTGTATTCTAGTTATAGTGCCCCCTGGTGGTGTTCTTTTACATCCCTCTCAGAACGACTACTTACTGTGTCCACTGCCGGTGGTCAGACATGCTCAGTAGCTCAGTCCTACTGACCTGATCCTCTTATACAGGCACAGAAGAGTAATTTTTGCTAATTTGAGTGCACATCCGAGGGTAATCACATTTTTATTAAGGGATCTGGGATGAGACTTGTAAAGTTTTTTTCTTGGATCAATTACACGGACCGTAAAACAATAGTCGTTTGAATAGATCCATTGAAAGTCTTTGGGGCTGTGTTCTGGCCGGTAAAACAATGACCGATACATGGCCAATGGAACCCTGTCATGTGAATGAGCCCTAATTCAAAGTTAAAATGATCTCATGTTACATCAGTTCTTTTCCCTCCATCACTTTACTCTAAGAAACTCAACAGCAGACGTCTTCTGTAGGCTCTTCTCACTCTACTACCTTCACTAGTGTGGTGACCCTATCCCCTCACTACTCTACTAAAATATTTGACCTCATTCTTCTTTAAATATTAGCATAACCTCACTCCTTTAAAAAAAACAAAAAACATAATCTCATGATCCTTCTTGCACTGTTAACTATTGACCTCTTTCTAATCACCCCTTAGTTTCTAAACTCCTAGAACATTTGGTCTACTCTTGCCTACACTATTCCATGATCTCTCAGTTAACTTTCTTCTTGACCCCTGACAATATGGTTAAAGCACAAGTCTCTTATATAATCTCCTGACTGCTTTCTCTTGATTCTTCTGGAGCTCTCTGCAGTGTAAACCACCAACTACTATGAAATATTCATCACTCTATTGGCCATAAAAGGATCAACTAGTCAAAAGTAAAAATATGACTATACATGACCCTTGTAGAGTCAACATACCTGGTGCTCCCTGTTCCATTGGTCTGATCCCCTGTTAGATTCCTTTCAAGATGGCCGCAGAATTCCCCATGCAGAACACTATATGAAAAGCTAAGAAGCCCCCACCTTCTCCAAAGCCCTCAAATTGGCACAGTGGAAACGTCATGAAAACCAGATTTGGATTCAGTACCGTCTCTACACTGTCACCCAGTTATATACCTCTTCCTGTGACATCACCCCTGCACTACTACAAAACACCACTGTCTGCTGTCTCTAACATCATGTCCTCTGTCTGATACTGAATCTTTCAAAAACTAAGCTTCTTGAGTTTCCACTGTCTATTAACTTACCTAGACCTGATATTTCTATTCCAGCAGCACACCCACTCTCCTTTACTACTTCTATTGAATCTCTTGCATGCTCATGTCACCTCCTCCCCAAAAATATCTCCAGAAACTCTGGAAACAGACACATTTCTTATTATTGATTCATTCATACAGTAACTTATTCCTGATTGGTCTTCCATTCTCCATATTCTTCCCTCATATTCCCTTCCCTGTTCTCGGTACTGCAGTAAAGCTTATCTTTCTGTCCAACTACTACACCCCCATGTCTCTACTCTGCTATTCTCACCCACAAAGCTCTCTGCAGTGCTGCACCTTCCTATATCAGTTCCCTCATTTCTGTTCACATGTTCTACATTCTGTCAACAGAATTCATAGCCTGCATAATCCTAGCCTCCCACTCCTATGTCCAAGACTTTTCTTATGCTGCACCAGGGCTCTGGAATGTGATATACTGGGCAATTAGAATAATTCTCAACATCAACATTCTAACTTTAAGTGAAACTTTAAATCTTTTTAGTCACATCTATCACACTTCATAAATGGGTCCTGTTCTTTTATAACCATTATTCCTAAACCTCATAGCGTCATTGAGCACTATGCTCCACACTCCTTGCACCTTATTGCACCTCATTTCTGTGCATGTATAGCTACTGGCTGGTGACTGTCTCCTGCAATAAATAAAGCACATTTACCTTGTTTACCTAGACTGTTCACTCTTTAGAACGGGACACTCACTCGAGGGTGACAGTGAAATACACTGACTCAGATGAGCACTGTGGACTCTTCACTAAATAATACCAAGCACAGTTTATTCCCACATGTGGCCATTACACAGCTAGTACTGCGCACCAATGCCTGAAAGGGTTTGTCTAGTGTCAGGCAAATGTTATTATGTATTAATAACATTAAATTCTATAATTTTCTAATATACTTTCTGTAACAATTCCTCACAGTTTTCTAGATCTCTGCTTGCTAACATTCATTCTATTTACTTCCAGTAGATAAAAATCAGTCCATGGTCATGTGATGTACAGTCCATGGTCATGGGATGGACACACAGGTGCACAGCTTGTTACCAGTCTAATTACTCTGCTGTGCACATGTATGTATAGTGACTGCGCTTGATATTGAAGCTCAGCCCACTCACTTGAATGGGACTGAGTTGCAATCAGGGCATGTGATTAATGAATGTCACATCACATGGCCTGTGATACAGAAGCTGCACTCTGCTAAAGCCATTGCCACTACAAGCAGCTGATTGGCAGGGGGCCCAGGCATTGGCAGGGGCCCCTGCCAATCTTGAATTGATGACCTATCTTAAGGATAGGTCATCCATTAATAAAGCCTGGAAAATCCCTTTATAGCAAGTGTGTACATAATGGGAGTACATGCAATACATATTTTCCGCTTGTCCTGATATCTTGCAGTGCACCTTAAGCAATTTTTTTTACATTTTTAATAGACATGGCATAGAATTGGTTAACATAATATATACAGTGGGTACGGAAAGTATTCAGACCCCTTTAAATGTTTCACTCTTTGTTTCATTGCAGCCATTTGCTAAAAACAAAAAAGTTCATTTTATTTCTCATTAATGTACACTCAGCACCTCATCTTGACAGAAAAAAACAGAAATGTAGATATTTTTGCTAATTTATTAAAAAAAGAAAAGCTGAAATATCACATGGTCATAAGTATTCAAGACCCTTTGCTCAGTACTGAGTAGAAGCCCCTTCCTTTTGAGATAGTACAGCCATGAGTCGTCTTGGGAATGATGCAACAAGTTTTTCACATCTGGATTTGGGGATCCTCTGCCATTCTTCCTTGCAGATCCTCTCCAGTTCCGTCAGGTTGGATGGTGAACGTTGGTGGAGCCATTTTCAGGTCTCTCCAGGGATGCTCAATTGGGTTGAGGTCAGGGCTCTGGCTGGGCCAGTCAAGAATGGTCACAGAGTTGTTCCGAAGCCGCTCCTTTGTTATTTTACCTGTGTGCTTAGGGTCATTGTCTTGTTGGAAGGTGAACCTTCGACCCAGTCTGAGGTCAAGAGCACTCTGGAAGAGATTTTCTTCCAGGATATCTCTGTACTTGGCCGCATTCATCTTTCCTTCAATTGCACCCAGTCGTCCTGTCCCCCATAGCATGATGCTGCCACCAACATGTCTCACTGGTGGGATTGTATTGGGCAGGTGAGGAGCAGTGCCTGGTTTTCTCCTCACATACAACTTAGAATTAACGCCAAAAAGTTCAATCTTCGTCTCATCAGACCAGAGAATCTTATTTCTCATAGTCTGGGAGTCCTTCATGTGTTTTTTGGCAAACTCTATGCGGCTTTCATATGTCTTGCACTGAGGAGAGGCTTCCTTCGGGCCGCTCTGCCATAAAGCCCCGACTGGTGGAGGGCTGCAGTGATAGTGACTTTGTAGAACTTTCTCCCATCTCCCTACTGCATCTCTGGAGCTCAGCCACAGTGATCTTTGGGTTCTTCTTTACCTCTCTCACCAAGGCTCTTCTCCCACTATTGCTCAGTTTGGCTTGACGACCAGGTCTAGGAAGAGTTCTGATCGTCCCAAACTTCTTCCATTTAAGGATTATGGAGGCTGCTGTGCTCTTAGGAACCTTGAGTGCTGCAGAAATTCTTTTGTAACCTTGGCCAGAGCTGTGCCTTGCCACAATTCTGTCTCTGAGCTCCTTGGGCAGTTCCTTTTAACCTCATGATTGTCATTTGCGCTGACATGCACTGTGAGCTGTGAGGTCTTATATAGACAGGTGTGTGCCTTTCCTAATCAAGTCCAATCAGTTTAATTAAACACAGCTGGACTCCAATGAAGGAGTAGAACCATCTCAAGGAGGATCTGAAGAAAATGGACTGCATGTGAGTTACATATGAGTGTCACAGCAAAGGGTCTGAATACTTATGACCATGTGATATTTCAGTTTTTCTTTAATAAATTTGCAAAAATATCTACATTTCTGTTTTTTTTTCTGTCAAGATGGGGTGCTAAGCGTACATTAATGAGAAATAAAATGAACTTTTTTGCTTTTAGCAAATGGCTGCAATGAAACAAAGAGTGAAAAATTTAAAGGGGTCTGAATACTTTCCGTACCCACTGTATATAATATAAACAATGCCAAATGATAGAAATGGTACAGAAGAGCACAAAGGGTGGAGGGGAGCAGTAACAGTCTACATCAGTTTTCAGACCTTTTACATATATATCCTCTGAATTATAAAGTGCTGCAGAATATTTTTGCACTATATAAATGCAGATAATTGTGATTAACAATGAGAAGCTTGGATCAGAATCATACTAAGACTATGTAAAGAGAGTAAATTGTATTAGTAGTCAGTGAATACACATTGTTCACATTAAGTGATTTAATATACAAGAGTTAAAGTGGTTACCTGTTTTTTATTATTGATGGCCTATGCTTAGGGTTGGCCAACAATATTCGATCTGCAGATCACCTTGCCACTACTCATGTACAGCAGGTGAGCAGCACAGCGCAAGGTATGTAAACATTACTGAGAGCTGCCCTGTTCCAGTACAGGTGATCTGCAAGGGTCCTGGGTGTTGGACCCCTGCTGATCCAATATTGATGGCCTACCTTAGGAATAGGCCATCAATATTAAAAAGCAGATAACTCGTTTAACTTAGGATATCTATCTATAAGGTTTACTGAAGTAAGGCTAGGTTCACACTTGCGCTGGGCTCTCTGTCATTCGGGTCCACTGGGGGGCCTCCCTCCCCAGAACCCATGGGCTAAAATGGGGTCCGTCAGGTTTCCGCCCTTTTTATACTGAAACCAGCGGAGAGAAAAGTCCTCCATGCAGGACTCTTCTCTCCGCCAATTTTAGGGATATTCTGTGACGGAACCTAGCCTAATTCTGCTGTATTGGCTTTTGTCATCCAACCTTCACAGACCCACGTAAATGACAATAATCGGGCCGTCTAATATCTCCACTGTATAGCCAGCTAAGGGATGATGTATATCTCTGCTAGCGTCAGAATTAAGCAGAAATTGCAGTTACCTGATGTAGTTTATCTCACGCTCCATTATAATAAACTGAATCCCATGAAAATCTGAGCTGTAATTTAATCAAATGCCATTTCTGTATTAATACTCAGTTAAAAAGTCCACACCATGGGAAATCTGACTCTGTCTACAGAAGCAGGCCATTATTATGACACCATTCATCATCTGATGTGGACTGGTGATGTCCTTGGACATTTTGCTTACATGGTGCTGAAATCTACTCGGGGGAGGGGAGGACATACTTGAATTGTCTTGCATTGTAGTTGATAAAATATTTCACAGGAGAGGCGTGATAGACTGTCTTGGGTTAACTCTTTCACTATAATGACCTAGTAGATTCCAGAAGCCATAGCAGATAATGGATTTGTCTTCAGAACTTTAAATGTCCAGTACATCAAGACCTAGAACATTGAAGAGCTGGATCTCGTGTTCCTATTGTTTGTGATAAGCCACACAAATAGTAAGAACAAGTGACAGAAAAATCTGTGTTTAATTTGAGGCTCTACTGTGTGTGGCCTCGGCTTAAAGGGATAGTCTTATCTTAGACATTTATGGCACATCCAAAAGACTTTCCATAGATAGATTTTCATACATTTTTCGTAGACATATTTTAAAAATGTGAGTTCTACCTCTGGGACCCACAACTGTTTTAAGAACCCCTGTCCTCACTACATGCTTATTAGTATTCAGAACTCTCAAAGAAGTGAATAGAGAGAACCATTGTCCGATGACCAGAAATTGCCTTCATATAATCGATGGGCAAATATTATGCAGTTTTGCAATTCATTGTTATTAAAATACCTTTTTTCCATCGCCAGTTGCTTGTTTACTGTTCGTGTAAAAAAAAAATTGCTCATAGTCTGCGCAATATGCCAAATGTTTGGCTGACGTTGGCTAACCATGCCATGCCATTTTCAGCCGAATGATGGCCAAATATATTCAACAGTTTGGAAAGTTTTTGGGCAGAATAACATCTGCCATCACAAATGGTTGTTCGCAGCCAATGGTTCCAGGAAATTGCCACTCTTATTACTTGAATAGGAGCAGCTACGCCCGCTTCCCGTTCACTCCTGTAACTTCTGGTGCCCGGAGACTGTGGATAGGTTATCAGTATAAAAAATCATTTTGGAGCTGGACTACCCCCTAAAGATGAGCATACCACTTTCAAGACCTATTGTATAACCCTAAAAATGGATTCTAATGGATTTTATTTTTTTGTATATAGACATGTATGGCATTTCTTTTTGTGCACACAGGGGCACAATGTTTAAACCTGGTTGAGTAAGCCCATATCTGATCCCCTCCACCCATATATTACACCCTTACATCTCTAGGATCCCAGGAGAGGGGCACCATATGGCCAGCACAATGGTACTGTGCCACACAAAAGTTGGCAACCGTATTATACAACTCATCTATTTACCTGTGTTAGAATAGTTGTCTGTATGTGTAAAGACCAGACAATTTTTTAGTTTTTATGGCCACAGTTCTGCAGAGCTTTAATTTTCAGTCAATTTACTCAGATGCCCTTTTTCTTTAAAGATGAAATCACTTTCAAGCATCCTCTGCTTATAATTCCCATAAATGTACATAAAATATACCTGGAATATTGGCCGCCATTAAAATATTCCTCCAAGTGAACAGCCTGCCTATTTGCTTCAAACCAGTGATATTGTACTGTCATACTGACAGGGGATGAATAGTTAAGCAATTATTTTATATTGTCGCACAATAAGCCATTAAAAATTCCAAAGGTTAAATCAGGGGAAAAAATTTTACAGACATTGATTGGGAAAGGAAGGGTCAGTCTAAGACCATGTGCACATGACCATGTTCTGTCTGGGCAAAAACTGTCCGTATGTGGGACGTATTTCCCGGACTGAACAGTGCGGTATGAAATGGATCTGCGCTATTGTGAGCTCCTGAATGGTTACAGTACTGACTCACTCAGTAACTCACTCTCTAATATCCGTTCAGTACCACAGTAATCCGGTGGTTTGGGAGCGTAAAGCATTATGACTTACTATGATACAGAGAGTTCTGTTTCACATAGCTGTGCTCAGTCCAGGAAATATGGCCCACACATGAATCATGTTTCCAGGACAGAATGCAGTCTTGTGCATATGGTCTAAGGCTGGGCTCACATGGCTACAATACTGTACTTTAGTTTTATATGGCCGTATGGTCTATATAATATAGACGTGTTTTAGCCATCAACTGACCTCTTTGGCCTTCTTCATCCCGGTCATTCTATCATCTACCTTAAAGGGGTTACTCGTAAACACAATCCCTTTATAAAAAGTCTTGGTAGGTCTGGTTTCTCCCAGTCACCAGCTGTAATTGCTGGGGTAAGCCACAAGCAACATTACTCCTGCCGCAACCACTACAGGGAAAATGTAGCCGGTCATGAAATACATGGACACACCAGGTGCACAAGGGGCATGTATACTTGTAAGGGTTTATGATCTCTCTAAGCCCCAATAGGGCATGTAATTTAATTGTATACTCCATTTATTATCTCTAAAAACATACACTGAGTAACTTGTATAAAAGAAATAGAAGAATTGACCCTCGGGAGATGCCACGTAACAGTTGTAGCGAATTAACTTTTGGTGACTAAGACTCTCCAGCTGTTCTGAGGAGCTCCATGTGTGCGATCCATTGTAAGTGAATGACCTGCTGCGTGATGTGACATGGCAGGGATTTTTACTTAGCTTGGATTAAGTGAATGGGACGTGACACATATATTGAAGTTATTACTATATAAATTTACTTTTCTTTAGACAAAATTTTTCAGTTAAAATCTACTTTACAAATTAACTAGATAAGAAATTTGTTTCACGATTTACAATCAAAATAAGACCAGCTTCACACAAATGTATTCAGAACATTAAATATGGATCATATATCGGACATATTTGAGTTCCAAGTATCAGTCATCTAGATACTACTAGGAGTCCTTGCCTCCTCTCAGAACTTCTGTTTCACTTTAGACTAAGGCCCCACATTGCAAACAGCAGCTAAATAAAAATGCTGCAAATACACATTACGTTTTTTTCTGCAGCGTTTTTCATTGTGTTTTCACGGTGTTTATCTCTGCGGATTTTCTTACTTTATTAAATCTATAAGGAAAACGCTTGCATTTCTGCAGCTAAAATTGAAATGCTGCGGTTTTTTTCCCGCAATGTGTGGATGGGATTAGCCACAATTACGTTCACTTTGCTGGTTCTGTAAGACGCAGCATTTTTTTTTTTTTTTTTTTTTTTTGCTGCATTTCTGCAGAAGGCAAAAACTCTGTTTCCACAACATACAGACTTAGCCTTAAACCCTTAGGGGTTACCTAGTTTTTAAAAAAATATTGGCCAAATGGCGGGATGCATCAATACAAAACACTTCCTAATATCTCCTGTTTTAAATTCAGCACTGTTTATCTGATTTATTTTCAGGTCATTAACCTTAGCTGTGATGTTTCACTTTCAAGCTAACTGCCCCTCCACGTAAGCACTTCACCCAGCAAACAAAACATCACAGCAGCATGTGACCTCAGATGTGGGAATGATTTATTATTTGTGATTTCATTGCAGGGAAGAGTGGAGAAGGGAGGGGTACACAGAGAGTGAGAGCAGGCAGATGAATTGGGGGAAATGTAGTTTGTCCACAGATTCACTGCATGTAAATAACAGTGATACAAGGAACAGCAAGTAAAATAAAACCAAGTAAAAAGTGCACAAGGGAACAGAGAGTATTTAGCACTGCTGTGGATGTACTTGCAGATCATTTTTGGAAGCTGGATAACTTCTTTAATGTCCTACTTTAATCATGTCTTAAGTAGGGGAGGCAGGGGACTTTTCCCATTATAGATGACTATGATGGTTGGCATCCAGGATTCCTGGGTCAGTGTTAGGTCCAGGAAGTATGGCTGAATCTTGTGTGTTTCACTGATCATATTCACCTGTGCAAAGCAAGTCTAAAAATAAAAAGGTGACAGCTGAAACTGTGACAAGCTGAGCCATATTGTAGTTGCATATTGCCATGGAATTTTTATGAAATCTGTCAGAATAAAAACTGGTCTTGTGCACCTTTATGATAACCCTGGTACTGCTTCATAGAAAAGGCAGCCATAGTACAACCATGTACATGAGTCCTAATGCTAAAAGACTGCATACCTATGTGGAACAAACCAGTCAAAGTCACCAAGTTTGCAGTTCGTGACAAGAGACTTTAAAAAGCATAAAACAAAAGGGGTATGTATGTTCACGTGTCAGATTTTCAGATTGTGAACCTGGCTCATATTTTATGACAAGATTTCTCCCGCAGATGTGCACTGTGAAGTGTATGAGGATTAGGTCTCTGCTGCCTTGGCTTGTACTGTGTGTTCTGATACGTTTCTATCATAGTGAACACTAATTTTTTTTTTTTTCATCAGTTTGTGTTACAATAGCTCTTCTGTGACATCAGACCACATAGGCAAGCCTTTGCTCCCCACTTGGGTCAGTGAGCCTTGAGAACCCATGAGCCGTTCCTATGCTTCACTGGTTGACCGCCCTTATACCACTTTTAGTAGGTGCTAACCACTGTATATCGTGGATCCATATGTGTACCTCTATTTCCATTCATTCTTACCCTGGATACAGCTCTTGGCGAATGCCTCACCGGGTAGTTTGAGGGTCCCCTGTTCTCCACATAGGAGCAGGTCTCAGTGATGGGATCTCATCTTTCAGACATTTATGACTTATCCTGTGGATATGTCCGAGGTGGGAATATTCCTCTAGTGAAAAAAGTTGATCTGCATGTAAGCAACAGGAAAATAAACAAAATGGATCAGTGGTTGCACAGGTATTTGTGTAGGTCATTTGCATGAATCGCAGCTTCTAGAACTTCAACAATCTGAATGTAGGACATGTTTTACCTTTTTGTTTCAGAAAATACTTAGATGGTGTTCTCCTTAAACTCAGTGCTATGGAGTTGGTCGGCCCAGCCGATTCTACCGGCCCGACTCTTGCGAAAGTAAATATGCAACATATTATACATCTAATTCTACAATATTGATAATTGTATAAAATAATTTCAAATAATTCATAATTAAGTTGGAAACTTTTTTTCCGACTCCAGCCCAAACCGGTCCCTACTGCGACTCAACAGCCTCGCTTAAACCAATGTCAGTAAAAGGGTTTCCATACAGTGTGCTCCCGTCTATTACAGATGTTTTACTTACACATGACTTTGTAGTTAACACTGCCTTTCCTTTTTTACTTTTTTTTGTAGGTTTTTCTTTTTTCTTTCCCACATAACCTGACCTAGTTGATGGCCGGCAGTTGGTAAAATGAATTTTTCATCTGGATTAACCGTATTTGGATAAACCAGTTAGTGCTCCACGCATATTAGAAGGGTTTATTGGTCTAGCGTTGCGTATAGGCTGGCATCTGGATCAACCATGCAGAGATTAACCAGGCTCAGCATCGTGACAATATACCCATCCTTGATGAAAAGTGGAATAGTCTAAGCCCCCCGCATCATGTGATGAAATGTTTTTTTAGGTCACATTTCTCTATTTTGTAAACAAAGTCGTAGCCGGAAAATCCTAAAACCATGGCAAAATATTTTCCGTCTTTTGCTTTTGTATCAGAATGAACGTCATTTTGCGCTTGCCATTTCCGAATTAGCCTTTGCTAGAAGGATTTTTAATTTTCTTCAGTGTACATTCCATGAATAGCTCCTGCTCTAGGCCAACGTACAGCTATTTATATACACGTGATGAATATTCAGAAGCTGCAGATGCTATGGACTCAGGTGGTCTTAGATGTTAAGGTGATGGAAGGAGGCCTCAATCCAACTCATTAATCCATAAGCATCAGTGAACAGAGCTGGAAAATTGCAATAAAAAAAAATCTACAATGATTTCTATCCCTGCTATTGTATCTGGATCATATTTGTCTCTGCAGGACTGAGTTGCATTGGGGGTTTATGTGTACAAAGGCTTTATTTTACCTCCCTCTATGAATTTGTTGGGGGGGAGACAGTATCCAACACACACAGTGTTAATAAAATCCTCCCGTCACATTGTGTTCTGCATAATGCAGGGGCTATGTGACTCTCTTTTCTTATTCTTTGCTCTATATTTTGCCTGTATCATCAGCCGCTATATGGCAGTGGGAGGTTGCTCTGCGTCTTGGGTTCAGAGACTTGCACAAGGACACATTTTGGTCCTAAGCTGATGACAAAGTGCATGTTTTAGCTTGCAGCTCCTGGATTGGGAAGCAGATTGTGATGCTGGGTCGTTGCTTGTGCAGCTCCACATGACTGTTCCTCTGCATAGAGCATCATTAGGAGCAATCCCCCTTTACTGGGATCACTTAGACACTTCCAGCTGGTAGCAGGGGGATACAGCAGTCAACCAGCACACTCTGCTTCAGCTGTCCTTCTCATTGTACTTCTGCATAACAATGACTGGGGACGCTCCAGGTACTGGAAGGTAGAGGAAGAAGGGATGTGAGCACTGGATATTTACACGGTTCCTCAGCCTGAGCCTGCGTACTGGGCTTGCAGCTCTGTCTCTCCATTTGTTGGAGTCTTCCCTGTCAAGCTGGATAGAAGGTGCATAAGGGTATACCACCTTTTTCAAGGGACCCTTGTTACATGGGATATTCTCTCTCATAATGGCTCATGCAGCATCCCAGTTAAAGAAGAACAGGGATCTGGAAATAAATGCAGAGGAGGAAGCTAAGGAGAAAAGGAGGCACAGGAAACGCTCCAGGGATCGTAAGAAAAAGGTATAATTTCTGCATTTGACAGATGGATAGGCTGTATGTTGATTTCACATGTGTAAATCCAACCTTAGCATGGCGTGAAAACAAAATCACATTTCACACTGCCCTGGACTACTGCAGAGATGATGCAGGAGGTGTGTGTGTGCTGTACACACATGTCAGTCTTCTTCATGGGATTTTCAAGCATCTGATTCTCCCACTTCTATGGCTTAGCTCTTCAGTACCTATGTTTGCCATTAAACGTCTTTCCAGGATATGTTATGCATTGTCTTACATAATGAAATTTGCCACTCTTTTCCGAAATATATGTATGGACATACAGGAGTGTGTGGCTTCAGTTTGTATATATATATATAACTGCAATTTTGCTAAATATGGTATACATCATATTGATTTATTATTATTATTATTATTATTTATATATATATATATATATATATATATATATATTCATGTATGTATGTATATAAATATATATATATGTGTGTGTGTGTATATATATATATATATATAATATTTCATGTCATATCAGTGGCCATGTTTCATAACTTAGATGCTGCGCTATTTTACCACTGCTGTGACCTCATTCTAAATCGCTCACTATGACAATACCATCGCACTCGTACGTGGTTGACGTAAAATTTTTCTGACACTGTTGCTAAATAATTCATCTCAAACAGCGCCTATAAGATAAAGCATTTTCTCCTGCATTTCTCTTGGTGTCGTGGTCTTTGCCTGGGACAAAGGGCAATTAAAATGCATGTTCCTATAGAGGATTGAGGAGGCAGTGGGGGAGACCCTGTCCTCCAATTTGGTAGATGAGGCCCAGCAGCATTTTGCCTCCCATCACGTGAAATTAATAAATATTGACCAGGAGGCCGTAGATCGAGCCCCGCAGTTTACAGCTATAGGTTTTTCCCTTTTCTTTTTATGATCCTTTGTGATATTCCCTGAAGGACAGATAATCCTAATTTACTGAGGGCATTGATGCATGAGCTCCCTCAATGACATGTAGATTTGCTGCAGTACATGTGCATCCCCCTGTTGTAACACATAAGGCATCGCACCACTTGGCTTCCTTTTTGTATACACTGTTACATCCACACATATCCTCATAGGAAACCATTCCCCATTGTTAGATGTGACATAACAGAGCGGCTCCAGGTACTGTCATTGATGAGGATACCCCTAGGTATCATATTGCTCAGCGTATTCCCTCTTATTACTCTGCATTAAATCCCCCCCAAAACTGCATTGATGGCAGCGGTGAAAATATGTGACATTACTTGTCAACCTTGGCTGATCACTGTGGCGGATCGGCCATTGTGTTCTCCGTGCCCTTAACATTTCTGTGTGTGATCCGGATGTTTATTGACCAGACAGAAAATAGCATGGAAGATGCAAGACGCTTGTTGGCATAGCATTGTGATTTCAAGGAAAATGGAAGATTTGATAGAGATTCGTGGATGAATCCTATATACATATATTGATTTCGGAGACTGCTATAGATACTTTGCATGCCACATTCCCTGGGGTGTATACAAAGCAGGCATACACGTGTCTAGCACCAAAATATGACACCACAATAATAGATGCAAGGAGTAATATAGGCTTCAGCAATTGTCGTCTGGACAGCTCCAAGTAATGAAGCTGACTCCTAGCCAAATCCTTGATATGGCTTCTAATTTATAATAAGTATATTACTACTTTGAGATCATTATATTCTTATTATGGTATGTTTCTATATACTACATTGCTGGTGAAAAGTACAAAGTGCTCACATACTGCACCTCTGCAGCAATTGGCCACTGTTCACACTGTGCCCCCCCTAATGTTGGTCTTTTGAGTCATTATTATCAATTTGTAAACTTTAACGCAGAATGACAATAGCAGTGACATGCGAGATTTAAAGCGTCCTCTTCCATTCTTCAGGCATTTTTCTATTACCGTAAGACCACCTCCTCAGTATAGAGGGGGAGAGATGACTGAAAAGGGTATACATTGTGGTGTGTGATGCCTTTGTCTTTCCAGCAGGGCTTTGATCATGTGCCTGGGCTGACTGATTATATATGAGGCCTACAGACAATGCACAATAAAACTACATCCTACCCGTATTCACAGAGGCCTATTAACATGCTAAATGGGCTACGCTTTCTCAATACCGACACTAAAATCTGGTGTCCTCCTAGTCAGTCATGTTACGGTTACAAATTTTAGTAACTGAGCTGTATTTGTCAGTAAATTTGTAAGTTTTATGCTTTATAAAAATCTAAAATACAAAAAAACTTGTATGTTTGTTGCTAGACACATATGCATTATGATCTATAGTGTTTGTATTGGTATGATGTATAGTGCACTTACAGGATGTCATTACTCTATAATGCAGCAGTTTTATCGTCTCTAAAGACCTTCCGTGGAGACAGATTCACACTCACGGTATTGGAATTAGATCAAGCAAATGTTTCAAGTGTAAAAGTGCAATGTTGAAGTCCATTATATCGACATTTATGTTTAGGGTAAAGAACAGGGTGTGGTTTGCTGTAATGGACAAGTCAGCATTTCTGTTTCCTGCAGTAAGTCAACCCAAAGTAGTGGAGTCTTCCGACACCTAGTACAGTCCTGTGGAGACACTCCAACTTTCTATATACTTGTGTGTGTGTAGTGTAATATACATGTGATCTAGATTAGAGTTTACCTACTGCCAGAATTGTCATATGCAGTCAGTCAATCCGGCAGAATCCAAGGTAGCCATCGAGACTCTATGGCAAAAGCCTGTGGCCAGATGAAGACATCTACAGCTCTACAGCATAAAATTTTGGAGCATTAAGGCTGAGGCTCCCCAGCTTATTTTGTTGCATTTTTTTGAGCCAAAGCCAAGAATGGCTACAGAAGGAATGGGAATTCTATAGGAAGCTTCTTATACTTCTCCCTTCTGCACAATCCACTTTTGACTTTGGCTCAAAAAGGAAACAAAATCTGCAACAAAAAAAGGTTTCCGCAACATGGGGCCTCAGCCTAAAGGGTTTTTTTTCCCCCAGGCTTGAGATACTAATGATCTATCCTTAGGTTAGTTCAACAATATCAGATCATGGAGGGTCAGACACCCAGCATCCCCACAGATCAGCTGTTATCAGCAGGCTCCGGAGCTGCACAGTGCATGGAGCCATAAGCAGGCAGCTCTGTATACTTGTGCAGTGCTATTGCAGTGCAGCTCTGTATACTTGCGCAGTGCTATTGCAGTGCAGCTCTGTATACTTGTGCAGTGCTATTGCAGTGCAGCTCTGTATTCTTGTGCAGTGCTTATTGCAGTGCAGCTCTGTATTCTTGTGCAGTGCTTATTGCAGTGCAGCTCTGTATACTTGCGCAGTGCTATTGCAGTGCAGCTCTGTATACTTGTGCAGTGCTATTGCAGTGCAGCTCTGTATTCTTGTGCAGTGCTTATTGCAGTGCAGCTCTGTATACTTGTGCAGTGCTATTGCGGTGCAGCTCTGTATACTTGTGCAGTGCTATTGCGGTGCAGCTCTGTATACTTGTGCAGTGCTTATTGCAGTGCAGCTCTGTATACTTGTGCAGTGCTATTGCGGTGCAGCTCTGTATACTTGTGCAGTGCTATTGCAGTGCAGCTCTGTATACTTGTGCAGTGCTTATTGCAGTGCAGCTCTGTATACTTGTGCAGTGCTATTGCGGTGCAGCTCTGTATACTTGTGCAGTGCTATTGCAGTGCAGCTCTGTATACTTGTGCAGTGCTATTGCAGTGCAGCTCTGTATACTTGTGCAGTGCTTATTGCAGTGCAGCTCTGTATACTTGTGCAGTGCTATTGCGGAGCAGCTCTGTATACTTGTGCAGTGCTATTGCAGTGCAGCTCTGTATACTTGTGCAGTGCTATTGAAGAGCAGCTCCTATTCACTTGAATGGGAGTAGAGCTGCAGTAAACCAGCACAGTGACTACATAGTGAAAAGAGCAGTTTGCTTCTGACCTCATACACTGTTGCTAGTTCTGGCAGCAATGGCTGCTGATATCAAGATGATGGGTGGGGCTACTAGGCTTCAGACCCCATGATCTGATATTAATGACCTAGCCTAAGGATAGGTTATCAATATCTTTGTCTTGGAAAACCTCTGTAAGAGCACCCTGTGTAAATATTCCAGGGTTATTGATTGATGATATATCCTAAGGATAGGTCATAAACTGAAAATCAGTGGGGATCTGACACCCAGGACCCCCACCCATCATCTTTTTGAAGAGAGTGCAGCATTCTGGTGAGTACTGCGGCCTCTCCACAAGCACAGTGCTGTACATTTGTATAGTGGTTGTGATTGGTATCACAGCTCAATCCATGCACTTGAATGGGCCCAAACTGTGACGTGGCCATGAATGTGACATCACAAGGTCCAGAAAGCAGAAGTGGCGCTTGGGAGCAGCAGGTTTTGGACACCTACAGGTCATTAATCAATAAAGCCTGGATAACCCCTTTAAATCAAATATGGGTCAGAAATGTTTTCAATATATAGTATATGCCAAATGCATCCATAGGCTTTAAAGGGATACTTTGCTCTCTCTCTTTTATGATATAAGAGAGCTGCTAAAGGGGTCATAAATATTAAAAAGAAAAAAAAAAACACTCCTCCCCAGGACTCCGATTGCAGCAGTGGCAGCTTTGGTCTTCAGTTTACAGGTCCCCCAAGCTGTTTGTGCCAGATGGCCGCTGTAGCCAACCACAGGCCTCAGCGGTCACCTCCTCACAAATGGCACGTCACAGCAGTCATGTGCTGTTCATGAAGAGACGGCTGCTGAGGCCTGTGATTGGCTGCTGCAGTCCTCGCACACAAACGCGATGTCACTGCTGATGTCAGCGGGGCAACATCTACAACTGTATACAGATGACCAGAGCTGCTACTGCTGCTAGAAACTGAGGTCTAGAAAGGGGCGATTAAAGTTTGTTTATGCCCCTTCAGCAGCCCTATTAAACAGTTAGAAAAATAAAAAGTTGGACAACCCCTATAAAGAGAATCTATCTCCTCCCCTTACATGTCTGTTTTATTAAATACTTGTATTCCCCATGAAATAACAATTCAGGAGCATTTTTATTTATAGCTGTGTTTTGCCGCTCCTCTGTTATTCATGTGTCCTTACACAGTCTGACATTGTCCAGTCCGTGCTACTCGTGTCAGAAAATCCAGGAGGAATAACAGAAGAACTCTAAGAAGACAGAGTTCTAAGTAAAGTTGCTCCAGAATGATTATTTCAGGGGGAATACAGGTATTTACTAAAACGGACATTTTAAGAGAGGAGACCGGTCTTATCTAATTGACAGGGCATCTTCTATGTCCATTCTTAAAGCTATGGGAAACCACAGCCCCATCTCGTGCCCATGGGATTTGTAACCAATGAGATGTGCAAATGTTATCTCATCTTGTCTGTGACATCTTCCGTCTTGTTGTTGCTCTGGTGTTGTATATGCATTTCATGTATTGCTCCTTCTGTATATCGCATAGACTATAAAAATGGCCTCTAGGTAGGAATCTATGGTGGAAAATACCCTAATGCGGCATTGGAGACCTTCACTACTGGAGCATTCATAGTCTGGACTACCTGGTTCACTCAGTGCAGCCTCATAGGTGATGTCTAGGTTATACACTTTATTATGCTTATTGGCATTTCAGTCTTATAGATGTTCAGGACAGGTTATAGAGTTTATTATAGTTCTTATTGGCATTGCAGTCTTTGTGCATACAGTAGATCGCTCTTAAATATACATTAACATAAGTGATATTGCACACTATAGCTCAGCTGTGGTTCATTGAGAAGAATCATGCGTTTTCAGTAGGATCATTGATCCCCAGGACAGCTATGGTTTTGCAATGCACAAAAACAATAGGAAACATCTGGACTTGCCAATAAAGGGATCTGTCAATGCAAAGAGTATGACTTTCCCAACAATCCTGGCCCTGGAACCTGATTCTTAAATACACCACTATTTTATATGCATTGCCAGATAAGCGGTATGGAGCGTCTGCATATTGCATGATAAGGACGCTTGCCATCTCATACAATGAATGGTAAATTGACCCTATGCCATTGTACACATGGTCCAGCTGATGCTTTCTACTATGCTACACGGAAATCTTAGGTCAAGTGAATTTAACCCCTAGCTGACAATCTTGTAGAAGGAATATTTATGTGACAGATAAAATGTTGCAAAGTAATTTTTACAATGTGGACATAGACAAGAGGGCCAGATGCCACTGACAAAGGCTTTTGTTCTCGAGCCCCGTAATCTTTGTTGTACTAAATATATGCATATAGCATCAGTATATCATCACCTCCTTACATCCTAATGGGCTTAGTAGCCCATAAAAATATATCAAACAATTGCTCCAAGCAAATATGTGTACTGTAACATGCATTATGTTATATCATATTGTCTTGTTTGACATAATGTGGTGTAGGAGGAGTAGGCTGGAATAGTCATGAATTTACAACTACATACATTATATATGCATTACAGAAGCATATACCGTATGTAGTATAATGTTGTACCATGTTAACCATAGAAAATAGTGGAAGAGTGAAGAAATCAGGCGATACCTTTTAGAGGCTAACTGAGTATATTTGATAGTAAGCTTTCGAGAGTTTAGCTCTCAGAGTCTGATAAGTAATTACTGAAAATTACTTAGAATTGTAATTGCAGTCGCCATAATGGACATAATGTAGAGGAAAAGGAGGATACAAAAGGCTACCACTGACTGATGTGTAAAAGGAGTCCGTATAGTGAATAGCAGCAGGCAGCTGGTCAGTATAGCCAGGGTATACTGTGGGTGGAAGTATGTTTGTGGTGATAGAGTGCATTTGTGTAGCAGACAGAGGACTGTAGCACTAGGGGTTAGAGAGAACAGGACCCTGGGCACACCAGACTCTGAATTGGATTTCTTACAGTGCAGTTTCTTTGAAGAAGACTTCAAAGTGCAAATATATAAGATGCTGACATGATATCAAAGGAAGACAAGTATTTTCCTTTGAAATAATGAGAAAAAGAAAGCGGTGTAATTTCCAAATAAAAATATTGCAATGATATTTTATGTAACAAATGTAGAATAAGGCTACATTCTGAGTCTCCATCGCAATGTCCATCAGAAATCCCAGGTAGTTTTCTTCAGGGAGTTTCTCTGGACCCTCTTACTTACCTCCTTAATCTGCCCCCCAGACATTTGGGTTAGAAAACATCTAAGGCTCGGTTCCCATCTGTGCTTGTATTCCATAAGGGGATTCCATTCCCCTCTCTGCATGAAAAATGCGGAGAGAAAAGTGCTGCATTTTTTGCCCTTTTTGGGCAGAAACTGAACGGAAACCACGCGGAAACCATTATAGTCTATGGGGTCCGTGGGTTTCCTAAGGTAACCGCTTTTTTATGCGGATTAGGTTTCCGTTCGGGGGTCCCCGAGCGCAAATGTGAACTGGGTCTAAGCTATTTCTCTTCCTATGTACAGTGGCTAAAACACTCATTTCCCTCCACTGGAGAGGGGTGCTCCCCCCTACGGGCCCTGAGTTGATAGCCCGTATGAAGGATGTTCACAGTCTGGAATTCTTGTCAGCCTCCCTCAACCACAGGGTGGTGGCCTTCGAAGCAATCTGGCCCCCATGGGATACCTATTGTAACCTACCCTTTCCACCTCCTCCCTTTTATGTTCTCCACTCTTGTCTTTGTCTTATGTTACTTGGCCGTGTGTCATGGCACTATTTCCCTTCTTGTTATACTATATTGTTAAGAACGTTAATAAAAATGACAGTTTAAAAAAAAAAAAAAACCCCAGACAAAAAAGATCTGCAAGCACCACTTTTTTGTCAGGCAATTTCGGGGGGGGGGGGGAAATGCAGACCCAAAGGACCCCATATACCAAGGTATATGAAAAAGATGTCTGCTGCTTCACATTTCGTTACATTCCCAGCCTCTGCTAATCCATATCCTTCTCTTCAAGTAGGCGTAGACATTAAGATTTCCTAGTAAGCAGATGAATGGTCCCATTTTTGTTCATTTATTCATTTATAGTACTGTTAACATGCACCTGACACCTAATCCTTGTCTGATCGCAGGGACCCCCAATGATCATGAGTGCTGAGGTTCTGTGTGCCCCATATGAAGGGAGCAGCAGGTCGATCATGTTCTCTCACCTCTTTTATCTGTGTACTTGGCTTCACTTTGGCAATCCATTCAAATGGGGGACAAAGTACCCCTATTGTCTTCCTCCGAGGAGATCCCAGTGGTCAGACCCCACCAATTAGACACTTTATTACCTATCCTGTGGATTGGCAATACATTGAAAATTTGGTCATTGAAATTCAATGCATTGAAACTCTTTGCAGGTGTGGTTATTTGGACTATTTGTTGACATTCTTTCCATACCTGTCTCCCAGTACTGACTGGCCTCTGCTTGCCCTGACCATGGATTTGAATAACTATGTCTCTGCCTTTTGTACCTTGCATTACAATTCTAAGTGCAAGCCTTCAGCCATTGTTATCACTACTCCATGAACTGGGTTTTCCTATGCAAAGTCCGTACCCCTTTGAGTGGACATTTTTAAAGTGAAAAATATAAAATATTATAGTCCCTCCCATGGTTTAGCCCTCAGCCACATCCATACCATAAGGGCAGGTTTATGCAATCACAAGCTCCTGAGGCTAATTTGTGACTGTAGTCCTCCTGTGGTGGTGGAGTGTGTGGAGTTTTGTCATCAGAAAGCAGACTTGCAGATAGATAGGTTAGGGTGGTTTCCCCTTGTGAATTGTTGCTGCCATTGCCGAGATATTGCTGTTTTTTTTAATATGCAAATATACTGTTTCGAGCAACAAGATTGTTGCCATTGCCTCAAAGATGAAAGTGACAACACCATCGTTGCTCCAAAGTGCTCATTTACATATTGTCAAAAACCATGATATCTCGGCAGTGGAGGCAGCGATTCATAGGGGGAAAATGCCATTTAATTTAGGTAACCCTATCTATTTGTGGGGTGGGTTGATAGGATGGGTTCTGGTTTTTCTGCTGGTTATGCTCAAAGGTCACAGCTGAACAATTGGGGTCTTAGCAAATAGATAACCTATAAGAAGCCATTAAACAATTATGCAGAGAGACCTTCATCCATTTTCTACACCACTCTATTATTAAATACTAGCAGAAGGACCCGACTTCGCACGGGTATATATTTCATTTTTTGTTTGTGTAGTGGCCCCATTAAGAATTGGCCAGTTTTGCACTTGACATCCAGTATGGCAGTCCAGTATAGGTACAGTCTATTTATGGCTGTGTTGTTATGGAAACCTGGTAAATGAAATGTGAATTTATATTGGCTGATGCACGTCATATAACTGAATATTTAAGGACCTGCGAACTGCTATTGACTCATACAGATCATAAATAGCTTGGTTTCTATGGAAAACTGGTGTAAAGCTGTATGTATGTCAAGACTGAAGAACCTGCGATTTTCCATTGGTCCATAAGCATCATGTGATCATGTGTATCTCAGTTTGGATATCAGTGAAAGATCTGCGATCGGTTGTTATGGAAAACCTGGAGTAAAGATGTGTGTATGTGACCTTGTATAACAGTGTCATCCACAGCGCCCTGCCCCTTTAAAGCTGACCTACAGCAGTGAATAAAAATGGCTGGGTTGTTATGGAAACATGGAGTGCAGCTGTGTGCCTGTGGCTGACAATGCCTTGTCAGATTGGAGATGGGCTTGGATCTGCTGAGAGTTTTCATTAGTTCGAGCAGCAGCCATGTATTTTGCTGCAGGGGGCATGAGTAGTTTAAAAAGTTTTCAATTTATAAGAATGCTGAAATCCAGTATGGCCGTCCAGTCAGTGGTGCCATTATCAGAGCGGTCATGCTGTGTAAATTTCTGCTGACATCTTTAAAAAGAGTGGTTTTAACTGCTGAATTGGAATATATTATTAGCCCCTTATGAATCTGTTGGAGGAAACGTGTTCGCGACGGGCAGCTATTGTCCAAGCAGGATAGTCAGTTCATAAATACAGTTGCAGTATTGACACAATTATTGCCTTTTCTGGGGAACCTGTGGTCTTCTGAGTCCTGTTGGTGTGGCATTAGACCAGTATCCTCGGGATATAGGAGTACACAGTATTCCTTAAGTTATTATAGTAAATGTATTTTGGGCAGTTGTTTCAATCTGCATACTGTTCTGTGTATGGAGGCAGTTTAGTTAGACTCTCATTAATATACTATCAGCATAGGGCTATTTGTTATATGATTGAATGGTCTCATGTGTATTGAAGCCACCATACAATTGTTAGTATATTTATCCAGTCGCTCTGAGTGGATTTTTCTCTTTTTTTTTTTTTTAATCTAAATCCCAATTGGGTATATAGGATCATTTTGATATTTCATTTTTAAAAAATAATATTAATAAAAGTGAAGTTTTATGGATTAGTTGTCTCTGTGAATTGAAACATGGAGTACAGCTGTGTGCATGTGGCTGACATACCTTTTCAGATTGGAGACGGGCTTGGGTCTGCTGAGAGTTTTCATTAGCTCGAGCAGCAGCCATGCGTTTTGCTGCTGGGGGCATGAGTAGTTTAAAAACGTTTCAATTTATAAGAATGCTTTAATCCAATATGGCAGTCCAGTCAGTGGCGTAAATACCGGGGTAGCAGTGGTAGCGGCTGCCACAAGGCTGGGGACATTAGGGGTCCCGGCAGGTCCCTGATGTTTTTTTGTTTAATAGGCCATTACCTGCTGGTGTAACACCAGCAGGTAGCGGGCCCTATTTACTTACCGATCCCCGCTCCTGCTCACGGCCACCTGCACTTCACCTTCTGCGGAGGCGGCTGTGAGCAGAGACCCCAGAGTATAATGATCGGAGGTGCCGAAGAGTTGAGGGAACATAAAAAACACTGTTACTTACCTATCCCACGCTCCATCAGGCTTTGGGCCTCCTTGGTGATGTTCCAGACGTCGGTGGGCCAGTCCAACGTCATTATGCGTCGCGATGCATGCCTGGCTCACGTGACAGCTGGTCCAACATTGAAGAGGTAGCAGGAAGTGCGCATAATACTATATGAAGGGGCCACTATGGGGCATAATGCTGTGTGCAAAGGCCACTATGGGGCAGAATAGTGTGTGTGTGTAGGAATGCAGTTTGTGCGGGGGGGGGGGGTTGCCGAGGGGGGTCCCATGTCAAATGTTTGCCTTGGGGCCCAGCCATTCCTAGTTACGCCACTGAGTCCAGTATAGGTACAGTCTATTTATGGCTATGTTGTTATGGAAACCTGGTCAATTAAATGTGAACTTATATTGGCTGATACACGTGATATGACTGAATGAATATTTAAGGACCTTCGAAAAGCTATTGACTAATACAGGTCATAAATAGCTTGGTTGCTATGGAAACCTGTGTGCCTGAGGAGACTAAGCACCTGCGAGCTTTTGTTGGCTGATAAGGGACATGTGACCGTGTGTATGGCAGTTGGAATATGAGTGAAAGACTTGCAGGCTTGTATTAGCTAATGCTGGTCATTTTTTGGGAACACTGTACCTCAGGAACGGTACGTCCTTTAGAGCTGAGACCCAGTCTAAAATATTCCCGAACACCTGATGTACGTGTGTGCCAAATTTGGTGAGGATCGGTCCAGTCGTTTGGTCGCGCATAAAGAACAGACAGACAAACTCATTTTTATATATATAAGAGATAAGACTAAATGTGACCAATTCATTCTCAAAGTTGTTTGACAAGATTTTGCAGCCTGTATGGACCTCGATATGGTGATATCATACTTGTCTATACTGTATGTGAAACACTTTATCAGACGGCTGATATACTGTAGTGTGTGGGTGTGTTATACACATACACGCCAAGTAGAATAGATGGAGCACATAACTCTGCAGTGTATCTGCTTATTGAGGTCAGCTTTACTTCCTCTACATCTATTTTTAATTGGACCAGCAGAATGGGCAAGAAAGCCGTCTGCAGATTTCCAATTACAGACTTTCAAGTATGTCAAGTACCCATTGCTAGAAACGCACACAGCAGTGTTTTAATGGGTCGTCATAGTAATAATTCACCACAGATGTGGTTCACATCCTTACTTGGGGTTACATTTCGGCTACAAATTATGCTGCAATACCAGTAATAGGATTACTAATACCCAATTCACATGTAGTAAAAAGAATTCTATGCAGGTTTTAGAGTGTGCTGACTAGTGTGCTGCATATTCTTGCCACAGATTCACATTTTGCTATGCAAAGAGTGAAATATGCTGAAAATCCACAGAAGAATCTGTTGCAATATCTTCTGCATATACTGATCCTAAGGCTGCATTCACACGACAGTGATAATTGGACACGTGACAACATTTTTTTTTTTTAAATGGCTATCACAAGGCTGCATTAAATTCACTGTATGTGAATGGGGGATATTCACATGACTGATTTTTTTGAGGGTCAAAAATAGATCATGTTCTATTTTCTCTGTTTTCACGAATCCCTCAGTGCACTGAAATGTATGAGGGATCCCTGAAAATTGGTGCCCCTTTGGTGCTAAACGGCATTTTGGACCATGTTCGTGTGAATCTAGGCTTAGGCTAGGTTCACACACTGCATAAAAATTATGAAGTAGAACAAGTCTAAAAATCCTCACAAAATCTGCAATGGAATCTGCATGTGTCACATTCTGATATTATAGCCTCAGAGATCACTGTTTGCATAGCAATGCAGAATGTCTCCAACAACTTACCTTGAATCTTGAATGTGCGAGTCATGATTGTTAAGACCATATTCTTTTACACTACAAGGCTAGGTTCACATCTGTGCTGGGCTCTCCGGTGTTCGGGTCCGCGAGGGGACCGGAGAGCCGGACCACTAAAACAGAGACTATAATGGGGTCTGTCGGGTGTCCGTCGGTTTCCGCCGGTTTTATACAGATTTTTGGCATTTTCTGCAACGGAGACTCCGGCACAGATGTGAACCTCGCCTTATAGATGATGTTGTGGATTTTCAGTGCAAATTCTGTAGCAAATATTTGATGTGTGAATATAACCGTAGATAATCTGTATGACAAAGTTCTCCTTCCAGGCGGATGGAAGCAGTATGTGGCTCCTTAGCTTCTTGTTGGTCCTTCGGTATTGGCAGATACAAGTATACAGCCATGACTCTATTGATATCATAGCATCACAGAACAGGCGATAAATGTATGATCAATGGGCCCCACCAAAGGCGTTACTTGAAGCTCCTGGGCTCCAACGACGATATGTAATGGGATCCCCATTTACCATGTGCTATAATACAGGTGTCTTTTATGTTGTAGTTAGGGCTTTGCCTCCCTTGAGGCTCCAGGGCCCCGTAGTGGTTGCTACCTCTGCATCCCCTATAGCCATACCTGCCCCACTACTGGTTCGACGTCTCTGTATGACCGCACGGAGGAAGAGTTTGAGTGAACATTTGTAGTGTTACTCCAGTCAGACAGTCCAGACAGCCAAAGACTCTCTGAAATTTACAGTATTTTACACTGCGGAACATTTATTAATTTGTACATCTCCGATGTAGAAAATGGTACATGCCCTTGTGATACAGTTTTTTACATTGTTTTGGTTGGCTTTCAGTTCTGTCTTTATGGCACATGCTAGTAGATTTCCGGGCAGTATTGTATTACATATGTTTCTATATTTATTATTTTATTTATTTTAATGCACTAAAAGTATTCTGACCATAGACCCTTATGATGTATCCATAGGATCACTACTGAGGGAGGAAGAGTCCTTGCCTATCAGACTTCTATGATGTATCCTACAGATATATCATTAATGTGAATAGTTGGAGTACTCTTTTAAGTTTGGCTCAATGTGTGCCATTTATAATGTCTCCACCAAATTCACAGATGGTCCAGCAACTTTTTATAAAGTGGGCCGACAGCTGAGAGCTGAGAGCTCACAGAGGTGTAAAAAAGTGCTAGACCAAGAATGTTTGTTTTTTTAAAGTTATATTAAGGTGCTTGAAATCAGAAATGCGACAGGTCTGCTTTGAAATGGATCTGATATCAAAGTTCCTATTCATTTTCATCTTATTGTTTGCATATTAATGGTCCAAGATGTAACATAAAGGTGTTAAAATATTTTACCTACCATTTTCTTTGTATATTAGAATTCTCTAACATGTAGTGGCCAGCTACCTATACCCTATAGCTGTCCCTATTCACGATGCCACCCAATGTAACCTAGGCCATATGAAGTGTTCAGCTAAGAAACCAAGCATGTTTAATATTTCATAAGTGAATATTAAAGCAAAATTAAAATCAGAATTTCAGATTACATCAGAAAACTTCCCAGCGCATTACTGCAGATGGAAGGAGAACAGCCTTCAAGGGGAATTCATGAATACATTGGCTATGTGCTATATGCATTATTGTTGCTGTGCTGGGGAGTAACCTGTGTGTGATGTTTTTTTTCACTGCTCAGAATAGAGCAAGAACACTGGGAATTGGCGAACACTCGTAAGGCTGTGGGTGTTTTTGTGGGACGAATTGAAGAGCTGAAAGATTCAGGAGATTATTATAGAAATTAAAAATGAATCTATTATTCATTATGTGGTTTTATATTGAATCATTTAATATTTTCTATATATGGTAATATTTCATAATATGCCTATTAATATTTATTTTATATTATTCAGCTTTAATGGATTGTCCCAATTTGACAAAATCCTTCTTTCTCAAATGGAGGTTTGTCCAGCAGTCATCTGATCACAAAAAGGTCACTCAAACCTTCCGTAGTCAGAAGAAACCCCCAGGGAATCTGTACAATCTAAATCCTGCTATAGTCCCTTCAGTGTTTATTCAAACACCACGGCTGATCTGTAAGTGTGACTATGCTTGTTATGGAGGCTGAGCTACAATATTGATGATCTGAGTGGGTCCTAAAAGTTGAACCCTTATGAAATCTTTTAGAAAACCCCCTCGCATAGTGGAAATGCCGCAGCAAAACCACAGCGTTTTACAGTACCTGCAAAGTAGATGGGATTCTGGCTAATCCCATCCACACATTGCAGAAAAATATCCGCAGCGGACATGCTGTGACTTTCAAAAACCGTAGCAATGAACACCTAAACCCATAAATGTCTATCTACACAGGGGTATACAGTTGCCTGGGTAGACAAGCATCTGTTCTTTTTGGCGCAAAACTTAAGAAATTTGTCTTAATTGATTTGTGCCACAGCTGTGGGGCAATAATAATAATAATAAATCTGTCCCATAGATCCATTAGGGTGTATGGACCTCTAAAAGTGGGGTGTCCTCCACTCTGTAACCTGCTTCATAAGCAGAAAGACACACTTGGTTCTGCTTTAGTTTGAGATTTTGCAGAAATCTTCTTGCTGACAGTAGTTATTCAATGGTAAGATAGGATGGAATCCACCTGAAGATCGAGAAGGTCACTTTTTTTTTTTTTTTTTTCCACTAGCTGTTTTTTTTTCAGCAAGCAAAAAATGAAGCGCCTGCTTCTCATTGAAATACATGGGAGGTGGAATTGTCCCGGTGGATTTTGCAATGTAAACTTGTCGTAGTGAGGCCTTCACAAAGCACATAGGTGACCCACTGAAAATAGCCCTTTGCCCCCTGGGATTCTACTCCCTCCTGAAGAGTAACTTATGAAATCATTGGTTTTTGTGTTTTGGGAAGTGAGACTGTGTTCCCCTTTATGTTTGAACGTCATAACACTGTTGACTAAGGTGGCGGTAAAAGAATAATAATAATAATAATAGTCCTTTAATAGTCCCACAATGAGGAAATTCAGTGTGTTACAGCAGCAAAGATAAGCAGATACAAATACAAATACAACATGTACAGCAGGGGTAGGCAACCTTCGGCACTCCAGCTGTTGCAAAACTACAACTCCCAGCATGTATACTTGCTCTGCTGTTCTTGGAACTCCCATGAAAGTGAATGGAGCATGTTGGGAGTTGTAGTTTCACAGCAGCTGGAGTGCCGAAGGTTGCTGACCCCTGATGTACAGGAATGTTCCAAGGTGAGAGGCATTACATTGATAGCAGACAGACAGATAGGAAGTAGCAGAGGAGGGGGGGGGGGGGGATTTAACAGACAGAGAGATATTTCAGTTCTCTGTGTGTAATGATCTCCGCTTAGGTCGGTGTTGGTTGTACAGCCTAACCGCGGTGGGGAGGAAAGACTTCCGATAGCGCTCCTTCTCACACCTAGGGTGAAGCAGTCGGTCATTGACAGTACTGCTCAGCGCGATCACAGTCTCATGCATGGGATGGGACTTCTTCTTCTGCATGGAGCTCACCACGGACAGTATCCTTTTGTCACCCACCACCTGCACTGGGTCCAGTGGGCTCCCCAGGACAGAGCTGGCCCTTCTAATCAGCTTGTCGAGTCTATTCCTATCCCTGGTTGATATACTGCTCCCCCAGCAGGCCACTCCAAAGAAGATGGCTGATGCCACTACCGAGTTGAAGAAAGTTCTAAGAAGTGCCCCCCGGATTCCAAAGGCTCTCAGCTTCCTAAGCAGGTAGAGCCTGCTGTGGCCCTTCCTGTACAGGGCCTCCATATGATCTTCCCAGTCCAGCTTATTATTAAGGAGTAAACCCAGGTACTTATAGGTGTTCACAATCTCGATACCCGTCCCCAGGATGTCCACTGGTTTAGGAGGACTTCTGCCTTTACGGAAGTCCACCACCATCTCCTTGGTCTTCCCCGCGTTAATCTTCAGGTGGTTCCGGTGGCACCAGTCCACAAAATCTTGGTTCAGTTCTCTGTACTCCCTATCATCATCATCTGTGATGAGACCCACTATTGCAGAGTCGTCAGAATACTTCTGTAGGTAGCAGCTGGATGAGTTGCACCTAAAATCTGCAGTGTACAGTGTGAAGAGGAAAGGGGCGAGAACCGTACCCTGAGGTGCCCCCGTATTACAGATCACGGTACCTGACACACAGTCTTGGGCTCTCACGTATTGAGGTCGATTTGTGAGGTAGTCTAGGATCCAGTTGGAGAGGTGGTGGTCCACTCCAGCAAGGCCCAGCTTGTCCCTCAATAACCTGGGCTGTATGGTGTTAAAAGCACTGGAGAAGTCAAAGAACATTATTCTCACTGTGTTCCCTGGTTTCTCCAGGTGAGACAGAGCCCTGTGCAGAAGATGGATGATGGCATCATCTACCCCAATGCCCGGCCGATAAGCAAACTGGAGGGGGTCCATAGCGGGGCTCACTAGAGGGCGGAGATGTGTGAGAACTAATCTCTCCAAGATCTTCATCAGGTGGGATGTCAGTGCTACAGGTCTGTAGTCATTGAGGTCCATAGGGTGGGGTTTCTTTGGAACTGGTACCACACAAGAAGATTTCCATAATTCAGGGACTATTTCCTGCCTCAGGCTCATATTATACATATATGTAATTATATCACACAGCTGGTCCCCGCAAGTCTTAATTAGCCTTGCACTGATGTCATCTGGCCCTGCGGCTTTCCTCGCCTTGATCTTTTTCATCTCCTTCCTCACCTGGGCCCGTGTGAAGGTCAGACTGTGGCCAGATAAAGACAGATTTCTGGATTTACTGGTCTGTCTGAATGGCACATTGTGAAGTACAGTATGGTGATATGTTGGAGCTCTATGAAAAGAGTTGTGCATACAGTAACTTTTTTTTTTTCCAGCTATGTCATGGCCAATCTATATGCCTGGGGAACTATCAGTACATGTCTGCATATATTATTCAATGTGTTTTTTCCATGCTCACTTGCATTATTTATGTGCTGTACATGTGTCTTATGGCCTGGCAATTATATTACTGGTTTGCAACTGAAGACCATTTTCACAGTAGGCTGGACCATGAGAGGGAAATCTTGCAGGCCACAAATGTAGATGTACAGTATATTTAAGCAAAGTTTATTGAAGGTTTTTTTCAACTATAACAAGCACAATAAGAAACAATAAAGGAAAAAGATTAAGACCAGCAGGCCCGTAAAACGGTTAAACCAGAGCAGGTGACATGAATGAGCAAGTACCCGGGTGTAGTAAGAAGAGAACAACCCCTATTACAGCCGTACAATGTGCAGTATAAGTAATGTCACATGAAAGCAATACACAGGGGGCTACAGAGAGCCTGAGGTAGAGAGTAGCTACCATATAAGAAGAGATGGAGTGGCCGTCCATGTATTCCTGTTTATACCATTTGCATTCACACCTGCTTTGGGCATGTTTACACTTTTTAGTAACTAAAAGAGTACGTGGGGGCGTTTGGCAGCGCACACCCCTCTGCACTTCGCGGTTATGGACATAGATTGTCGAGAGCAGAGGCACGGGACATATATGGCATAATACAAAACGTACATGCATATTCAGAATGCAAAATACACAGCAGTGTCATACGTAGAAAACAGGGGGCTCTATCGCTAAGGTCAACGTTGGTCCCCAATTATGGCTGCCATCCAGCACCCTTATGCAATCCTTGGGTCAATTACCTCTACTTGTGAACTGTTCATAGTCCTGTACTATGGGGCTACCAAGGCCCCATAGTAGCTGCATGGTGTGCTGTACATACCCTTGATGCCTACCATAATAATGGGGTAAGTTATAAATCAAATATGTCACATATTATACAGCATAACACAAAATATAATATATTCTTAATATTAAGATTAATGTTAATTTGCTACAGGCCAGTCATGTTTTATGACATTTCTCTTCATTTCATTAGCTTGGTCTTATTCCACTTCCCTAAGGTTGTGTGCACCTCCACATGTTTCCTCTCATCCTTTCCAGATACTGCAAAAAAAAAAAAAAAAAATAGAGAGTCAGCCTGACGGTCAAACCATCTTCCTCTCCTACAAGTGTTATATAGGGGGTACACAAGCACTTATCCTTTGTATTCCCTGGTTGGGGGTACGGAGCAGATATAAATTCACACCAAGGGTCACAACTAATTTACCAATAGCTATCACATTTGGGAGGTAACAGCAAATAAATAAAATCCTATACTTATCCTTTTTGTCAGTTTAGTGCATTAGTTCTATAGCATGGATTGGTAAGGGTTAAAGATGACTACAGTTGTCAGCGTAACATCCAGGGCGGCTGCTGCCAGCCTGTGGTGTTCGCTGTTGCCGTGCCTCTGCAGTGCAACTGAGCATTACTTGTGTGTTACATAAACATGCATCGCGCCGGCTACATCTGCAGTGCTCGTCCCTGGCTCGGTGCCATACTGGAGATATAGAAGAGGGATTCTTCCACTAGCTGGTGCACACAGGCTGGACCATATAGCTGCAGTCTCTGCCGCCTGTGAAAATAAAATAAATGTAAGCGATTATTTCAGATCAACCCACATAGAAAAAAAAAAACCCAGAACCATAAAGTGCTTAACCCTGTAAATTCCACTTCCGCAGATTATATAACAGAGCTCAGCTCTGGCTGCCTGATGTTAGCATAATAACAGATCATGGTGTTTCCACTACATATTGTAAGACTATCCGAGATTTATCAGTCACAATGGAAACATGGGCTGACTGATGGCTCTCTGTGGATTTACCAGAAAAATAAATAAATTTGGAAAAGCACGTACAGCACTGCCCTTCAGGGCTTATTCACATAGCTGCATCACGCAGGCTTTTATGTATATGATAAGTCATTGGTTGTGACGTTGGCTGGATAGCTCAGTCACACTAGAGCCATGGATAGTTGGCTTTGTACTGCTGAATACCTCGGCAGACTTGCCACCCAGAACCTGATAAAACTGAGTGGCAATGCTGTATTCGATACATTGGATGGAACCCAAACTTTCAATAACATTTTAGATGAAAAGTCTGCAATTCACTAACAGCTGGCAGCTATTTTAGTGTGATTCACAGATATCCAGTCACAGTCCAGCGGTTCATTTATTGTCCCATTCTGACCTTGACAGCCTTCCCAAGGGCACAAACTCATTTTTCAGGCTGCACAGTATTGTGGCGATCCTTGGTGTCCTTCAGCTTTTTAATGCCCTCATAAACCTGAATTGTAAATCTTACAGAAGCTAACCTGTTGGGAAGACTTCTGCCCGTCCCAATGACAAAAGGACATGGAATGTTGTAAATCTTTTGTGAACAATATGAAGAGATTCTGTTCACTGCAAACACTGCTATCTCATGTGTATACAGACTTAGGCTGGCCATATACACTAGATAGTTATTGACCGACAGCTATCTCAGTTGCCAAACCCCCTGTATGAATGTGCTTGTGCTTTTAATATGGATAGGGGAGTGGGACGCTGCCAGACAGCTCTGGAGTCAACTTAACTTCCTGGAGCACAAAGGAGCAGTCATGTTGATCTGACCAACCCTTCTTTCCCCAACAAGTGGCATCAAAGGAGGTCAGGACCCCATACACGTTAGATGATCGGCCGCTTTCACCAAAATGAGCAGGTCAGCTAATTTTCATCCAAAGTGTATGGCCACCTTCAGTCATGCACACAGCCCTGTGTACAGGAATCTGTATGGAGATATACTGTACTACATACTACAGATATAGACTCTCTATATGGTGCAGTATGATGCTTTGTTTGGTGGTGTTTTTTATGGCTTCATAATATGGTGTCTGATGTAGTATGACAACCTGTTTTGACTCTGTATAAGGGGCAAAAGTGAGTATAGTACAACTCTATAGACGTTTACATGTGCCTCCTTATTGTCACTTAGATCAGGTGAAAAAATTGGCACCTGTATAGTCAGGGATAACTATTCCATTATGTATTAATCTGACAATATATATTAGATGCACGTTCGCCAAACCTGCCAAATTTGGTGGTATAGGTGAAGGGTCTCTGAGTCTCCCACTACCTAATGTTGGATTTTATTATGACAATTTATCATATCTATGGGAAAGAAGCTCCATTAAAATAAACGGGGGCCCCGGCCAATCTGGGTGGTCCAGAACAGTTACCTTATGTATGGACAGCAAGTCTTGAGGGTGTTCCTCAAGGAATTGCAATTTATGACTTCCCTTCTTCTTTCCAAATATGTTGTCCAGTCATTGTGCTTGAGCCAAACAGTTTAAAGATCATATATTAGATTTTTCCATATAATTTCCAAAGCATGGAAGGGATATATATAATTTCTTCTCGAATCTAAATGTATGTGAATTTGATTGTTATAGTAAAAAGTGGACCATACTCATAAGATGCTGGTGATACCCAGCCAGCTCCTTTCTGGGCCAAAACCAATAAATTAGGAATTATGGATTCTTAGTCATCAGCAGTTGATGGTGGCAGCTTATCTGCATTGCTTTTAAGAAAGAAGAGCTCTGGAATATATCATTGAGAGACACAATTCAGCATGACATGGAGAGTCTACGTCTTCACAGTGTTGGGCCACAGGGAGTCCAGTAAAGTACAGGCTCACTTTTTAAGTTTACAGGTAAATAAAGTCTACATAAAAATTAAAGGGGTATTCCAATTTTAGACTGGATATGCCTTAAAGGGGATATCCTCCTTTTAAAAACGGATGGCCTATCATAAAGGTTATATGTTCCGCATCATTGGCCTGTTCAAGTCATATAGGACACTGCTGCAGTACCTAAGCCGTCACCATCTAGTACAGGGGTCGGCAACCCCTGGCACGCGTGCCAAGAGTGGCACGCGAGGCTTATTCCCCTGGCACGGCAGCGGAGTCCTCACCCAGCAGATTCGATCGGACCAAACACGGCTGAAACGAAACTGCTATTATTATACTGTGGGGTCTCTTCAGACCCCCGAGTATAATAAGCGGAGACTCAGGAGAAGTGATGAAACATAAAAAACAATAATACTCACCTTGTTCCCTGCGCTCCTCGGCGGCTGTGCGATCTGCCGACACAGCTAACAGGACCTCAGAGGTCACGTCTGCGTCTGACGTCATTACGCATAATGACGCAACGTGACCCCTGAGACTCAATCAGCGGTCGCTGACTACAGGCAGAAGCGCCGAAAAGAACACAGAACGGCTGCGGAGCGTGGAATGGTGAGTAACATTGTTTTTTTTATGTTTGTCACCTCTGAAGAGAACTATGGGACCTAATACCGTGTACAGGGACAGCTATTGGACCTAATACCGTGTGCAGGGACCGCTATGGGACCTAATATCGTGTGCAGGGACCGCTATGGGACCTAATACCATGTGCAGGGACCGCTATGGGACCTATCACCGTGTGCAGGGACCGCTATGGGACCTAATACCGCGTGCAGGGACCGCTATGGGACCTAATACCGCGTGCAGGGACCTCTATGGTAGCTAATACCGCGTGCAGGGACCGCTATGGGACCTAATACCGCATGCAGGGACCGCTATGGGACCTAATACCGCGTACAGGGACCGCTATGGGACCTAATACCGCTTGCAGGGACCGCTATGGGACCTAATACCGCATGCAGGGACCGCTATGGGACCTAATACCGCGTGCAGGGACCGCTATGGGACCTAATACCGTGTGCAGGGACCGCTATGGGACCTAATACCGTGTGCAGGGGCCGCTATGTGACATAATACTGTGTGCAGAGGCTGTTATGGGATATAATACCTTGTGCAGGGGCCGCTATGGGACATAATACCGTGTGCAGGGGCCGCTATGGGACATTATTCTGTATAACAGTGTGTTTTCTGCATTAAGGATGTGTTTTTGCACAGAAAACACAGGCACTTTTTTTTTTGTGCAAAAATGCACCATGTGAACGCAGTTTTACATTGAAGTAAAAGTTCCAGTGGCCTAAGACTATATCTGCATCCAGATACATAGTGTGTTTCCACCATAAGTATGCCGCCATACGGTGCTCCTGGACACATTTACCACTAATTGGCGGCTGTAAATGGACTTTCATTGCTTCTAATCAGAAAGTACAGGAGCGCCCCAGGAAATAGCAGTAAACGCATGTGTCCTAAAGCATCTGGTGGCAGCACTTTAGTGTTATGGTTTGTGGTGTATAACTTTAGTTTAGGGGTCGTCAGACTTACAATTATTGACCGGCACTCCGAGTACCTCATCTTTGATTTTTTAATTAAAATCGGCACGCCGAACAAAAAAGGTTGCCTACCCCTGATCTAGTATATGACTGTTGAGCAGTGCAACAATGCCAGGAGCTGTGTACTCAGGAAAACAGCTGCTCTGCAGGGGTCCTGAGAGTCGGACCCTTGCCACTACCAATCTTAACGATAGGCTATAAATTGTTCAACGGTGGGTACCCCTTTAAGGGATAGATTTCGGTCCCTTCTCTCGATTTCTACTGCATCCAGACACATAATGAATAGAAAGTAGTTTTGCATGTGCGTGGTTGTCTCCATTACTTTTACTAGGAGTTCAGAACAGACAAAAACTGCCATGACTTCTCTATAGAAGTGAGTATAGAGATGCATACCCACCACTCTATCTATTCTGTGTCTGGATATGGTGACCTGCAGCTGCCTTCCCAGGCAGGAGGAAGGTCAAAGGAACCCCTTTTGGAGATAAATGTGAGTCCCAGAGGTCCTTAAAATATTCCATAAATATCTAGGATAGAAATACTCCATCATGTAACTTTGTAAATAATAAATCCATATTCCGCTATGTATTGAGAACTATGCTTACCTCTGAGTTCACATATTGCAGCTATCTCTTGTTGTTCAATGTCTGATTTTCATCTTGCTGATAGAAGTGTCCTTGACAGCAACCAGTTCTGCTCTAGAATATAGAAGAGATGGGTACAAGTGAAGGGTTTGAAAAAGTTTTTAACTTCTTACCATATTGATATGTAAAGTGTCAACTACGTTCAAAAGTGAACCTTCTGCTTTTATCATATGGTGTCTACTTGTATGAACAAACCACATAAGTCCAAATTATTGTATATTCAAATCCAAAAAAATTACAAATGTAATAGAATTTAGCATAAACAGCCCAATGCTCTGTTTCCATGGGTCCAGAATAAGTACATTTACATTTTCTACATGTCTGACTTATTTACTGACTGTAATTGTTTCAGAATATAAACTTCTGGTGTGCTTCTTAAATCTACATTTGTACGAGTCCAATTAGACCTAAAACCACTGAACATTTACAATAAATCCAGCTTGAAAGTGCACATGCACAATACGCCTTGGGTTATGAGGCCAGGAGATGCCATAATGAACCAAGCTTCAGATATGAGCTATTCAGATGATGCATGCCAGCAAAAAAAAAGTACAAAAATGTCCCATATACGGTAGAAAAATGCTAATTCACATTAAATATTCTACTGAGAATTGAGCACCAACAAAGCAAATAATGAGAGCATTCAGTCTGCATTATGTGACCTTTTTGCTATTAGGATTTTTTTCCTGTTGTCTGTATTCAGTTATTATCCATTATCTTTATAGCATTGATTTATTTCACACTGTGTGTTCTCGTGCAGCCTAAAACTTTACAATCTCACCTTAAAGACAGGGCTATGCAGTCAGAATGTTGGCGTTGGAGTCGGAATTGGGCTAGTTTTGGATGGAGTTGTAAAAAAGTGAACGATAAAACAGTTGTTGGTGTTACCAGCTCCACAGCCCTGCTTAAAGGGTATGTCCTAATAGGGCCCCCACTCTGTGAGCTAGAACAGTATGGGTGCACCCATTCAAGACATATGATGCTACATTTTCCATTTTAATATAAATAGCGCAAACAGGTTGAACCATTTTGCAATATTGCCTGGACTGAAAAAAATTCTGCTGTATGTCAGCACATCCTCTCTGCGTTCATAAATTTCCAGGTATGAAGAGGATCATGCTGTTGTCCCTGGTCATGACCTGAAAATTTTATAGGTTTTATATTACTAAAAAAAAGTTCCTAACAGAAAACCATAGACCTTAAAGAGGTTGTTCAGGCAAAAAATGTATTTTTTAAATAGGCCGCAGGAGGTGAGAAAGAAAGGAAAAAAATAAAAAATCAATCATACCTGTTCCTGGTGCTCCGGTGTCCTCACAGAGCGTTCCGGTCCTACTTCTCAGTTGTCTAATTGAAGTGAAATTCCAGCTATGACGTCCCGCGTCTCTTCCGCTGATTGGCCTCAGCGGTCACGTAACCGCTGAGGCCAATCAGCGGCCTCAGGAAAGGACCAGGGACGTCACAGGTAGTGATATCGCGTGTCCTTCGCTGAGGCTGCAGCGATCACGTGTGGCGGGGACCTCCACTGGAAGAAAACAATGGACTGGCAGGACTGGACCCCCAGCCTACTTAAAAAAAATAATAAATAAAATTTTTGCCCGGACAACCCCTTTAACGTTATATGATCTGTTAAATGGAGGCCGTCACCAGAACCCAGGATATCAACCCAGCTCCGCAGATAGATAGGTTAAAGTCACCTGAATCAAACTGTGTTGATCCCTTGTGAATCTGTGCCTCTGTAGCGGAGATATAGCCAATTTTGTTAATATGCAAATGAGCTCTTTAGGAGCAATGAGGGTATTGCTGTTTCTCAAGAGATAGAAGTAGCAATGCCCTCATTGCTCCAAATAACTCATTTGCAAATTGACAAAAATGGCTATATCTTGGCAACGGAGGCAACAATTTCAGTCACAAGGGGAAAACACAGTTAGGTTAGGGTCACCAGAATTAATCTATCTGTGGGGTTGGATCGACATGCTGGGTTTTGGTGATAAACCATTGACTGGTACAAATGTGACCCCCACCAATCCCATGATTTCTCCAACATGTGCGGTCTCTCATGGAAATGGATAGGTGTTATGCAGAGTGCCGTTCATTTCAATGGCAGGAGAAAGCACCTGTATGTCACAATCCATCCCTAGCAAACTGGACTAAAATCTGACCACTCTCCGCATCAGTGGGCTACTGCATCTATCCTATCAATTAGAGATGAGCGAATCAAAGCTGTAGAAGTGGAATTGGATCCGAATTTCAGGAAGTCTTCGATTCGCATGGAATCCGGATTTCCTGATGCTTCACGGTAACGAATATTTAGTAAGGACCTTTGTGACATCAGACCGTCACAAGATATTCTCTAGTGATGTGATTGGGTAGATGTGACTTTGCTTGTTCGCAGATCCTTCCACATGAATAAAAGTTGTCCATGCTGGAGAGAGAGAGACATGATCGTGGCATCCAAGGGCTTCCGCCATTTTGCCGCCCACCCCGGCTCTCTGCAGATAGAAAATAGCTGTTTATTCGCCACAAATTAATTTGGATTGAAGAGAATCATATCGGAAAATTCGTCGAAGTTGCCGAATCGAATTTTTTAAAACTTCGCTCATCTTTACTATCAATATATCAACTCTTTGTTTTACAAATTGTTGCTTTTTTATGGGTTTAGCTGTTAGCAGATACGAAACAAAGAGCGAGGATTTAGGTGTAAAAATAAGAAAAATGCAACACATTTGGATTTCTTGTACATGTGGACACCGCGTTCTGCTGATTTTTGGAGCATGTACAATGCAGGTTTACAATTACAGTTAATTTTCTGCTTCAGCTGTCAGATCTGTAAGAAAGCAATGATTATAGTAAGCACCTCACAATGTACTAATTGATGATCACATGCTTTAGTCGGCCCTTGCTATTATTTTTGAAGCCTCAGCAATAGCGAGGAAATCCTTCTGTACGTTTAGAAGATCCCAATATTTTGGGTACCTCTTAAATACTAAAAACACTTAATCTTTTCAAAAGCAAAATGGTTTGGTTTTCATGGCAACTACACAAAGCCCTCAGCTTGCTCCTCATTGTATGTGATGTTTGTGGGGGAGGGGAATTGGGCAAGCTGTCAAAATTACTAAATTAATGTAAAACGCTTAAGTGCTATGGGGGTTGTAAAGCATGGCCGGCACTGAGATGATTAATTACTATTGTACTCTGGACTGTGGCATTGCACATGGGCTTTAATTCCACTTTTAATCTTTTTATTTGCTTACAGATATGTGGTTGGTACATTTGAGGTGGCTCAGGAGCAGCTCTACCCCGTCACAGACTAAGAGGTTGTGTCGTATAACCAGACTTTGTGGCTTGCATTAAATATATGACTCCATTGGCTGCCACATATAGGCAACAAGCCAATGCAGCAATACATTTATTATTAATAAAAAAAAAAACATAAAAAATGTAGTAATAGAATGTCATCTCAGTCAATCGAGAAAGCGAAATTGTAGTAGTATTCTAAATTTTATCTGAAGGACTGTTATGAACACATTGAAGTATTTCACTATGGTATATGGGATTGTAGTCATTGGGATCATGTAATTTCCCATTACTTCACAAGGAGTTGCACATATAAAAGTTCAAGTACATCTACAGCCATGTTATCTATAGAGGTGTTATCTTCTATTGTAATCTTGTCTGTGGCGAATGAGATGGCTGCTGCCAAGAAAACCCCTACAGGTTTGGCAAGTACCAGGATATTATTAGGCTTAGTGAAAATGTTTAAAAAATATAGATGGAAATTAAAAAAAAATATATAAATAAAAATTCTTAAAAAATTTGACACAAAAGGATTACACCACGAAAAGTATTTATCCTCTATCTATAGGATAGAAAATAAATACCTGACACCTCAGCAGTCAGACCCCAACAATCCCGAAAATGGGGGGGTCCTGTTCCCCCTCTGCGCATTCAGCCTGGCTTCTCACTTAAATGGGAGCTCCGGATACAGTCGAAATAAAGAACTTGGCTATCTCCGGTGCTCCCATTCATTTTAATGTTAGTGCCGTCCACCACCAATCGTATCTACATTGAGCCTGGCTGTGGTTAGGCTGAATGTGCAGGAAGATCTCCCGTTCTCACCTTGTGGCAGAACCCCTTTAAGTTGTTCCAGAATCACTTTACACAAATGTACTAATGCTTTCTACCAAAAATACCTGCCTAAGAAGGGGGAGCAGTCAGAAGTGTTTAAACAAGAGGGCGCAGTTTAGTTAAGTCTTAGCAAAGCAGCAGATTTATTACCGGGGCGTGCCAGTTTTATGTCACAAAGTAATGGTCTGGAGTCTGCAAACTAGGACTTGGCTTATAAATAAGGAAGTATCTAGGCGAATACAAGGTGCACCAAAGCATGCACTGTGATAAATATGGCACATCTGGAGACAACCTGGTCTGTGTTTACTCTGCCTAACTACTAGACAATATTAATAAAAGTGGGCCAGTGTGAAAATAAAGGCCTAACAGCTCCTGGAAACCTTTGGGATTCCGTTCTATGTACAGGCCTGCTAAATCCGACACTGCAACATCAATAGTCTATGCAGACGGTATTGCCTTTTGAATGGAGCCTATATGGAGGCATGAACCTCCTACTGACTCCATACATTGTTGTGTGGTATACTCTTGATGCAATGTATTGTGTCATATGTATACAGAAATGCTTTTAGGGAAGAATACCTATGTTTTACAACATCAAATCCCTAAAATATTACTAACCTTAATACCACTCACTAAATAAAGAGGTAAAGCAAGAATAGGCTGACTCCTTGTGAACTGAATGCATTGCTTTCCTCTCTATGAGAAAAGACAAGCAGTACTGCTCAGCATCCGTCTTCATCTCAACCTATGAACTTATTGATCATTGGTTCCCGTCAAACCTATTCCTGAACAGACGAAAGTTCTGGGAATGGCTGATCTATTGATCTGGCACATCATCATCTCCTGCTGTATTATCCCTGGCGTGCATATTAACATGGTTGTGTCATAAGAAATGAAAGGCTCTGTTTTATTCTGTATAATAAATAAGATCTCCTTGGGACGCTCAATACCCAAAGGGCTGTACTGTGCTTCAGCCCGAAGCTTCTTTGACTATTTCATGTTTGGCTTCTACGAGCCAGCACCAGTAATATATTCAGTGGGAGCAGCTCCATCTGTAGTCACTATGGGATTCACTGCTGAATGCTTGCTGGTGCTGCTGCTTTGTACAATGTGATCTACACATTTTCTTCTTATCCATACACTTTGTTTAGCTAGGAAGAATAAGTGCACCCTAGTAACACAATGCAAAATGGTGCTACTAAAATATTTGTATTAGGGAACTGATATTTAAAAGGGGTGTAAAGGTTTAGAGAAATATGGCTGCTTCCTATCAGAAAGAATATCCTACTGCCTGTAGGGTGGAGGTTAATAGGGCTGAGCTGCAGTGTCACACATAAGCTGTGGAAAAGTGTGGCATTGATTTTTAAAGAAAAGCAGCCATGTTTTTCTAATACCATATGTCCCCTTTAATTATGTCATTTAGGTACGTTTACATGGCTGAGATTTTTACTAGCTAAGGCCCGGTTCACATCTGCGTTCAGGTTTCCATTCAGGGAGTGCGCTTGGGGACCTCCCGAACGGAAACCTATACGCATAAAAAAGCGGTTTACCTAGAAAACCACACGGACCCCATAGACTATAATGGGATGGGGCCCGCGGGTTTCCCAGGTAAACCGCTTTTTTATGAGTATAGGTTTCCATTCGGGGGTCCCCAAGCGGACTTCCCGAACGGAAACCTGAACGCAGATGTGAACTGGGCCTGAGAAATTCAGCTTCAGAAATTTGAAGCTGAATTTTTCTGCTTGACCACATTCCGTTGCGGAATCCACCATGAAATTTGCAAATTCCACACTGGCCAACCACTATTTATTTTTCTGTCTCCAATTCACTTCAATGGGAGTTACCAGGCAGAGTCTACCTGAAGATCGAGTATGTTGTTTACTTTTTTCTGATAGCTGAAGAAATAATCAGCTAAGGGAAAAATCTGCATCTGCCTCCCATTGAAACGATTGGGAGACAGATTTCAGGTGGAATTTGGAGCTGATTTTGAGGCAGAATCTACCTCAAATTCAGCTATGTGAACATACCCTAACAAAATCTACTAATTTCCTTCAGCAGATGGAGATTTTTCCTAAGACTCCATAAATCGTAAGTAGCCTTCCATTACCCTAAAAATCTATGGATGGATGGCCTGCCTGTGAACAGGCTCACACCTTTTACCACATAGGCCATGTTCATATCTGAATTGGAGACTGTGTTAGTTGCCGTTTTTACAGATGATATCAAAATTGGCACATTAGTTGCCCATTTTGTCATAACCAATACATGACAGAAAAATCATGGCTTCTACTCACGAGGAGCTGCCATAATGCAGCGTGGCATGGCCATTGCACTGTGCATGGAGCAATCTGCTTCCGGCTCCATACACTGAGTTATGAACATCTGATCAGTGTGGGTGCCAGGCTCTGATATTGATGAACTATCCTAAAGTTGGACTATTAATATCCATTCTTGGACAAACCCTTTTACTTAAAAAATAAATAAATAAAAATATAAAACAGCTTTACAATTACTAGATGGGATCAAAAAGGACCTGTTCATTGGGACTGAGCACTACAAAACTCATCTCTTATATCTCAATGAGGGATTGTTAGTTGTGCAGTTGTGTAAGGTTTTCTGTTCTACAGAAGGGAACTGAAAAAATATGTAAAACCTGTGGAGAATAGTATCTGCAAAAATGATGATCAGTGGGTTCAGAGGTTACAATATTCCTTTCAATACACAGTTATAACAAAGATATAGGTAAAGCAAGAAACGTGGAAATCTCCTACTTTCTTTGTCAGTAGTTTGCCACTAAGTGGCAATGGGGAAGTGGAATGAGAAGGGAGGCAGATTTTGCTGTAGTTTTTTGAGCCAAGAGTGACTTCAAAAGGAATGGGGAATATAAAGGAAGGTTTTGTACTTATCCTTTGTGCAAAAAAAACAACCAAAAAACAGTGTGTCTACAGTGTGTGACCTCAGCCTAAAATGCTATCCACAAACTGCATGTCGTTCCAGCTTTTTTCCCCATCAAAAAGGCATGGCAAAATGAATCCCAGTGGTTACTCCATAAACCCCTTCTATTACAAGAAATGTTACCATTAACCATTTGTTTTCCAACAAAATCTCAGAGCACTTTAGCCCCTCGACAGGCCCCACAACCCAACAGGGAATGTCCTTTTCGTACCCAGGAATGCCCCAAAACTGCCCACTTTGGTGGTTCATTTTACTCAAACCCTGCCCCTTTGTGGTTAGGCACACCATTTCACACCTATTTCCCGGGAGCATTTGCAACTATGAATTAACCTCTTCTCTACCCTAGGCCACCAGCAAGGGAAAACTTTATTCTTTTACAATCACTATTTAAAAAATGTTGGTATATCCGCAAAAGGGGGTCACATGCAGGGTGTTTTTGCAAAGGAGTCTTAAGTTGTCTTTTAGACTTGATATACTCGTACTCCTATTTTGGATTACTGGATGATCAAAGTCAGCTCTCCATGATCTTAATAATTGCTGACTATGATTTCAAGTGTCCCTGGATAGACAAAAGGAGCAGGAACTAAAGAAGCGAAAACATCCATAAGCACATAACATATGCATCATATACACACAATATAATACATTGCCATTGCTCAAGGCTGCTGTGCAAGGGTCATGGGGGGGTGTTCAATCTTCTGCGTCACCTTGTGTTTCCATAGCTATATTTGGGCTTACAAGCAATTACTATTAGCCTTTCCAGAGGTACTATACTTTATGCTGGTGTATAGAAAGATGTCGATTTCTATAAGCACACCTTTAACATCAGTGGCTATATTTGAGTAAGATCTAGAATTAGAAGACATTATAAAGAGTAGAATTGAATAGTAAAGCGGCTGTACTTGTCGTACCATTAATCTGTCTTTTAGCTGATTACTTTACAATGCTTCCTGTAGCTAAATATTCCGTGATGCTTTTCTATAAACTATTGTAAATGTTATGTAAAACCCAGATTTATTGAAGAAATCAGGTCAGCGGAAAAAAATCTGATCCTAATAAGTCTGTGCAAGTGCATGGTTGTAATATTTTTCATTTTCTATCTGGGTTATGCTTAACCTAGTAGAAAAGTTAAGGCTACTATGTGCTAAGCCTGGCAGAATAACAGATCTATCAAAATCTTAGTCCAAAGGAGAAAGAGAGAGAGAGAGAGAGAGCGCTATAATGATTAGACGTCCGTGTAATGATTAGGAGAGAATGATGAGGTATAATGAGCTGCCTCTGGTATCTCTAAAAACACATTCTAACACACAGCCCACATTGGGCGACTGCTCTGTGACTAAGGCAGGGTTCACACTACCGTTGATGTCCGTTCTGATAGTGTCCATTAAAAAAGAAAAAAAAAAACAAAAACAGACACCTATCATAACAGACATTAACGGACACTAACTGATGTTAATGTGTCCATTTTTTTAACTGATCCAATTAATGGATTAGTTAAAAAAAACGGACACATTAGCATCAGTTAGTGTCCATTTTTTAACACTATCCATTTTTTGTTTCTTTTTTTGCTTTCTGAGCATGCGCAGGAAAAAAAACGGACATAAAATAACGGACAGTAACTGATGGCTGTCAGTTACTGTCCGTTATAAGTCCGTTACCCATAGACTTTAATGTTAAAAAAAAATAACAGGCGCTTGCTGTCCGTCAAAAATCCTTTTTTTTCAAACGGACAAAAAGTCCTGCATGTAGGATTTTTTGTCCGCGAAAAAATAACGGACTTCTGACGGATTTGGTGTAAACGGACACAATATAAAAACCCATTGAAATGAGTGGAAATTTTAACGGATTTCTGACGGTTCAGCTAGTGTCCGATGCTAAAATCTTGTAACGGACAATAGCAACGGACACTACTGACTGTCACCAACGGTAGTGTGAACGCCCCCTAAGAATTTTCTAGTTGGTATAGCTCTAGGCTAGTATGATTTTTTTTTTTAGGGTTATCGACATCACTTGAGCTGAACGATGGGTTGACTTTCAGGGCTGGGGAGTTTGAGTCCGAGTCAGGGCCAGTTTTAGGTGAAATCAGAATCCAAGTTTCTGACTTGGCTTCTGAATAAAATGATTCATTGAAGAATAGAACATTTAATAGTTATTATTATTAATATTAGATAAACAGCGTCTTGTATATTTGTTTTGATAGGAAATCTGGAAAGTTTAGAAGTGCTAAAATTTTGTATATTCTATCAGTATAAAACCCCCTAAACAGCCTTTTTTTTCTAGAGCTTTCTTTTTTTGGCCAGTTCTAACAAGAAGCTTCTATCTCTTCCTGCTCTGATTTTGTCTGGTGACATCTGAGGGTCGTGACTCTTCTGTCTTGGAGGGCATTGAAGCCTTTTTTTGTTTTTTTTTCATCACTTGTGTTTTCATCACAATCACTGCCCTTTTCGTGAATTAAAAGAGCTTTACCTGCTGCTGTCTGATCCTGACCATTTATAAAGGAGACTGTGGAAAAACTTTGTTGGGATCAGTGGTTTGACTCTGTGAATATTTTTTGAAGAAGTGGATGTCTTTATAGAAGTATTTCCATCTTATACTGTAAATTGATGGGGGAAAGGGGGTTGACCTCTCCAGCCCACAGTGATCTTGAGAATGATTTATGACTGCATCCACCACACACAGCAGTGCCCCAGCCATCTGCTCTGCAGGGATCTGCAGTACAGTCCCATTCAAGTAAATGGAGCCAGCTGCAGTACCCTGGATGGTTGGGGGACCAAATGCACCTTAGTGCAGGAAAAATGTTAATTTGAAAATAAAGGAGACCGTTATCACCACTGTGGATACATCACTTTTAGGACTGGTGGGGGTACAAAAGATCAGACCCTTAGGCTACATGCACACAACAATACACATGTAGCTGGGTCATGATTAAACGTCACGGACGGCACATGGATGACATTTCTATGGCACCTGTACCTCCACAGCCCCATACACGGGATCATGGAAATCTATAGTCTTGTGTATGGGCCCATATAAATGAATGGGTCTTTGTGCTAGCTGTGAAGAACCCGGCTAGCACACTGACAACGTACATGGTCGTGTGTATGAGGCTTTACATCAGGAATTTCTACAGTCTAGCCCATTTCCAAGCAAAGATCCATCTACGAAAGTTAAACTTGTCACGCTAGGGAGATTTTTTTTATATTCAAAAACCCCTCTAATAAATGGTATTGTTGACATTTTTCATAGTATATGGCATATCATAGCTAACCAATGTCTACATGTAGATTACTCATAAGTGAACCATATTAGCACCGTTTCGCTTATGCCTATTCCTTTACATTCATTTCTTTTCATGTGATGGGTATAATAGAGCAAGATATATCTGCATGGTGTGATGGGGATAGCTATATCACTAAAATAGTCTGTAATACCCAATAATAGCCATTCTTCCATTGCATTGGTTTAGTACTGCTGTGCGATGAAAAACTTGTGCACAGTGAGAGCCGTGTAGGGCCTCTCAATAAAGTGCTTTATTTGGCCAGTTAAAAGAATATGAGGCATTACCATAATCAATAGGTATCATTGTAAAAGTCTACCAGGCCACTGTGACAAAGAGCCAGCTAATGCATTCAGTTGCGTGATGCTTTCCGTGAGTGAAGGCAATGGACATGTTACTTTGGATGGATTGCAGACATTGGCGGTAGCAGTATACCGTCCAGTCTGGTGGTATAGTGATCGGGAAAGGTATAATCAATGAGCAAACCAAGGCAATATTTTATATGGAGACTTGAATGATTGAGTGTCTTGGAGAAAACAGAAGGTCGATCAATGGTGACCTCAGGATAACAGACATGTATGGAGCGTTGTATATTAGAGGACATGGCAGCAAGGGAAAGTGTGGAAGAAATACTATTTGTAGATATAGATGTCTACCTAGGTTGAAAAGGCAATGAAATGTATAAAACCTAGCCATGCTCATATTTGCTACGATCTCATTATTACATTTGCTTATTGCTTGGCACTTTTGGTTAGTAAATTCTATGGGGAGACGTAAGAAAGACTGCCCTCAAGCAACCATCCACCATCAAACCATGAGGACGTTCTCCCCCAGGAACCGTACACTATGCAGCCTACTAAATAAGTAAAATGGGAAACCCAATAAAGTCTTATTGTGAATATGGTTAGCAGTATCATGTGATATTTGTTAATCGGATTTTATCTGTTTTATTTCCAACCAGTATGTCATTGTTAATCGCAATACATATGACATATGCAACATCCTTCTACCATCTGGCACATAATCATATGCTAATGTGTGCGCACAAGATGATATTGCTTCATGGGAATGGAAAAGATTTGTTTCGGATCAATGCCTATAGAGATTATACTGAAGTGGCTGACTGTCTTCAAAGCCACTTTATGGTATAATAGTTTTTGCTGTCTATATAGTTTCACTAATAATGTTGGTATAAAAGTTATCTAAAATAATTAATCCCTTGTATTTGTATTGTCCTATCTGCCATAATGCACTAATGTTCATGATAACTAACATTTGCTTTTCTTGGTAACTACTAGAACTGTGGGGCTCTGTGCTCCAGACCCATCTCTTATACATTGTAAATTACAGTATAAAATACAAGTAGAAACCTTATGACCTTGAGAGCGAAAACAGAGAATGAATCAGTTGGCTTCTTGCTCATTTCTCTGTGTATCAGCTGATCAGTAGAGGTGCTGCATGTTAAACCTATCGTAATAGGTCATAAACACTTTAAGCCTGGAAAGCCCCTTTAAGCAATGAGTTGACTGGTAAACATTCACACATTTTACACTGAATGGCTGTGGTTTTGCAGTGCAGTTATTGTTATTGTTACCGTTTTAACTGGTGAAAATGGCTAAAAATTTATTGTACCTGTGTAAAAAAAACAAACAAAAAAAAAACAACACCGTGTACTACATGTTCACCCAACCAGATATTTTCCAATGCAAAATCAAACATAGCCAAACAAAAAGTGTTCCTTATACACACCAGTGGTGCTGTAGACCTATTCTAACCCTGAATAACCCTTTAGGTTGGGGCCCCATGTTGCGAAAACGCAGCGTTTTGGCCACAGTGGAAACGCTGCAGCAAAAAAAAACGCTGTTTTTTACATTACCTGCAAAGTGTATGAGATTCTGGCTAATCCCATCCACACATTGCAGAAAAAATCCACAACAGGAAATGCTGCGATTTCAGTAACGCTCACAGAGGAAAACTCTGCGGACTTTCTGTGAATGTAGCTTCAGCCTGCTACATTGGGCCTTAGCCTTATGGTGCCTTCTGTTTTAAGGGTGGCTTAAAGAGTACCCGTTGTTTCGCTGGACGTTTCAGGGTAAGCTGCCATTTGTGTAGAGTACATGAGGAGTAACGTTATTTTTGGTTATTATGTGACTCATAGTATCCCATTTTTAGCAGTTTCCCACTCTGCATACTATAGTTTATAGTTTGCATTCCCCTCTGAACTGGTGGCTGGAGGCTAGCTGCCATTGACTGCACTCTGTCACTTAAACAGCCCAGGACCATACAGGACATATATAGGGAAGTACTGACTTGTACAGGTGTGAGTAAAGCGCTTTTGTTGTGATAGAAAGCTTGTATTCAGCGTTTGTTTTTACTTCTCTCCTGCGCTTCCTCCATCTCCATAGACTTCTATATACTAGTAGTCTGTCTCGAGACTGACTTCAGGTCACATGACTCAGAGCAGTAATTTTCAGAGTAAAAGGCAGAGTGGAATAAGAAAACAGCCTGATAAGAGCAGAAAGTGTCATTTCTCTCCGATATGATCTAGCACAGCGTTTCTTATAACTATCTGGACTGGACTCTTCTGTACTATTCATTTATGCAGAGTTTATTGAAACAGAGTCTATTTCAGGTTAGTATTCCTCACATGCTCTGATTTTTCAAGAACATATTGCCCAAACTGTACTGAGAACAGAGGTATAAGTAATGTGCCAGTACACAGGGCTGTAAACAGTAAAGTAACCATAAAATATTACTATACAATGTACAGAGTTAGAATTAAAGTAGGGCATATTTTTCTGAAGCGTAGGAGACAAGGTAAGACCTGCTGTGCTCCATCTAGAAGAGTCTAATTTACATAAATGGCTGCCTTCTAGCATTGCAGATATTTTTGGTGAATTATGCCCGTCCTTTGTAATGCAATGTAACCAGTATTTTGATATAAATCACAACTTCCAGTGCAGAATGTTTATTAACTAAAAACTACAGTAGATTGTGCTACATTGTTATTTTCCGTGTTTCTGAGACTTTAGTGACTGCTATGAATTTGATTAATTTCAATATAATAATTTGGATAATTTTTGAGAAAATGTATCGAAATAGAAAACTTTCTTAAGGCTGTCTGTACAGAACCAAGTTTAGGCCTCGTTCACACGACCGTGTGTACAGCCCGAAGCTGTTCCGATGCTCCGTTTTGATAGTTATAGAGAGGTCCTATCCTACTCTGTGAAATTGGAACAGAACGGAACCACCTATTGGAATTAAAGGTAATGGGAACTACCTCAGCATGCACACTCAGTCATGTGCATGAGGCCTTATCTTTCTTAAACTTACCCTTTGGCCGGTACATGCAGATATGTGGGTCACAAAATGACCAGTTTTTCAATAACTATCCTGTATGTGTCTGTGTGTGGCCATCCATTTGATGTCTTCTGAATTGGCACCTGTGAAGGGTTTTGGAAACAAGTTGTGATATGACATTGAGCACACAAGCTCTCCCCTACTCTGCACCGTAAAGATGGATGTAGTGGCTTTAGCTTTATATGTGTACTGTACATGTGCCAGGAAGAGGGAGATCTGGTGTGCACATGCACAGAAGATACGCCATGACATTGGAAACACTCCGTATTATCAAACACGCCCCTAGGAGTGTGATTTCAGCAATGCCTATGTATCGTCTGACCCCCTCGGGAAGTATATCCTGTTACTATGGACGTGATTGCAACAGGGAATGTTTGATAAGTCAAGGCAGCCAGCCTGACCACAAGACTAGCCAGGTAATCTGCATATAGAATAAAAGTAATTTATTTATTTTTTTAGCAATATGTCTTACGCTAGGTTCACACTAGCTTTCGGGTTTCCATCCTTCGGGTCCACTTGGAGACCCAAAAGACAGAAACCCTATCCGCTTAAAAAGCGGTTACACGCAGAAACCTGCAGACCCCAGGCTTTAATGGGGTCCGCCTGGTTTTCGCCAAAAACGGCAGAGAGAAAAGTCACCTTTTCAGGACTTTTCTCTCTGCCGATTTTAAGTGGAATGTCGGACGGTGTCTCATACGGAGAGACTCGAACACTACTGTGATCCTAGCGTTAGCAGGTGTCCTATACATAGGCATGTTTCTGAAGCACTAGAGCCTGGAGATGTTTATTTCATACTCAAAACCCCCATGACAGGTTTCCTTTAACCAAATTTGATCTAAGATGCTGACACATCTGTATATGGCAAATGTATATCTGATACTTGCCTGTTCAGATGGTAACTTGTAGCCCCATCTTGTTTTATTATCCCTTCGGTGCCATTTTTTTGGACAGGTTCTTATCTATAAAATACACCAGCCCAGATTTACTCATCATGAGAGAGTGTAACCTTAGATAGGCAGTCTGAAAATACGCCAGATTTATCACAGTGGTTGACGCTGGATGATAAATCTGCCATATCTTTAGACTGTCTATGTTTTTGCCACCTTTAGTTGACTTTCAGCCAAAACTTTGGTGGAATTTGGGTGCATTTTGTTGCATTTTAGCCATGCCTCCTTTTCTGAGAAGTCGTAAAATAAATTTAGCAACTAACTGTGCCAAGATGTGCCAAATTTATGCCAGAGTCTAGTCGTAACCACAGTAGTAAATGAACTACATTACCAAAGTATCTGAATTGCCAGAATGCAGAGTATTTACTGTAGTAGTAGTAGTAGTAGTAAGTAGTATTATTATTAGTAGTAGTAGTATTAGTAGTAGTGTTTGTAGTAGTAGAATACCCTAGTATCAAGTGGGTCGGGTCCTTGTAGAATTTTATAGCATATTTTAGACTAGTGATGAGCTAATTTCTAGCAGGTAGATGAAGCTCTATAGAAGGGGTTATTGCCCCTGAGCTAGTCCTTTTGTCTGTCAGACTGTATATTGATGGGCCGCTGGTGGCTTATTTATTGCTGCAAATAATCTCTGCACAGCAGGGTCAGATCATTGCTGTAGCTGATAATGTGCAGGAAGACACGAGCCCCGGCGATAACTAATTGAATTATCATTTAGGAAGGTTTAGCTATGCTGGCATGTTTGTTTGGTTTTTTTTTTGTTTTTTTTGCAAAAATCTATAAATATTTATACAGTGTATATATAAACCATATGTGCAAGCAATCTATATTTATGTCATGTCCGTTTCATGATATCTGTCTCCATAAGTGTTAGCAGTCTCATCTTCAGAAAATATACACTTTGTCACTAACCACCCGTATAATACTTTGATAAATGTATTTCCTGTCCATGTGCCTTATTAAGGCATAAGAACGTCATGTAGGAGGAGTACACGAGACAGATTTGGGAGAGGGCAAGTAAGACCAGCTCCTGCCCTGCTGAATCTACAGTCTTTACTACATACTCTGCTATTAATTTCAATGAACTGTCTGCAATACTATACTGTATATCCCCTGCAGCCGCCACATTGCCGTCAGCTACTTCCAGGAGCAGAACCCCCATTATTTAGATGATTGCTGGGGCTGTAGTTTTTCAGATAAGGTGTTGTCTTCATGAAACCACATCTTTCAGAATGTATTGTTTGTTTGAGGACACAGATCAGGTGTCAGAGACCTATCTATGCAAATACATGAAGAACAGGCTGGTAGATTCCTTCAAGTGAACATCAGACAGACAGACATAAAAATAGAACAATGAAGCCCAAAGCGTTCATCCATTACATGCTAGCATAAGGGATTTACATACTTGGATAGTAAGGAATGGATTGAAGCCAGATTGTATTTGTTGTTGTATTGCCATAGAGGGGTCTGTTAATACAGACCATTTTCCTTGTGCCCTTATTCTGTACCTTCACCTGCCGCATTGTGATAAAACCAGCATAGACCTGTTTTTGGAGAAACAAGAATTGTTATATTTTGCATAGAAAGCTGTTCTTGAAATATATTAAAGGATTTGTCCAGGATTTAAAAAACAAACCAAAAAAAAAAAAATATAATATATAAAATAATAATAATAATCCAGTGGTTCCCACCAGTCCACATTTATTGGCCTGCAGTTATGATGAGCCACACATGTGCATGTAAGCCCTGCAGCTCATGGCGTGGCTGCACTGCTAATATATACTGCTAATATGTACGGCAGCTGCGGCGGTGCTGGATTTTTCCAAAAATGTGTAATATGAAAGGATATTGAAATATAGTTCGGGTTTATTTTATGGAAACTGCAGGACATGTAGCAATAGATAGAGCCCCACCTATTCCTGTACATGGATGAATTCCCATAGTGTCTTGGACTCTTGGGTAATATGACATTGAGAATAACACAGAAACACAAGTACTATACAAAATGCAGGCTGTATGGCATATCCTTGTATAAGGGGATGTATTATTACCAAGTAGAATAAGGTGTAGGACACTTGAAAGCTCCAAGGTCCATGTTACAAATCAGGTCAATGGTGCTGGACATTTAAAGCTCTGCTCCATCCATCCCTCACGTTCTCCGGGAGCGTGGTGCAGCATGTGACGCCAGTGATGCGGATAATTCTATATTTGGCAGTTCTATGTCAGAGCAACTCATACAAACTCACCAGATGTACTTGCTGGATATATGCCACTTGTGCATCTGGGGATGTATCTGCTTGATATTGATTTATTAGGGAGTTCCTATGTATTCATCAAATTAATTGAAGCATGTATCTTAATATTAAGAAGGGTGGCAGAATTCAATAAAAGCGAGTGCACTTCCTCTGATGTATCTGTGCATATAGAGGGATCATTCCTTTGTACTTTACATCATAGTTCACACCTCTGCAGATGGGACTCCTTCTGTTTAGTGCCTGCAAATCAAGGGGGGTAATGGGTGGGTTAGGGGGAATCGTGCTTAGATTTTAGATAAATGTCTACCTGAATTATTTACCATATTATAATCTAGATTTTTGAGAAAATATATTTCAACACAATGGAGCAGATTTACTAATTTTGTGTAATGTTTATTCAGGCAGTCTAAATATAGGAGCCAAGTAGCTCCTGCTGGGACACATTAGATGCATTTTTAGACACTTTTTTTTTTCCGTCTGACTTGACACCACCTACTGGTTGGCTTAGCTTGCGCAATGCCATTTTAAGCTATACCCATTCCCTGTAAATTACTTCCCCTTTTTTGCCACTAAGTGTCTACAACGCATTTACTGTAAATTTGGTGCACGAGTTAAGTTAAGCCAAAATTCTAGCACATCTAGTTTAGTAAATCTGCACAAAAGTAAAAAAAAAATGTACTTGAATAATTACACTGGAAAAACCCAAAACATGCATGTTAGATCTACAGTATATGAGTGGATCCTTCTGCCCTTAGGTAAGGGTAAGTAGGGTACTACTGACAATCTTGTTTATACGGGGATGGCCCCAATGTATACAGTTAGGGAAACTAGAATCTCGCACATAGGATTTTAACATGTCTATATTAATAATATAATAATGGTTATATAATAACTTGTATAATGGCAACAGAATACAAACTGCAATAATGTTAGGAACTGAATTAGAATAGTAACATATACAATACAATACAATAATACTACTACTAATAAAAACCAGTATAAATGCTGGTAATATATTCCATATAATAATGATGTGATGGTTAAAGGGGTATTCCGGTCACAGCAGTCACCTTCTATCCACAGGATAGGGGGTCCAGCCTCGCTGATCACAAGAACTGGGGTGTTTTGCACCCCACTTTGAATAGTGTATCAGGTCAGAAAAGCACACCCCAATCCATCCAATACAATAGATAGCTGAGAGTTGTACTTCGACAGTATCTATTGAAATGAATTGGAGGGGGTCGCAAAAGCTAGCTCCTTATCGATCACCAAGTTATATAGGGGGTACAGTTGTATATAGGGGGTAACTTGTATATAGTGGGTAAACAATAGAATAATAGTAATCTATACATCATAATACTGATATAACAGTAACATGAACAATGCCCACGAATACAATAAAGAATGATCACCATGTAACCTATAATATTACCAAATATAGTCATAGATTTATAACCTATACAAAGTAACACAATGTGAACATATTCCAGTTCCCATTTTTTCTAAAGGGGTATATTTCTGGAGTGCTTTTTGCAGAGAGCAGTGTGCCATGGCCAGGCTTGGTGCACATTTGTCCTTTTGTGCTCTCTAATCATTCTTTCACAGTTCAGTGACTCTGGTGATACAATCACAGCTAATACTCTCATAAAACATTGATTCACATGATGAGCTAAATTAAAGGGAATCTGAAAAACAACTGCAGCAGCAAATCACAAGCCAAAAAACCCAGGCAGAACATCAGCGAGCTCATTTCCTCGGTTTTTCTTGCATTTGGGTTTTTATTTTGGTCAACATTATTTTGAACTGATATTTCTGGATTCTAGTAGCCCTGTATTCAGCTACTATGGGATATGTACAATATATGACAAGTGAAGATGAGCAAATCTATAAAAATGGTATTCTCGACTCTCCCATCTTATATACTGCTTAGTAAATATTTGAGAGTAATCCTATTCTGTAGGCGAATAAACTTGGTTTATTGCTTATATGGTGACTCAATGGTTAGCACTGTCGCTTGCGGCCCTGAGGTCCTGGTTTAAAATCCGACAAAGGATATTATCAGCTCTTGTTGGTATATTTTCTTCATGTTTTTATAGGTACTCTCTGTTCCTTCTTAAACATATCGACAGGATAATTTACTTCCTATAATACCAGGCTTGGGTATATGATAGATGGGGATTTGGGCTGTGAGACCCATTGGGATAGTTACGTATGGGACACTTCAAAATATGGGGCATAATTATTATTTCTTTATTCTCGATATCTATAATGGGATCCGTCGGGGGTCTGCCATTTTAAAACTGAAAGAGATGGAGAAAAGTCCTGCGTCCAGGACTCTCTTCTCTGCCGATTTTCAATGGTCTCTGCGACGGATTCTCCAATGGAGACTGACACAGATGTGAGCCCAGCCTTTCTGGCCCAATGTTTACTGATGGACATTACCTAGTTCAGTCCTATTCTGTATATCACAATTCTTATATTCCCATTTTGTTGGGGCACTCCGCGTGATTTATAGAGAGTGTCTACTTTTTAATCTCTATTAGAATAACTTGAACTAATGGAGGGGAAAGGTCACCTGTTTGTGAATCTTATTTTTTAAAAGCCAAAAACAGCATCAATTGATGCCCTTTACTCTAAAGGTGTCCAATAAAAAGCTATTGACCTTATAAGGTGCCCTACAAACAAATATTTGTGTCTTAGATCTTAGCCTAATGAAGGATTTTGATTCTTGAAATCCACACGAACAGCTAATATCAGCTAAGGACCCACATAGCAATACTTTGCAGAAAAAACTCAGCAGAAACGCATTGCGGTTTTTTTTTCCGCAGCGCTTTTCATTGTGTTTTCACAGTTTTCCTCTCCAGACTTTCTGCCCTCTTTATACCTATAGGGAAAATGCCAGCGTTTCTGTAGGTGTAATTGACATGCTGCAATTTTCAATGCGTAGCTTTTCCGCTGCAGAATCCCATTCACTTTGCAGGTACCATAAAATGCTGCGTTTTCGCAAAGTGGGGCTTCAGCCTCAAAGGGGTTTTCCACATATATTCTAACCACAGGTTGTCTAAGTGTCTTATCGCTGAGGATCTGTCTACTGCGACCGCAAAGATCACAAGACTGGGGGGTCCTGTGCGCTTCCACTCCATTCATTTTTGATTATTATGACATGACTGTTTGCGGGACTTTCTAGCAATGTGAGTAGTAGCTATCCAAATCACATAACCCTTTTGAAGTGACTCTCTGCCATATTCATACAAAGCAGGTAGCTGGATGTTCCTAACCAGTACACCACCCCAAGACCCTGTGGCATTGTTAGATGGGGGGCACATTGAGGATGAAGCAAATACAATTTAAAATTGTGCCAGGCTGCAAGTGAAAAATATAATATAAATGCAATATTCTATAAATAGTGCACCCCTCCACCCATCGGATAGACTCTTGGGTTGTGCCTATGCCGAGTAGATATGTAATGTTTACAGGGCCCTCTCTGTGTGTGCAGCTCAGCTGTTCGGAGTATAATGCATCATTTGACATTACTATTGGTTGCCATGGTAATAACAAATGAAGCGGCGCGCTTCAATTCTAGGATTGTGCCACTGAAGGAGGGAACCACAATAAAGGACAATTAGAAATCTCAAGGGTCTGATGAATGTGTTAGAAGTCTGGATTTTTCTGTATTCTCTTTCCTTATGTTTTAGTTCAGGGTCATGGAGTGATTTTAAATCCCCTTTTACTGATCCAAGACATGACACAGATTGTAGCACAATACTGAATAGCAATAATATTCCCCTTACTAATGGATTTGGCCTATTTTACATGCTAATTCTACATTTCAGAGAGGGGACTTCATTTTCAGTATAAGCTGTGGTCGCAAATTTTTACATTCGCTACACCCTTTGTCCTACTGCTTTGTCTATGTACATGTCCTTGGAGGACCTTGTGGACCGGGTGGTGAAGGAAATCTGTCAGGCAGTGCACCATGGGAAGACACATGCAAATTAGCTCTCCTCTAGAAGTAAGAAAACTGTCTCACTAATGCCACCTAGAGGATGCTCCATGGGGTAAGGTATGGAAATTAGCTCTCCTCCAGAGGGAAGAAAATTGTCTTTCTAATGCCACCTATGGGTAGTACCCTGTAAGTAGCCGCCTACTGTATACTGAACAGGTATCTTGTAGAGAAGAGCTAAATTGCTTACTCTTTCCATGGGGATTTTAGATGGGGATTTACCACATTTCTGTAGATTAAATTCTTTGTATTGCAAAGAATAAAATCTGCAGCAATTTTGCACCAAATCCACATGTAAGAGATGCAGATTATGTGTGAAGCCGCCGTAATAACCCTTACACCAGAAAACCCATTCTCCCTGAGAGCACCATCATAAACCAATAGGAGAGAAGTAGTAAATATAGGTTCATGTACACAAAACGTTGCATGCATGACTTTCTATGGGAAAACTTGGCGTCCCTGTCTGTATGTTGCTGTGTGGTACATGCAGTGAATATTTCTGTAATACTGCACGCGATGGAGCGCACCACTGATCCTTTGTGAGTGCCTACATTACAAGTCTCTACAATTCAGTTATCTAATTCTAAGGTTTTTTATATACCATTCAGGATCTGTGTAAAGCTGAGTGACCACTGTAGTGGTTTATCCTTTTACTATTATGCTGTTACTATTTATTTGTATACTCCCACCATTATCTTGCATGGTGCTGTATAATGTAGTAATAAACAGGGGGAGTAACAAACATAACAATAGCTGAAATGTCAACTAAAATTTCCATCGGACACAACAGAGAAAATTTTTTTATGCCTTATACACCAGTTTTCTGGCGTACAAGTAACGAAAATGTTGCATTGTTTGGGTAAATTGTGTTTTTGCACCAAAAATGGCAATCTTATTAAATTTTGTTTTTTACCCCACCCTTGACACTTGGTCGTGTGCATGGGGTCTGACAGTCCTCACTATTGTGCATCCGATGTGGGGTCAAGTTTGCAGTAGAACTCACTCTGAGCGACATCCGAGTGCATTCCGGTATGCATTCACGACTATGGGGGCTTCGGATTCTGTTCCAATGAGATGACACTGAGCAGTATCGGACCAGCTCTATAATTATCCTTGTCATCAGGAACAGAATGAATACGAAGCCCCCATACACATGAATGCATAACTGAATGCACTCGGATGGTGCCCAGAGTGTCATCCAAGTGCGTCCCATAGCAAATGTGCATGGGGTCTCAGGTTTATGATCATTCACGTCGTCTTAAATCTCCTCCAGTGAGTTAATTTTTAGTCTCACCTTTCTTACAAAATTATACCATGGTAGAATGGGTGAGACTGCGGCATGAGCAGTTTTTAATATTTGATACAGAATATTCCTCCCCCTATAAAAGACAGCTATTTTTCCGCAGATTATTAATCCACAAGGGTCAGTCTCTGCTGTGGTTCTTGTCTGCACAGTGAGGCACATGTATAGACTACACACACAGTATAGCTCTTGTGTGTACACCTTATCTGAAGGCTAAATTTGGCGTCTCAGACAAAGGTCACGTTGGGAATGACATAGAGTGATTTATACCATGTTCTCTTACATTACAGCAGAGACATTGGTATTGAGCTGCAGGTCTCTCCGCATTGCAGGAATCAGAATTTAACTATAGTGTATGTATGCCTGGAGATATACAGTATATATAGTTGTACAGGCATATGAAGATCACATGATTTCTGTACATATTTGCCCAGATCTGTAGGTTACTGCACCTGTGAAGGTGAATAGCATAACTGTTTTGCTCTACAACAGCCATGTTACATTTTCCCTTAAATGCCCACTCAATGTTCACAGTGGGGTGGGGAACAAAGTAAGGACTTTGGGGGCACTGACCTGCTGGCCCAGATATTTATGTAGCCAAGCACCTATCAGGAATGTATTGCCTAGTCTGTGGTTGTGCTTTAATTGTTTAAGATAAGACTACCCCTTTAAAGAGTTTGTCCCAACAGAGCAGTCCCTGTCCAAAAGCCTTATTAGGGCACATCAATTTTACAGATTTGAGATTTGCCACTATGTTTTGGAACAAAGAAGTTCTTTGGTGGACCAAGCGCATCCATGTTGTTTATATGAAAATCTAGAACATAATTCTAGGTTTCTGCTGGAGAGGCTGATCGCTAGAGCAAGAGTAGCCGATCCTGCGGTGATCAACTGATCGCTACACCAGCTTCTTTTTGATGAGGGATTTTATGGTCATTGTGTTTTACCAAAATACCTCCATATTCTGCAAAGATATCCTGACTGACCCCATGTGGGATGGTAGGAGATTTCTATACCAATTCATCTGACTAAGTCCAGTGTTATATAACTCTTATATAATTCTTGACTTGTCTATTTTAATAGATAACTATATTATCCCTAACGTAACCCTTTTGAAGCAACTTTTTTTTTTTTTTTTTTTTTTTTTAGAGTTCGGAATTGTACTGTTCCTTCCATTTTATTGTATTATTACTTTAAGAAATTTATGAATAAATTGACAACTGGGTGTTACCTTCTGGGGGCGTGTCCTTGCACATCCCGACACTGTCCAATCAGTGCTCTCTATCAGACTTTGTAGAGATAAAGATCTTTAGCAAGGGGAAATATAACACCCATTTGTCCATTCACTCATACATTTTTTTGGAGGAATAACAGCAGACAGTACACTGACACTTCCTAAGGCTAGGTTCACACAGCAGTATTTTTGCATCCGAAAAGTCTGCAAAAATTCCACCTTCCATTAATTTCAATGGGAGGCAGATGCTTGGTTTTCAGTCCTGCTCAGTCTGTGTAATCCACCCGAACCTCCCATTGAAATGACTAGAAGGAAATATTTCAGTGGCTGGCAGGAAGATTTGTGCGGCGGATTTTGCCTGGCAGGTTCTGCCCCAAAATCTACCATGTGAACCTAGCTTAAGAAAAGAAGCTCCAGAATTTTGACTTCATAGGAGATACAAGTATTTACTAAAACAGACATGCCAGGAGGGATAACAGGTTGTCTTTATGGTCTTTGATTTCTTACTGAATGTCTATGCATTGTCTGATCCCTATAATAACATAAAGGGACAATCTCTGTAGCAGGCAGGGTGCATTATGCTTTAGATCTACACACATATAACTGGCTTTTGCAGTATTAATAGCACTGGCAGCCCTTAATGTAATGGATTCTGTGACCTAACTCACATAGATAAGACTCAGTATCAACATGCAACCCTCATACCTTTCAACACTGTGTTCTGCAGACTGCACACCGCTCTTCAAGAACTGCCAGGGTGGAATGTATGGAGCTCAGGAATATTCACTGCAGCATTGGACAGAGAAAAATCTTTGTAATGGAACTTGGCCAATTCATTCACTTTTTTTTTGCAAATGTAGCACAATTAGTATCAAATTTTGCTAATATTAATTCTATTGTGTGGATAGTGCCTTTTTCTCGACACTTTGGTAAGGCTAATTTCACATCTGCAGCGGCATCTCCGATAGAAATCGGTGGAGAGAGAAGTCCAGCACAGACTCTTTCAGTGTCCGTGTGTAACCTCTCCTTTAGCGGTCCAGCTCGCCGTCGTCCGGGTCCCCCGGTGGACCCGAACGACAGAGCCCGGTACAGATGTGAACCTGGAGTAACGTGTCTCATTCTATTTACTTGGCTTTATTTTACGTCTTCATCTGAAAACACATTTAATTTAAAGTGAATATTGATTTTTTTTATGTATATTTTTAGAATTGCTTTTCTTTTATCCTGTTGCTACCCAAAGCCCTTGCACAAACCCTTTCTAAGCCTTCATGCACATATCTGCTTTATCTGTGTGCTAGCTGTATTTTTAGCAGCTAGCACACTCACCCATTATTTTCTGGGGCCCCATACGCACAATAATGTACTATCACATGTCCGTGTAGGGGGCCATGAGCCAGGGAAAAACTCAGGAAAGGTCCTATTCCTGTCTGTTTTGCGGCCTGGGTTCACTAGTTGATATTATTGAGTTTGTGGAGGGCACATGGATATCATCTAAGTGTCGGCAGTGGCGTTTTCCTGTGGACCCATAGATGCACATGTTAGTGTGCATATAGCCTTAGGATAGGGCTACGTGGCATCACATGTCATGCTACTACATACACCGAATGATTGTAAATGTAGTAACTATATGTCTCAAGGTGCTGCAACAGTCAAAATATGTCCAACGCTGCAGGATCTTGCATGACCACATTCACTAACATTAGGTGCAACTGGCAGTGTGACATTTGCAATCTGTATGCCCAAAGTTCCTCGTAGCCCTAGCCTAAATCATACTTTTATGTGAAAGCAATGGATGTGCGTTTTACATCGCCAAGGACAGAAGAAGAGCAATATATTGGTTATATAGGACTCGCCAATATTTAACCAATATTTCCATTCTGTAATTCAGCTGCCACTATAAGGATAGATTTTAATAATTCAGCCTTTCCTAACAGATGTCCAGAATATTCGCAAGGACAATTAAAGGCTAACTGCACTTCTATAAACTGTACAGACCCTGGGGGTATTTTGCAGTCATATCTGCGTCCTTCAATGCGTACGATAAATTATATATGCAAGAATATCTAACAACGGCTTATTTATTCAGATTGCCAGGGGCAATAGTTAACAAACAATTGTCTCCACCAGCGCTTCTGTCTTTTGATGTTCCTAGATGTAATCTCTTGGCACACACGTTATTATTGTAATTTGTCATTAATACTTTAAGCTGCCCATAAACATTAAATAAAGCACGGTAATGGGACAGTCAGCTGGTTATGCGTAATGGGTGGAAGGTTGGGCAATTATTTTTCTGTCTATGGCCAGCTATAACTATAAAAACTATACATCTAGCACATGACATTCACTGCTCTACGTCGCCTCATGGGAAGCTGCAGATAAATGAATGATGCCTACGACACAAAGCCAATAAATCTGAAATTAGGAATATTGTATGGACATTTGCCCCATACACCAGTTACATTGGTGTAACAATCGAACTTGAAAAGTTTAATATTATTTTGGTCACCTTTACACACAGAGATCATGCACACAGTGATATTACAGTACAGATAATGTGCACAGTGATGTCACAATACAGGAATAATAAACAATGATGTCACAGTACAAGGATAATGCACACAGTGATGTCACAGTACAAGAATAACGCATACAGTGATGTCACAGTGCATGGATAATGTCCACTATTACATCATAGCACAGGAATAATGCACATACAAAAAAAAAAAAATCACTGTGTATGATGTGACATCACAGCATATAAAAGAAAGTAATTATCATGATGTTACAAGCAGGCATTATGTTGTCTATGAAGGCGCAGTCAGTTTTCATATCCCCTTTTATCATCCATAGTTATGATGAATTGCACCCTAAGGTCTCAATAGATATGATCCCCCCCCCCCCTAATTGTTGGGTCATATCTGTCAACTGCTGTGTCTGTCACCCTGGTAGTGATGCCCATGGGTAGCAGGCATAACAGCTCCTTGCCAGTAAAAGAGGGGTGCCACATTTGGAGGTGAGGTGCAGTTATTGATAACTATGAATGATGGAAGAGGAGTATGAAATTTGAATGTGTTTCGAAAGACCAAGGAAAGGACGTTACCCCTGTACTATGACATCATCATGTGCATATTTCTGTACTGTGGTATAATTTTCTGCATTACTTCATTACTATGTTGTGACATCACTGTGAATATTAGCCCTAGAATGCAATATGGCTGTATTTTGACATTATTATGGCCAGTGGATTATTGTTGTACACTGCCATATCACTATCTACTATGATGTCATGGTACAGGCATAATGTATGTAATGATGTCACGGAACAGCTGTAATATTGACAGTGCCATGACAGGTCAACAGTATAAATCTCTCAGAAACCCCTTTAAGAGAAAAAAATAAAACAACAATTTTGTTCTGAATTTATATTGTTGCTACAGGTGGACATAGTGGACTGGGGCCCTATTGCAAATTTTGCTCTAGGGCTACAAGACTTTTCCTACTGTGGTAATGGCCTGATATTTTGGTCTCTTCAACCATATGACCGGCCATTTTCACGCAACATCTAAGACATAGCTTCCCTTATTACAGAAGAAAATAATAGTCTAGGAAAATCTCTTTTTATAACCAAAAGGGTTTAGGCTCTTCTGGTTATACAGAGTTACTATAATAGATTTTCTTTCATCTGAGGGTTTAAGGGTTCTGCCGTGGATTTATTTCTCAAAAGTATTGTAGAATCAACCATTGATGATGTCACTTGGCCGGACCATTACACAAACATTATAGGTGATGTGCCAAGACAGAAGGAAGCCTTGTGTGATATCAACAGGCCATGAACCTCTTTGTGTAATAACATGGCCTCCCACCATCATGCCCCTTTTTATTTAGACGACCGGGTATGGAGAGCACAGTATTGATCTTGTGAGCCTTATAGTCAGTCTCCTGTGACATGCTGTTAACAAGCAGGGCAGCTGAGTCCTGTCACACGGCTGTAGATGTCTACAATAGGCTCTGTCAAATAGTACATGGGGACACAATATGAGGCCTATGCGGTCTCTGTGTGGTGAACAACGCCGCGGTGATAAATCCAGAAAAGCGACATAATCGTGGTTCAGTATGACATCCTCCAACTAAGATTATTATGCAGTTTTATTAATCGTACTAGGTAGATCCAGATTAGCATTTTAGAAGATTATTTTCTATGCTAATAGTGCACTTGGCTAATCCAATAAAGATATTAGGCAGACATTAATTTTGCTATCTCCATAGGATTTATAGGAATGAAACATAGAATGAAAAGAGGATTTGATGCTCAGTATGTAAAACAGTCTTTACTAGATCACAAAGCTCGCTTGAAAGTCAGACAGCTATGTACAGTATGTATGTGATGTGTTGCTTCTGTATTGAGTATTCTGCCATTTACATGGATGACATCTGGAAATTATATGATCCAAAGCTTTATAATGATAACTCTCCTCTGAGATTCAGCCTTTCTCCTGGATACATTCCCAACCAGTGCTGGTGCTATTGGGTCATGCATTTCTGTACTCTTACCATTTCCCCCTATTCTTTATCATACTAAACTTTAATGTCTTGGCGCCTGACACTCCAACCTCATCGCAAACCAAATTCAGTAAGACAATCTAGGAGTCCTGGCAGTGTCCTCAAATAAATTTAATGGATGGACGGACTTACAGTATGAGCTTATGACCAATGGACTTCTCCATTGCAGAGCATGGAGAATATGACTGCTATAGGGCACCACACCTGGTACATAGGTATGGGTATGGTGTAACAATTGCTACTCTGCCCTTTTACACTGCTATATAGAGGCACACTTTTATGGATAATTTTGGGTGGTGAGCACAACTGTATTAGTTCTGCTTCACTGATGTCATTACTGTGCTGGCACTTCTATTCTGTCTACCCTACATGTATGTAGACTGTCTTCAGAGTGGCACCATGGTATATGGAGCATGTCCCCCAAGTGTAGAGAGAGTCTGCAGTGAGCACTATAGTTTGGAACAATTCACAGGTTTTGGGACCGTATCACTTAGGCCTGAGTGCATGGGAATCACATCATACCGTCTGTCTACCTCACATCAGACCTTCTGTCTACCTCACATCAGACCTTCTGTCTACCTCACATCAGACCTTCTGTCTACCTCACATCAGACCTTCTGTCTACCTCACCTTTTGGCTTGGCAGTGTTTACCCAGACAACAATGGACCTTTCAACCCATTTGGCACGGAGTACACCACATTGAGATTTTGTTTTGGAAGGATGATGCTAAACTTGTCCATTCACATTAGAAGAATGTTGGTTGGATTTGCTGATTTTTTCAGGACCGACTGACCATCTAATATGTATGGGGACCACCCCAATTTCTGGGAAGAGAAGGATAGGGCAGTTGGATTTTACCATTCCTATCCTTTTGCCCTCAACTGAGAGAAATTTGCAGCCAGAAATATCTGACGGACAGACATGGAGAGGTTGTAAAAAAAAGCAGTTTACTGAGCAAGTGTTCAGCCAACAACTATCTAACACATACTGTAGGGCTAGCCTTACTCTGTCTTTTTGTTTTGTAGTCTTACAGTCCTATTGACTGCAGCGCAGGGTCATGCACCTATCTGGTCAGTACTGTCTATACACAGTTTCCTGGTTGGTGATTACCGAAATTACAGAACACTTTGTCATCTACAATACAGAGGGTGAGCAGCGGGGGAGAGGAAACCGAGGAGCGTACTGTAACTGAATGACATGCCATAAAGAGTTTCAGAAAGCTGAGTTACTGACTTGATAATGGTTGGTATTAGTAGTTTCCATACTGATTCTCTTGCAAGAAAGCGCATGCGTGCCACTGAGACAAACTGTGACTGCCTCCGGCCTATGCAGACAAGGCCCGGTTCTTGATGGCTTGCACTTTGCGATTGTGGGGCAAGAACTTGTACAGTAGCAGAAAATAAATAGGGGATATTGCCAAAGGGTGTGGAGTGATAAAGAAACACTAAGCCTTTTTGTCCTGTGTGGCAACCCACCACCGTAATGGAAGGACTAAATTGATCTTTGCTAGAAGGTGCCTTCTGTTCTGCTTGTCATTGTTAAGAATGCCAAAATAACCCTGAATTAGATGGGTGGGAGAGGGGAACTTAAAGTGCTTTTTTCAGACTAAAATGATTGATGACTTGTCCTAAAGATAGGCCACAAATATCAGTGGGGGTTCGACAACCGTGATACTCATTAATTAGCTGATCTCAGCAGCTGATACACAGAGAATGGAGCAGGAAGCAGACAGCGCCGTTCTCTGTGTAGTGGCAGAAGTGAGTCACTGCAGCATAGGCCCCATTGACATGACTGGGAGCTGATGAGCTGTACCTGATCTGGCCACTACACAGAGACCAGAGCTGTCTGCTTCCTGCTCCATTCTCTGTGTAGTCGATCCCTGTGTGTGTCGAACCGCCACCGATCTGGTATTGATGACCTATCCTTAGGAGAAATCATCAATTTTTTTTTCGCCCAGAAAACCCTTTTTAGGAACTTTTCTTTATAGACCTCCATATATATTAATTACCTATTGGCACTATAAACACTATATAATCTATATATATATAATCTTTGGTCTCGTGGATAAGGAAGATTCCCATTTTGCCATTTACTGCTTAATGCTATTAGCCTTGGTGTAGCTTCCATTTCTTAATCCTCTTTCAGTATTTTTGACCCCTTTTGTTTTTTTTAATAAGCTTATGTCTCCATCACACAAAAGATACACAGAATAGATTCCCTCTGACTCCTCGGCATACGGCTTTCCGTACTTCTTGCAATTTGATTCATTATTCTAAGCAGGCTGAATTACAGCTGAGAAAGCTGATAAGCGAAATGACAAAAGCCTCTTCTGAGCCCTTCCAAGCAACTGGAGGGAAGTAGCCAGCTGATTCTGCTGCTATTTTTGGTATGCCACATATCATGGTTACATATACACAGAATGATTGGAGCTTACAAATATGGTAAGTCAGCCAGGAATCCTCATCCACTGTTGTTTGCAAGTGTTGTGAAGTGTATGGTTGAGACTGGAGGACGTCACCTGGAATTTAAGTCTGTGTCTTTACGGGATTACATTTTGTGATTTTTTTTTTTTTTCCTTGCCTCCTGGGATGTGGTATTAATTCGTCATATTATCAGGTTTCCTTGTAAATATGGCAGTAGAAGAAGGAGAACGCTTTTTCGGACAAGTAAGGATTTCTCTATGGTTTTTTGGTTGTTTACAAGGGCTATGTCATGTCTGAAATGTTTCTTTATCTGGTTAGCTTAGCTCGTAGGCGAGGAACAGATGTAAACATTTACATGCATCTGCACAGGACGTCAGCGTTTGCCCTTGCCTCCAGGTTAAATGTAGTACAGCATTCTGCGTTGCCATGTGCCCTCTAGATGGACTGTAAATGTTTGTTTATTGAACATCTCATGTTAACACTACTTCATTATATTGATATTTAATATCTTTTGTTATCATGTATATTTTGTAAGGTGCCATGGCATTAAATTCAATGGCACGGTCCTGAAGGTCATTGGGGTATAGCTTGCTTTCATGATGTTATAGGATGATGTTGCGTGGTCCTCTTCAAAGCCTATCCTGTTAATGCATTTTATGTTCGGTCATTTATAAATGCGTATTATATAATGAAAGGTCACACAATACTGTACGTCCCACTATAACATTGTATTGTAGAGTTGGGTTTGGCATTTGGCACATCCTATGGTGTTCTCAATGTGTTTTCTGTGGTTTTAAGTGGGTCTGCAATAATTAATACTAACAAACTATGATGGAAAAGTAACGCAGTTCTATATCGTCAATAACGTGCTCGGCTCTGCCACATCTGTATAAAATAAGCTAATATCATGTATATTTGTCTGCATTTCAAATAAGGAATATAATTTACTACACAAGAGTATGATCGTGTAGACAGTATCCCATCGATCAAGGCTGTTTGATTTGTTGCCAAGAGTGAGTGAGTACATTCCCTTTAGTTTGCTATAGGACTTGCGCTGGTATCTAAACAGGATTTATTAATAACATCTCCAACCTGAAGTGTCAGAGGAGGTTAAAACTAATCTGCCGAGTTTGAAGACGGAGCATATGGAAGATGAGATTTCCTTAGATATCCTTAATTAATCAAAAGTGTCATCCTCTGTGATGGACAGTGTCCAAAGACACAGAAACCAAGAATGTGGTGTTGTCGTTGTGATGGGGTCTGGTGTACAGTATGACTGTTGTGTCAGAATTTCGCGCGAAGGAAAATAAAAACTGATCTTTAAAAGATGTGGATAACACTATGATGCTTTTGCCATAGAATATGTGTAATTGTCTACTGTCTATGGACAGTATTTATTCCATAGACATATTTAGTCCTGTAAGGCTCTGTTCACACTTTCATCAAGTTTTTCTGAACAAAAACACACAAAAAAAGGAGATGATTAATAGGAGACCGACCAATCCAATCCTAAACACAGAAGTGTCATTAGAGAGAGCCTGGGGATCACCAGATCAGACTTTCCACCTCCTTCCCCCCGCGCACCCTCTCCCTTCCTGTCTGTCTTGTTTAACAACCCCGATTTACTAGTACACTAGTACACAATTTATGTTCGTCGCTGGTTCCGCTTGGATAGTTACATGATTATCTTACCTTCTTTACCAAGCTTGATTTCAAGACACTTGTTTTTGATTATATACAACATATGTTCTATATAATGTTCTATATAATGTTTCTTATGTTTGTATGAAAAAAAATTGAAAACTTTGAAATAAACACAAATTTAAAAAACAAACACACACAAAAAATAGTGTCTTATCGGACAACTGTGCCTGATGAAGCCCATTGACTTAAACAAGGTTTTCAAGGACTTATTAATAGATGACCGATCCTTAAGATAGCTCATCACTTGAAAGTCTGTGAGGTTTCGAACACCTGGGCGCCCCGCCGATCAGCTGTTTTAAGAGGCTGCAGTGTTAACATAAACTCATCAGTACTTGCCAGGTACATTTGTGCAGAGGCTGTGGCTGGTCCCTTTCAAGTACTTAGTCTGAGCTGCGATCGGGACATGTGGCTGATGAACATAACTTGGAGGTACATCAGACCACCACGGATCTTCAATTAATGATCTATCCTAAGGATAAGTTCTCAATTAAAAGTTCCCAAAAAAACTTTAAATGGACTCTGTCACTTTGACAGGATGTGTACTGCTACAGCTCATAAAATCAGATAATGTTCAATGTAGGTTCCTGACAGAGCCATTGATGGAAGTGTGAACAGAGATAAGTGTTTAACAAGAACCTTCTAGTTCTTTTATGGATAAATGTATCGAGGAATCTTTTTTGGATGCCGATATAAAAGTGAATTAAAGGGGTTTACGGGGATTTCGATATTGATGATTCCTGGCACCACTGTGATGAATGAATGAATGAATGACGCCGCCTCTTCTTTAGTAATAATGCTTGGTATAGTAGCTCCAACCCGTTCACTTGAATGGGTCTGAGCTGGTGAAGGTTCATGCATCCAATAGATGTGATATCACAGACCTGAGAATAGGCTTACTGGGGTGGTATGTTCAGAGATGGAACCCAACCTATCTGATATTGATGACCTGTAAGCTAATTATATTAAAATTATGGAAAATCCCTTTAAATTTCAAATAAGCCCAAATTAAAAACTCTTTTGCATATTCTAATACACCCACTCACCCTCAGAAGCTGCTATTCGATGCAGCTATATAGGATACACTTGGCTTGTCCAGGCCATACATTCTGCACAGATAGCAAGATACGCCTGGGAAATGTTTGATATATATTATGTATGTATATATATATCTGCATAACCGCTGCTTCTAGAGGTAGTGTTTGTGCTTTTAGTGGTAAAACCTTAAATACAAAATGTAACTGTAATAGGAGGCATTGAGAGGTAAAGTAGAGGCCACATACACCTTACAAAGCTTAAATGTAAGTGAGCACCACCAAAAGAGACGTTAGATTTGGAATTTGTGTAAAGCTGCATTGATAGCATTGTGGAGTCTTTTTTTTTTTGTCAGACGTCGGAGCATTGAGTTGTTCTGTATAGCATGCATGTAGCTGGTAACGTGACATCATTCTGCAGCATACAGCAGAGGTCATTATGACACTTGATACCGGCTATGTACCGCAGTTCACTAATGTAGGAATGTGGCGGTGAGACGGAGTATGAACCTTATCTTTGTGTTTGGACACTAGAAGGTTTTGAAGTGGTGTCGGTATGTGCCAGATGCATTTATGGTGTGCTCCATTATTTTGGCATATACTATTGGTGTAAAGTAAGCCAGCCAAGAAGAGTCGGAAGGAAAAGCAAAGTGTCTAACCTGTCTAGCAACATTTATCATGCAGCTTGCGTCACTGTGTTAAATTTGGCAGAATTTCTCCCTGTCTGGTCTGGTTTTATCCTGTATGACTTTAGGACAGTAACATTAAATCTCCTTCATTATTTATTACTATATACCTAAATTACTGAGTCTCCATTGTGTGTAGTTCTGTACTGTATGTGCTTACTCTTTGTACAAAACATAGATTATATCTTTATCGATCGAGAGAGAGGGTACTGTGTAAATGTTTTAGGCGGGTATAGGGAAATATGTTGCGAAATAAGAACGATTTCAAAAATAGAAGTGTTAGGGTGTATTTAAACACGGCTGAACTTGGACAAATTTTAGATTCTGTCTCAAAATTGTATCCAACTTCCAACTGAAACAAACCTCCTGATTTTTTTTTTTTTTCCCTCCATACTAGATCTTCAGGGTCATTCTGCATGGCTGGTGGTGTTGAATTAGCAAATTGTGTGGTGGAATTTGGTCATACAGAAAAAATTTAGCTTTATTTTTGTAAATTAAATTCATTTTGTCAAGTAAAATTAACTGAATGAACAAAGAGAAATCTAAATCCCATCAATATTTGGTGTGGCGTCCTTTGAAGGAGAAGTCCTGGAAATGATGATATGGCCCCCACAGAGCCCTGATCTCAACATCATCCAGTCTGTCTGGAATTACATGAAGAAACAGAAGGATTGGAGCAAGCCTACATCCACAGAAGATCTGTGCTTAGTTCTCCAAGATGTCTGGTACGACCTCCCTACCTAGCTCCTTGAAAACCTGTGTGCAAGTGTATCTAGGAGAATTGATGGAAGGAAAAGGGCAGCCACACCAAATATTGATGGGATTTACACTCACTCGTAGCAATGACAAATTAAGTCTGTATCTAAATACAATGTGGTTTGTAGAACATTTTAATGATTGTCAGAGCTTCTTTTTCATGCCAGTCTGATCCTAACAGACCAAGACTATGTACAGTATGCCAGTGGATATTAGTCATACAAAGAACTTTAGTACTGTGGGTTATAAAAGGAAATCTTTGAAATGTTATATGCATGTAAAGAAATGCCCACTCATATATATTATTTACATGCTATTATTATTTTGATACATTGTAGCACAAAGAATTACTCTTCTAGAGATAGACGCTATGCAACAAAAGATCATGGTGAAGAGGTTGGAAGCTCCGGCCATGTAATATTACATCAGCATTTGTTATAGTAAACTATACTACCCAAACACTTCGCAGGACCGTCAAGCTGATTAAAGTGTTAAAGCCAATATAGAACCGCCCAAGACAAATCACCCATCAACTATTCTATTAAAGGGCTTGTCTGTTTTATGTAGCTCATTTATATTTACCCTCCTGGGGTATGTTAAGATTTGAGTAAGAAACCTCCCATGTGGTATCACCTCTATTAGCCAGAGTCCAGAGAGGTGTCAGTGGTGACTCTCCAATGTAAAGGACTGAATATTAAGATGTACAGATGCCTATTGATTTTAGTGGGTGCTGTGTAATTCTGTTCCAGGGTGAAATTAGATATTTCTAGGTAGGACGTATTTATATAATGGTGTGATATTGGCCAACTACCAAGTAAAAGGAGTTGCCCAGTTATATGAAAAGTTTATAAAATGGCAGTATATAATAGCAAAAGATGTAATACCCACCTTACCAATATATTGCCATTTACATGCTTCCCGGGCGGGTCCTGCACCAGTGTATTTGCCCGACTTCAGTGATAAGATGTTGCCAGAACATGTCACTATTGCAGTCATTCTCTGGTTGTTGCCGCACCAGCCAATGATTGTTAACACATCATTACGGGAGCCATGTGAGCAGAGTATTGTTATTTTATACCCTTGTGAGTAGAAATCTGTATGGCTGAACAACCCAGTTAAAGGGGTATTCCCATCTCGGCCAGTCATGATGTGGCTCAGAGTCTGGAATACAAGGCCAGGAGTGATAGAAACCATGAACATGACTATACTCCACTTGTTCCACAACTCCCATAGAAGTACATGTGAGCTATGGAAACTGCGTAACAAGCGAGCTGTTTTGTTCCCATAACTTGTCATGTTACACTTTTTGTCAAATGAATGTTATGTATTGATCTTCTTATAGAATGACTACTTATATATCTTTAGATGTAATTTATAGCATTTATACATTTAGCAGAGTGTACCAACATCACATGGCACATAATGGAACACCCTGTCCTATTGTACTTGTACACAATTTCGATAAAATCCACATTAGCATTTAATATAAAGTATATACCACAGCCTGTATGACACATGTATCACATGCATTAATAATACATTATACATTTAATGCAGGCCATCACAGTTTGCACCATAAAATATTTCCTGCAATACCGGCCATGTATTTCTACAGCTCTCAGTGCAGTCAGTGTGGGTATATAACTAAGCTGGTGTCTTCCTAGGCCGCCAGAGCTGGAGTGAAATCATTATTTGTCCACTGCTGTGGATTTAGGAGTGTGCTGACCCTATGCAAGTCTGGCGTACAACAATGGGACAGTATTTACTGCGCTGGATGGGGGGTTTGTTAACACTCATTGGGATACCCTGCTTACCGATGGTTTCATCTGGAGCTTGTCAGCTTCAATGGACTAAATCATGGAAAAGAACATCACTGTGCTGGTAATGTAACCTGCTTGTATCATATGTTGCTCACATTTATGCTGGTCTTGCTGATGTGACAGACTACACAGGGTTATTTGCATTATGTATGAATATGGGTAATTTATGCTAAACTCCTAGTAAGTGATCATGCTGTAGAGCAGAAGTTGTACAGATCCCTGCCCCAGCCATGTCATGTAGGTGATCTTTGCTCCTGAATCCTCAGTACCTCAATTTTATCCTCGAGTTCCACAAGTCACATTATAGCAGTATTGGAGAAATAATAGTCATATAATAGTCCTTTAATAGTCCCACAATGGGGAAATTCAGTAAAAAGTCTATCCTTATTGGAAAATGATAGAAACATGAATTGTGTGAAAGGTTTTCATAGACTTACATATGTAGCTGATGTTCAGCATATAGATACATACAATAGTAATCAAAGTATATCAGTTTTTGGGTAATAATACCTTGTACATGTATTTGTATTTTAATGAGCAGCGGGCAGAATAGAAGAATTTATTTATTTTTAAAAACTGAAGGCATATTGGACAGGTAAGAAGTAAACCTATAGTATTTGTTTAAAGGGTGTATCAGCAGGAGCTGTGTCTGCAACTTAACGCTCGACTCTGGAAAGTTAACCCCCCAGATGGCGTGATAAATAACAATCACGACATCCAGGTGGTTTGGGGGCAAGATCGCCACCCCTCAAATCCCCCCTCAATGAGATTGTGGGTTCCGAACAAATGCTGTGGCAGCCAGGAGGCCAAGCAACCACCTCTTGGCTGCCTATTCCTATTGCACATAGGATTTTTGAGACCGGAAAAGAGTTAAAAAAAAAAAAAAAAAAAAAAGTTAAATAAATATAATAAGTTAAAGGAAACCCACCTTTTAATTTAAAAAAAACAATGTACACAAAATAAACAAAATGTTAGATATCCCCATGTGCGTAGATCTCTGCACTATCCAAAAATAGCATTATTTATCCCATATGGTGAACATCGTAAAAAAAAAATATATATATATATATTTTATATATACCGAAATGCACAAATTAGTGTATTTTGGTCACCTCACTTCCCCACAAAATAGCAATAAAAAGCGATCAAAAAGTCATACATACCAAAAATTGGTACCAATAAAAACTACAACTTGACCCACAAATAAAGAGCCCTTACATATGTCTATCAAACAGAAAAAAAAAAGTTAGATGTCAGAATGACGGTTTATTAGTAAATGCGGTAAAACATAACAAAACCAATATAAATATGGTATCGGCGTAATCGTAATAACCCAGCGGACAATGTTGCTGCATAATTTTTAATGCAGAGTGAACGCCGTAGGAACAAAATGCAAAAAATAAAGATAGAATTGTTGGTTTTTTCACATGGACCCTCCAAAAATTTTAATAAAAGCTTATCAAAACATATGTGCCCCCATCCATTACTTGCAGGTGGTTCACTTTGTCCGCTCCCTCCATGGGTCTCTTAAGGTGTCACTCCCCACCGCTTTTGAAAAGATTTGCCGTGCAGGCACGTCCACTAGGGGCTTTATATCCTCTATTTACCAACTTCTTAACTCACAAACTACAGGCTCTCCTGTTAATCATCGCTATATGCTTAAATGGGAGGAGGCGGTGGGTAAACCCATCTCCCAGGAACAGTGGCGGATTGTATGGTCTCGGGCCCAGAAATCATCTCAGTGCATTACGTTTAGGGAAACGCAGTATAAGCTGTTGATGCATTGGTATCATACTCCGGCTCTCCTTCATACTTTAAACCCATTAGTTCCCCCATGGTGCTGGCGCTGTGGAGCTGCGGTGGGTACCCTGCACCATATCTTTTGGACGTGCCCTCTCATCCTCGGTTTTTGGAGGGAGGTCAGGACTCTGACGACTGCTCTCTTTTTGCAAGAGGTTCCTCTTGACCCTCTTCTTTATCTCCTGAACCTTCCCCCCAGACACCTGAGCAATAAGTCATCCAGGCTTTTCTTGCATCTTTGTACTGCAGCTAAAACTCTCATAGCTAGAAACTGGAAGAAGGTGAGTCCCCCATCTAGTCTTGAGCTTGTGGCTAGAATGAAGGATGTGAGGAGTCTTGAATACCTGACTGCTGGCCTACATAATTCACGGGAAGCCTTTGGGGCTATTTGGGCACCCTGGGACATGTATTGTACATTACAGGGTCTCTGATCTCTAGTCCTCTCCTTCCCTCCCCCCCCCCCCCCCTTCCCTTTGGTCCTACCCTTGTCTTCTTAACCCCTCCATTCCCCCCTCCCTTGTTCACTGCTTAATTTAAATGCATATTGCTTAAGGGGGAGGAGGCAGATAGCCTCTATTTACCTCAATGCTTCCTGTTTGTTTGATTATTATTGTTTTTTTGTTTTTTCTTTATTCCTTGTTAATGAAAAATTTTTCAATAAAATTACAGTTATATAAAAAAAAACATATGTGCCCCCAAATGGTGCCAAATAAAAGTAAACTCATCAAGCAAAGTAAGCCCTCACATAGCTATGTCGCCAGAAAATGAAAAAAGATATGAATTTTAGAAGGCAGGGAAGGAAAATGGGAAAAATGTCACCAAGCATTAACGTGCAAACTACCCCATGTCCTTAAAGGGTTAAAAGGTAGTCTGTCATCAGGAAAGTCGGTATAACACTAATGACAGTACCTTGTAGGACGGCTACCAAAGATGCCTTTTACATCCTGCATTGCTGCTCCATTTTCATGAAAATCATCATTTTATTCTTATGCAAATTAGCTGAAAACTGCTTTAGGGGCATTTCTTCTCCTGCTGGGGCTTTACTCTCTCCTCTAGATAACCGCCCCTAACTGCAGACAAAATGGCATATGTCAATGGGGAGCGGAGCTGGGTGGCAGCAGCGATTAACTAGAGCAAAGATTGAAGCCCCAACAGGAGAAGAAAAGCTAATTTGCATAAGAATAAACTCCTGATTTTCATGAAAATGGAGCTGCAGTACTGAATACGTAAGACCTCTTTGGAAAGTATAGAAGCAGCCCTACAAGGCACTGTCATTAGTTTGATACTTTTTTTTCCCGCCGACAGACTCCCTTTAATTAGGTTTTCCCACAATTTCCGATGATCAGACATTTTTCACCTCTGCTGTAGATAAGTGCAGAGGCTAAGGCCCCACATAGGAAAAAACCGCGGCATCAACACATCGTGGTTCTTCCCGCTGTGCTTTGCAGAGAAACTTCACAGAAGTTTCCTCTGCAGACTTTCTGCTTCAATGATACCTATAAGGAAACCGCCGGCCTTTCCATAGGTATAATTGACATGCTGCGATTTCCAAAACTGCAACGGTTTTGGAAATCGCTGTGCGTCTGCAACGCGTATTTTACCACAAAGTGGGGGTGGGATTTTCTAGAATCCCATGCACTTTGCTGTGACTGTAAAACACCGTTTTTTTTTTTTTGTGGTGTTTCTGCCACGTGGGGTCTCGGCCTGAAGAGGATCTTTTACATCTCACATAACCACCATAATGTGCCAAACAGTGTGCTGTAGTTGTGTGGACCTTTAATTCTTTTTCCTACCATGTCACGACCATTGTATGCTAGAAAAGACTCTGCAACTCTTGCCACGTTTCTACCTTATTTGTGGCATTTTTAGTTTATCAGTCAGGTGCTGACCTGGTAGACCAGATAGAAGCCGCCATTTCTAGTTGCATACTATTTCTATTATTTAGCATTACCGTACTGTATGCTAAAGTGATATCATCCCTACTGTACAATTATATTCATCATATGAGCAGACCTGGCACTTGCCCAAGGCAGCACAGCTCAGTGGGTGGCATAAAATGGGCATATATAAATGTAATTATCTCTCTCTAATTTAGGGGTTTTTCTTATTAAAACTTTGTTTTAATAAATATTACACTGTCTCTTTACATAGCGGAGGATTAGTGTATGGAAATGGGGAATAAACATGTTTTACTTTATGGTGTACTCGCACTAAGTGCTTACAGCAGCACAAACTGCAGGAGCATCCTGGACTCTTCCCAAAATGTCTGCAGTAGTTAAAATGTGTGCTCAGCGTTGAGCTGGTCTACTGTATAGGATATCCCTCGTCACTGTAATCTAAGGACAGCGCTTTTTTTTTTTTTTTTTTAATTAATTTGGACCTTTGACAGCGTGGTTGTCTTTATAATAGTTCTGAGTTGTTGTAGTAAATATTCTACAGTATTTACACATGAGCATAGAAAAATTGTTTAGTCATTTATCTGGTTCCAGAAATGGCTGCTTATTTCATTTGAGTGTTTTTGATATTTTCTATTTATTTTTTATTTTTTTTACAGTTGAGCTTAAAGGGGTATTCCCATGATCATAACCATATTTATATTTGTAGATAATTAAAAGTTAAGCATTTTTGCAAATATAAGTAGTTAAAAATTCTGCAGAGTTTTAAAGAGTTCCTCTAACTATCTTAGTGGTGACAGTCTGTTGTCTTGATCGGTTGCCAATGGATACGACAACAAATGCAGAAACTTTATATGTTCTGGGACTTGTCAGGAACCCAGCCATGATTTTCTTATTGTAGCTGGGTTATCAGGCAGGGACACTACATGTATCAGAAGATATCCCGGCCACAATAAGGAAATCATGGCTGATTTTCTGACCTTAGAAAGTTCCTGCATTCATGGTCGTATCCACTGGCAACCGATCAAGACAACAACTTGTGACCACAAGATAGTTAGAAAAAATCTTTAAAACTCTGCAAAATGTTTAATTACTTATATTTGCAAAAATGTTTATCCTTTAATAATCTACAAATTTAAAAATGGTTATGATCATGGAAATACCCCTTTAAATCTAAAATTTATGATTAGAAAAAAAAAATACAGGTAAGCATCACAGTGTCAGGGTTGAGAAGGAACTTTTATTTATCAGCTAAGGGTCCCATATAGTATGATTTTACAAAAACAACCAAAAACAGTATTCCAGTTGTTTTCCCGATACCAGTATAGTACTCTTGACCAGTGTGAACTGATAGTCTTGGTTTTCATCTCCATTGGAACTTTCTGTTCATCTGTTCCATTATAGGAACAGAAAAGAAAAGACGGATTCATCATATGACCAATATGAAAAAAAAAAAAAATTCCAGATGGATTCCATTGATCCTTACCCATCACATATTAATGTCCTATCCAAAGGTGTTGTCTAGGATTATGTCTAGGTTAGAAAATATTAATAATAGAAAATAAATAATAGATTATGTATAGGTTAGAAAAAAAAAAATGCACTGATACTTACCTGCATCCCCCTTTCCATGACTCTGCTCTCAGCTATTTACTCATTGCCAGATTTGAAGCCAGAAAGAATATTATTATATAAAGCAGTTTGCAATATGAATCAATTCCAAACTGCCTTGATAAACTGGATGGTGTTTTCTACCATATATAATCCAGGTGGTGATGTTCACCGTTACCTGAAAACCTTCAGAATGCTTGAAAAGTGTGGGATCAAAAATTAAGAAAGCTTTAATGCCACAATGAAATTATTGTTTTGCATGGTTGGGCTTATATTCTAACTCTATATCCTGTCTGGTAACTGTATGTTTATATAGTCTTAGGGTGGCCATGTACATCAGATGAATGTTGGCCACACTCAACGATTTCGGAGAGACAAGCTGTCTATTTTATGTGTGCCAGAATCCAAACTCTCTCTCGGTGGCTGGTGTCAATAAAAAGAAGGGTCGGAAATATTCAATCTCCTTTTTGTTTTCAAGGGAGATAAGTTACTGTCAAAGGTGCTTGGTTGCAGCTGTGAATTGCCTGACCTGAGATAATAACTGTGGTAACGCCTATTGGTCTTTGATAGTACTTAAAGAGAGTCTGCCATCAGAACCCAGCATATCAACCCAGATGTGCCTTGGTCACCAAAATCAAACCGGGTTTTCCCCTTTTGAATCAGTGCCTCCGTTGTCGAGAGATCTCCATTTTTTTTCAATTTGGAGCAAAAAGAGCATTGTCACTTACCTCTCTGGAGCAATGACAAGGCCCTCATTGCTTTAAAGAACTCCTCAGCAGTGCAGACACTGGTTCACAGGGGGAAAACACAGGTTAGGATCACTGGCATAAAACGATTTATCTATCTGGAGGTCTGGGTTTATATGCTGGGTTCTGCTGACAGGCTCCCTTTAAAGGGAGTTTGTTAGCAAGAAATAGCATGTTAAACTACACTCAGTACCTTGCTGGACTTTTCATGCACTTTCCCAAGATGTCTTTCCATGGCTCCGTTACTGAGAAAAAAAAATACTTTAAAAAATATGTAAATATTTGAAATGGGCTTTAGGGGCGTGTAATCCTCACTTTGGGTTTAGGTTATGTGTTTAGAAGCCATATCGGTCCGCCCAGTCCTCTGTCCGGGCTTGCCGTTCATGGAAACTTCAGAAAGTGCATGGCACATGTACTGCGCATGTGTGAGATGTCAGTCTACATCCAGAAGCGTCTTGCTATGAAGTACTGTGCCCTGTATTTCATAGCGAGGCACTTCCGGGTGTAGACTGATATCATGCACATGCGCAGTACATAGACGTTACACCAAAACCCATTTCAACTCATTTGTATATTTTTAAAAGTCATTTTTCCTCAGTAACAGAGCCACAGACAGTCAGAAGAAATACATCATGGGAAAGTGCAAACAAAGCCCAGCAAAGAACTGTGATTAGGTTAACGTGCTACTTCTTGCTGACAGACTCCCTTCAAGCAATATTGTTCCTTTTTATCACCTAGAAATTATATTTTACATGATTCTGGAAGTCATATGGGAAAGAAAAACCTGTAAAATGCCTGACATCTATCATCAATACATTATATGAGCCTTTGGTTATGATGACGCTCCTTTGTACATGGTAGAACTATATACATGGAGCCTGAATATTGGTGCATGATCCCCCTGTGGCTAATATGGCATATAGAAATATGTTAAGGACATGATTCTTTCAGTAGACCTACATAAAAAGCAACTGATATGAGTAAATAGAGATGTTAACCTCTGCAGCTTGTGCAAGACCATATGACACCGCATTGCTGTTACCTTTGCTTAACAAAAGAAAGTCAGTCTTTCCTCTGACCCACTTTCTGAATAATATCTCCGCCATCTGTGCACGTTTAGTCCTGACATAGCTGAGGTGACATCTTCAAATAATTGGTGCATACAAAGCTCTGTTCCTTTCTGATCTATGTCCGCCATGACGGTATAGTGTTGATGTTCCTGGGTTTTATATAGTGCACAGAACATTTTTAGACTCCTAGAATGTAAAAGGGAAAGCAAGTCCTTGCCAAGGTCACCCACTAAGAAATGTGACTTCTTCCGTCTATTACAGTATACTTCTCAATGGAATCTATAAATTTATCATAAATCACAGTAGGATTCTTGTAAACCTACAAAATTATTACTGTAAATACAAGGTTCTGTTCACACTGGCGTCACAGCTTCTGTTATTACAGGAGCTGTGACGTGTCTGACAGAACCATTGTATAAACAGATACCATTGACTTATAATAGGGCTATTAGGTTACTGTTTTTACGAGAATAGTCGAGCACCGCAGACTCCACTATGCTGGCCATCAGTGAGCGACAGAAACCAGATGGAACAGATCCTGAGCCCAGCGTAAACATAGCATAACAATTGTAATCTGCACTATAGTAACACAATAAATTTTAGGGTCCACAAAAAAGTTATAACTGAGATATGTCTCTAGTAAAGCTACGTGCATAGCTCCCTATTAATGGGCCATGACAAGACTACATTTTTCCTAAAGCTGGAATAGATCCCTTCACAGTCAAACAGGTAAACCTTTAAGCTACGGCCACACAGCGACCTGTGTGACTCAACATGCTACTTGCTGTCGCACGACTATTTTAGAGCTTTGGCTGTAAATAAAGGTTGGATGTAAATCATTATATTGTAGTCTATTACAGTAAAGCTGTGTGCAACTTGAACCTTTTGGCTCCTTTGAAGACAGCACTGGAGTCTGATCCAGACTCCCAACGCTGCTCTGACTTTTATCCCCCTGCCGTGCCCCTATTAGTCAATCATCACATTGCCGGGTACAGAGAAATCTTCCCTGCGAGCCCTTGAAACCAATCAACACCTGTCACCGGGTCAAGGGGAAAGGGGAAATTCTGCACTGAGACCTGAGTGTTAGTGGCCCTAATAAATGGCCAGTCACAGGCCACCGCTGGGCTAGTCAAGTCTGCCCAGCTACCAGCAGGGAACATTTTTTCACATTATATACCACAGGAAGATGTCAGTAATCTCATGGGTTGCCTTTCTGAGACTCCAAGTTTCCTCATTATGGTGCAACTAATAAATAGTAGAAGTTTAGGGCAGCAAGTCCAGTACCAGTTATGGTGGTCATCAGAGGACATCCTCTGTTGAGGCAGCAATGGAGGTGGAAGTAGTGATTTGTGGCAGGTGTAGACCTGAAGAAGGATCAGAGAAAGAGAGAGAGGAATTGTCTTAATGAGAAGGATGCAGAGGGAAAATAAATGTAGGGAGCAAAGAAAAGACAACAGACTAAGTGAATATAGTCGTTTTACATGCATTGAAAATCCAAAATAAATGACACTGCCCTTCTATTCCCTGATCACAGTTGCTGCTGATTGTGACTATATCCAAGTGAGACCAAGGGTTGTCCAAATAATCTTCATTGATGCTCTATCTTCACTATAGAACATGAGATCATTGGGGGTCTAACACTCAGGACCCCAACCAATCAGCTCTTTGAAGAAACTGCAGAGTCCATACCAGTGGACCCCTTGACTGTTTACATTGCACTCCGAGGAAGTGTAGAGAACTGACCCCTGAAAGTCACACCCACGCCATGTGCTACGACAGTCCGTACATAAAAAACAGTAATTGCATCACATAACTGCATGCAATGTAAACGGTGAAGAGGTCATAGTGCTCACATGAACACCTCTACCCCATCAAATGGGTGGCCTGGGGGTCAGTCATCATTAAAAATCAGTTGGAGAACTCCTTTATTTGTTATGATAGAAAATAGCTTCTGACTATGCCAAACATATTAGGGTTCTTAAGAGTGTAAACTCTATAAGGTGAATTTATTTTTTTAACGTATTTCCATGGGCAAATTTTTATTAACAATATTTGGCTTTGAGGATTTAGGGAATATATACACTTATATACTGCCAAAATACAGTAGCAGATCCAAGTTGTGAGGTGGGACCTCCATGGATTGGACTTTTTTCCTCAGTTGCTTGATCATATTGAGATCTGGGGAATATAGAGGCCAGGTCAACATCTTTAACTCTGTCAAGTTCCTGAGGCCATTCCTGAGCAATTTTTGCAATGTAGCAGAACACATTATCCTGCTGAAAGAGCCACTGCCATCTCTCTGATACTATTGCCATGGGGTGCAAAGTATGTTAAGGTAGATGGTATCCATATCTGATGCTTCCATGTGTGTTGTAGGCACTTTTGGAGGTGAACAGGGGTCAGGGACAGGGACACTCTGACTGGTTTGCAGCTACGCAGCCAGTATTAGTTTGTGCTACAGTAGCTATTCTGTGGGATTACAATAGACAGGCAATCCTTGAACCTTGGTCTCCCCAGGGCACCACTGAACCTTAACACTCACAACGTTGTCATTTATTCACTGTCTTTCCATAGACCACATTTGGTAGGTACTAACCACTGCATACCAGGAACACCCCACAAGACCAGTTTTCAAGATAATCTGACCCAGTCATCTATCCATCACAATTTGGCCCTAGTAAAAGTCGTCCAGGTTCGGCTGACTGTCTATTTTCCAAGATTCCAACACATCATCCTCAAAAACTGTTAGCATAATGTCCAATTTATCCCACCCCCTGGCCGGCGCCATCATCTTGAGACAGTTGGTGTTATTAATCTCATGTATCAGTGATTTTAATATTATGGTTGATCTATATAATTTTATAAGTAACTTCATTTGTGTTCCTTTATGTACAGGGGTTTCAGGAATAATCATTGTATATTACATATGTGTTCTCAATGTGCAGAAGCTGGGGTTACCTCCGAATATCCTTCAAATCTAAAAGTGGACTCTAAGAACCTTCAGTAAATATCAGTACTATAAGGTGTCTAAACTAAGGTGTCCGTGTCTATTTTAGCATTTTAATTTAGCTGTAGATCATAGGAACTATGGCTGAAAAGAAAATCAAGGAAAGCTGCCATCATTCCTGAACATAAATATACTGTGTCCATAAATTTCTACTACAGCAGAAAGCCACATCCTGCCAGACTGCTGGCAGATCGACATCTTGTACGTATGCCAGACACGGGGATGTTGTGAGTTATGGGTGTTATTATTGAAGGCCGTTCTATGGTCACTTAAAGGGTAAAAGCACCTACATGCATTGAACAGTTTTGTTTAAACAAAATGAATTACTTGAGATGACATGACATCATGGAAGAGCAGGAAAGCCATACCTATGCATGTTTTTCAGAGAGAGGTTTTTCTGATTTCCCATAACAGGATATAATTTCATTTGTGATCCCTAGTATATAGCTGTTTCTATTTCAGTGAAAAGATTTCATAAATATACAAAAAAGCCAAAGTGGAATGAATTGCTTGAGTTTAAGCTCCTGGATTGTTTGTACAACCTTGAAAAATGATCCAAGTGTTGTGTGTCCATGAGCTGCGGACTGCGTCTCATTCTCAAGGGTCAAATCCCGCATCATGTGCAGTGGCGTGTGCACTGTGTGTTTCATTGCATTTTAACAATATAAAAAAAATAAAATAAAATAATGGATGAAAATAATTATTTCCTCATCTCACTGTGTTATACTAGACACTAAAAGTAATTTTAGGACCTGTACAAGTGGCACATTCCCTCCAAATTTAGCCCATATCAATTTGAATACCAAGGGTCACGTTGGGGATGACCTAAAGAACAAAAATTTCCCTGCATTTTATATAGTATTTAAGAATTTTGATTTTGTTTAACCCATGTATGGCTTCCTGTAGATGTTCCTATTTTAAAGGCATTGTCTAGACTATTTTTTTAAAGATTCACATTGGCGTAAAAAAAAAATGTCATAAATCACATACCTCACTGATACCCTGCCACTCCCTTTGACTCTGTTCAGGTTCCCTGCCAGTCTCTGGTTCCTGGTGCTTCAGATCACACAGGGAAAGACCCATAAGCCAATTATTGGCCACAACAAGAACCCACCTAAGGCTAGGTTCACATTTATGTTGGAGACTCCGCAGCAGATTCTGTCTAAAATCAGAGGAGAGAAAAGTCCGGCATAGAGATTATAGTCTATAGGATCTGTGGGTGTCCGTGGGTAACCACTTTTTTAGAGGACGGGCTCTCCATCTTTCAGGTCCCCATGTGGACCCGAATGACGGAGAGCCGAACGCTATTGTGATCCTAGCGTAAGCCACTGATTGGCTGAGCAGCTTTTCCTGTGTGTTGAGAAGAACCAGGAAGCAACTTGGCAGGGGACCTGGGCAGCAGTGGAATGGGACTTGTTGAGGAATTACTTTTTTAAACAATTTTTACTGCATTCTGAGGCTGTTTATGCTCATAAAATTATTGCCCAAAATAAATCCAATTCAACCACCGTATGCCCTATACCCTTTAGTTTACCTTTTTTTTTTTTTTTTTTTTTAGGAGCAGTAGCGGAATCATGCCTCACAACTTCACCACTACAGGGCTAAATAATTGTAAACAAAAATATAAAGGATACTGGGGAATTTTTTGGTTAAAGCAACATCAGGAGTGCTGGCAGTGTGTAACCTCAGTCTATAAAGCTGGGGAGCTTCTGAATACATAAAAAAAAAAAATAATAATTTGTTCACCAATTATTATTGGCAAAAAATTAGGCTGATATGTGTTATCCCTTCTAAACATTAAAAAAGATATATATATGAAATTTATAATCTTAAACCATTACACTACAGCTACATTGCTCATTCTACACTTCAGGAGTCACGGGATGTCAGAGTGATCTTTGGTCACCCTACCAAAGTTGCTTTTTAGCCCAAACCTTAGATTAACAGTTATCAGATTATTAAATGACCTAATATCATAAATTATAATCTGGGAGTTTATACATGTAGCAAATAATACAAGTAATTAATATCATATTTTATTGTATCACTTTAAATTTTTCCGGACAAATGATCCAGATTTCGGGGTCACTGTTGTTGTTCATTGACTGCTAACCTCTAGTATATTCGGTCTGTGCTAAGCAACAAAAAAATACATTGGCCTCTGTCCCAAAGCCGGATGCGAGCAATGCTGAGCATTTGTTTCTGAAACAATTGCCTTATTTAGAAGGGGTGGACGTGTGTGAACTGGATCCATGACGTCTGGTGCAGTGCGCTCACTGTTTACATAAATATCTATAGAAGGGGCAGCAACACAACCATGAAAAATATGAATACATGTATTATCTACAGCACATAAAGGGGGCAGATTGTTAATTGGAATTGCTGGCGTAAGTCATTTACAGTATGATGATGGCGTGGGAGGATGTGTTGAGGCTTTATAGTATAAGTGATAGGGCGAGACTTTACATCATTATCACTTATGATACTGAAGTATGTTGAACTGGGATTGTGTTTTATGGTACTGGCTATTTATAGTGAATAATTGTGTCTTTTAGGCAACAAGGGGATATGTAGGGTGTATAAACATGTGGAAATATATCAATAAAATTCACATATCAATACAGCTTCAGGGGCAATTGCAAAAAAACATACAATAACCTTACCAAACTGCACTGTGTGAAGAAGGCCTAGATGATATTTAAAGGGAATTCTAGGGCTTGCAAGACTAACCCTTAAAGTTTTTTAATACATATTGATGACCTATTTTTAGGATAGGTCTTCAACATGTAACCCGTGGGGGTCCAACACCAGGGAGCTATGCAGATCAGCTGTTTAAAGACGCTGCAACGCTCATGTGACTTTTTCCCTGTGCTGATGACATCATGTTCATCTGTCAAATGATAATGCAGTTCAGTCTCTTTCAAGTGAATAGAGCAGAGCATACCAAGCACAGCCCCCATAATATGTAAGGCTCTGTGCTTGGTATTCAGGAAGAGACCACAGCGCTCACTCAAACACTGCATCCAGCTGATCTGTGAGGGTCCTGGTTGTCAGGACAACCGATCATATATTGATGACCTTTCTTAAGGCTAGATCATCAATATGTATCTTCCAAAAATACCCTTTGAGGGTTAGCGTTAGGTTCTGGGATATACAGTGGTGAAAATAAGTATTTAGTCAGCCACCAATTGTGCAAGTTCTCCCACTTAAAAAGATGATTTGCAAATAAATTCTTAAAAAATCAGACAATGTGATTTTCTGGATTTGATTTCTCATTTTGTCTCTCATAGTTGAGGTCTACCTATGATGTCAATTACAGGCCGGCCTCATCTTTTTAAGTGGGAGAACTTGTACAATTGGTGGCTGACTAAATACTTTTTTTCCCCACTGTAGTATAGCTAAAATTTATATATCTGTGTGATGCTATGATGTGAGTCTATAGTATCATACTATTATCTCCCTACGACCAACCAGTTATTACACCTGTCTTTCTTCTAAAGAATGGATAAATTATTCAGAAAATGAACTTTACTTCCACCATTTCCATAGACTGATACTGTATATGCTTTGCTTCTGTTTTAGTACTTTTTTTTTTTTTAATGTGATTTTATTTTACATTTGGCAGTGGTATTGTGAGATCACTGATAAACTGATGGTATATATGTTTTTTTTGTCTTGCAGCAGTCTGACACAAGTGCAAGTTACCTGAGAGCTGCCAGAGCCGGTAACTTAGAAAAGGCTCTCGACTATTTGAAAAATGGAGTGGATATCAACGTCTGCAACCAGGTAATGCAACTTTTTATCCTATATGCGTTATAGCATGTTCTTTCCTCTGCGGACATTCTGCCTCTATTATACCTATATGGAAAACCCCAGAGTTTCCACAGGTATAATTGACATGCTAAGATTTACAAAAACGCAACGGTTTTTGAAATTGCAGCATTTTCGCTGCAGATTTTTCTGCAATGTGTGGATGGGATTAGCCTGAATCCCATCCACTTTGCAGGTATAGTAAAATGCAACATTTTTTGCCGTAGCGTTTCCTCCACGGCCAAAACACTGAATTTTCGCAACGTGGGACCCCAGCCTTAAGGTACAAGAACCCTTCATGGAGTCTAAGTTAACCAGCCACTAGTAACAACCAGCCTCTAGTTATAGATGTGTCCTCCCTTTAACTTTATTCTTGGCTGGACATGTGTAGATGTTTGTGCCAATGATGTGGTTTTCTTAACATTTCCTTCTGGCTGGACATGTTCAGATATGTGTGTCATGAGATGACCAGTTTTTCGTGACAATATTGTTTTGAGATTGTGTGATATGGTATGTGTGTCCATGTGCAGCCACCCAGTGGTTGTGTTGTGGATAGCAGCCTTTCATGGGTTTTGCTAGTATGTCATGTAGGGCTGTACAGTTAATCCAATTAATTAGATAAATTCGTTATTTCAAAAAATCGTGAATCTGATTTTCACCAGAATCGTGAAATTGCTGTTAGCCCTGCTCTAGAGTCTATCCTATTCAATGCAGGATTTCTCTTCCTACCACAAGCTATGATCAACAGTTTCTTAAATAGTTAGTTGGTAAGACAAGGAAGACTACATTATATATCTGCCAATGTCTCCGTATGGCAGCTCACTGAACTTTTTTACATTTTTTTTTTTTAAGCAAAAACATGAAAATTTAGATTAAGAGACTTGCCACAAAGCTTGAAAAATATTGAGATATTTTTTTTAGGAAAAATCGCCCAGCCCTAATGTTGTGACTTAATCAGTTTGATGAGAAATTATAGCCCTTACCAAGATGCAAGATTTTATGCATATCCCACACTAGAATTCATTTGAAATTCAAGCAACAATGACATCCCAGTTATTTCATTGGGAAATTGATGCAATCTTGGACTACAAAAAAAAAAAAAAAAAAAGCACATATTCCTTTTTCAGTCATGGATTTGAAATGTGTGATTTATAACAAAAAAAAACCAAACAAACGTGGTTTCTATGCAGAGACTAAGGGCAGCCACACAGATTATCCCCATGGAATGACAAACCTCAAATCGGTGGCATAAGTCAGAGGGGTCAGCCTGTGCCAGATTTTTTTTTTTTGTTTGAAAAATCTGTCATGGGAACATCGGCCTGTAAATAGAATATTATATTCCAGTCACTGGGTAGATAGCAAAGAGTAGGGTTTCCAAGACAGAGCCTTGAAAGACAGCAATAAAGCAAAGGCAAGGTAAGGGGTGGTGTGGTAGGTTGGAAAGGTGTGAGGAGACATCGGGGAGTGACCAGTCTGAGATATACTTGACCTATTGAAGACTGAAGATAGGTCTAAGAGGAGGAGTATACAGTATCTGTACAAAAAGGGGATGAAAGTTTTACAGAATTTTTATTTATTGCTATGTGCATGTAATATATATATATATATGTATCTATCTTTTTATCAGAATGGATTGAACGCGCTACATCTCGCATCTAAAGAAGGACATGTAGAAATAGTCTCAGAACTCATCCAACGAGGTGTTGATGTGGATGCGGCGACCAAGGTTTGTGGCTTATTTCAAATTTATGTCATATATCTGGTTCTTAGGTTTACAACATGATTTCACAATTCTGTAATGGGCTTCGGAAGCAGTCACAACACCTTTTGTTATGCTGGACTTACCATTGGTAAGATCAGGGCAGTCACCTTTCTGCTACGCCAGTGTATACACAGAGTTCTGCCTGTGGAGGAGTCATTACATCACCCCTTATCCAAAATTTGTCAGAGCAAGAAGTGAGGCAATGACTCAGCAGTGGCAGTTACAGTGACATCAGAATACACAAATATATAGTGTAATCATGAGTCATCAATATTACCATAAGCAAACCATACAATATACCACAAACGCCTTATTATAGGATACCTTGAAACGCATAGAGCAAAACTCGTGCAAATAAAAGGTATAAGGGCAATGTGTGAAACTTCACACAACACAAGTACTACCTTTGAGGCTATAACTGGAAGGAGGTGACTTGACCATCTTGCAAGCCCTCTTGGTCAAAGCTTAATTTCTGCAGAACAATGTCCCCTCTATTTATCAGTCATTTGTAGTTGTGCACAACTTCCCAAGAGCAAGGAACTAAGAGTAACAGCCAGAATGATGGTAACATGCCTTATCCCTGTGGTAGGCTATTCAGAGCCAAATCAATAATTTAATGTAGGACAAAGTCTACTTCTGTTATATATACTTTGCTGGAGTTTTTTCACGTATAGGTAATAAAATCTATTAGCTCTATAAGCACTTGTTCCTGAAGTTACTGCACTACTTTCTTCATAAATACTGCCATCCAAGACAGACAGAGAAGGCATTGAGCTCCTCAAGACACGAGGACCTAGATGTAATTGTAACTTCTAGACCCCCTACATCATTGCTACTGTACATTAAAGGGGTTATCCAACTTCCAAAAATTATCTGCAAATACATCCACAGCATTGCTAAATACTCGCTATTCCTTTGTGCACCCTTTGATTGGCTTTATTTTACTTGCTGCTCCTTGTATCACTGTTATTTACATGTGGCGAATCTGTGTAGAGAGTAAATTTCCCATGATTCATCTACCTGCTCTCACTCTCTGTGTACCCCTTTCTTCTTCACTCTTCCCTGCAATGGCTTGAACTGCTCACAGGGAGGGGTAGTGAGCTTGCAAATGAAACGTCACTCTGAGGTCAATGACCTTAAAATAAATCTGATAATCGGTGGTGAATTTAAACAGGATATATATCAGGAAGTGTTTTGTATTGATTATTTTCCCCATATTTCACTAAGATTTCCTCTTGATCCAATAAGCATTCCAATATGTTTCATTATTAAAGCGGATTTCTGGGATTTTACTATTGTTGACCTATCCTTAGGACAAGTCATCCATATTGGAACATTGGGGGGTCTGACACCCAGCACCCCCACCAATGAGCCAATGTTAGTGCCAACTCCTATTCTTATGCCAGTGGGTGATATGGTCTGTTTGCAGCTTAGTTACATGCAAGGGAATAGGACTGAGCTGCAATACCAGGCACAGCCACTATACAATGTATAGTGCTGTTCCTGGTATTTAATAAAGATGCCAGAGCCTTCACCAAGCGCTGCAGCCTCTTTAAACAGCTGGTTGGTGAGGATGCCTTGGGTTGATCTGATATTAATGAAAAGAAAGTTGAAAAGAATGTCTTATTGCATAATGTCACATGTATGATAAGTGTTCAGACTTACATTAGATTTCTTTTCATCTTCAGACCTAATGATAATAATTAAGAATTCCTTTTATTGTCTGATTCACGAGGGGTTATCAAAGCTAAAGCAATCTATTACAGTTAGAAGTGCAGATACAATACTTGAAAACCTGCTTCGTAAAGGCCACAAAAAAAGGGTCTCTGCTGATTACTGACCACAGTGATTCTTCAGAAAATATTCTAACTACTCCTGGACTTCCCATAGACTATATACCTCTGGGTGGTCTACCCTGCAAGGACGTACACACGTGGACAAAATTGTTGGTACCCCTCGTTTAATGAAAGAAAAACCCACAATGGTCACAGAAATAACTTGAATCTGACAAAAGTAATAATATATAAAACTACATGTTGACAAGCCACAAAGCTAGTGGGAGAATGTCCTATGGACAGATGAGACAAAAATCGAAATTTTTGGCAAGGCACACCAGCTCTATGTTCACAGACGGAAAAATTAAGCATATCTTGAAAAGAACACTGTCCCTACTGTGAAACATGGAGGAGGCTCTGTTATGTTCTGGGGCTGCTTTGCTGCATCTGGCACAGGGTGTCTTGAATCTGTGCAGGGTACAATGAAATCTCAAGACTATCAAGGGATTCTAGAGAGAACTGTGCTGCCCAATGTCAGAAAGCTTGGTCTCAGTCGCAGGTCATGGGTCTTGCAACAGGATAATGACCCAAAACACACAGCTAAAAACACCCAAAAATGGCTATTCTGAAGTGGCCTTCTATGAGCCCTGACCTAAATCCTATGGAGCATCTTTGGAAGGAGCTGAAACATGCCATCTGGAAAAGGCACCCTTCAAACCCGAGACAACTGGAGCAGTTTGCTCATGAGGAGTGGCCAAAATACCTGTTGAGAGGTGCAGAAGTCTCATTGACAGTTACAGGAATCGTTTGATTGCAGTGATTGCCTCAAAAGTTTGTGCAACAAAATATTAAGTTAAGGGAACCATCATTTCTGTCCAGGCCTGTTTCATGAGTTTTCTTTTTTAAACAAAATTCTGTTGAAGCATGATTGAAAAGCAATGTCTGACTTTCATTTGTTCATTTTCATAGAATTTTTATATATTATTACTTTTGTCAGATTCAAGTTATTTCTGTGACCATTGTGGGTTTTTCTTTCATTAAACGAGGGGTACCAACAATTTTGTCCACATGTGTAAATGTATGAGGAGACTATCAGCAGGAAAATCTGTATCAAACCAATGACAGTGCCTTGTTGGGCAGCGTCTACATTTTCCAAAGATGCCTTGCTTATTCTGCATTGCAGCTCCATTTTCATGAAAATCGATGTTTTATTCTTATGCAAATGAATTGAATAGGGCTTTAGGGATTTTCCTATCCTACATTGGCTTTGCTCTCCACTCCAGCTAACCATCTCCAACTGCAGACAAAGTGTGGAACATCTCACTCAAGCAATGGGGGGCAGTTAGGGGCAATTATTTAGAGCAGAGTGTGAAGCCCCTGATAAAGCAAGAGATGATCTTTGCTAACTCAAAATTTCCTAAAAAGATGAATGTATTTATTTAATTGAATAACAAAAGTAGAAAATGTTATTTTGTGATGAGTGCACTTTAAAACGCAATGTTTTTTTTTGTTTTTTTTTTTTACAGAAAGGAAACACAGCACTTCACATAGCATCATTGGCTGGACAAGCAGAAGTCGTAAGAGTTTTAGTAACAAATGGCGCGAATGTCAATGCACAGTCACAGGTAAGCTGTCCAATGGCAATACTGTGTATTGTTTAAAGGGGTTGTCCACTTTCAGACTAATATTAAGAGACAAATGTTATTGTTTGTATAACAAATTGTACTGCTTACTCCCAGTGGATAAATACCAATCCATGGTCATGTGATATACGGTCCATGATCATGTGATGAACATACAGGTGCACAGCTCGTTATAGTCACAGCTCAGTAATCAGATATCTGCCTGGTAACGAACTGTGCACCTGTGTGTCCATCACATGACCCTGGACTGATTTTTATCCCCTTGTAGTAAGCTCAATAAATGACAGCAAGCAGAGATCTAGAAAACCTTGAGGAATTGATACAGAAAGTATATTGGAAAATTGTACAACTTTTTATTATACAAACAAAAAAATTTTCTCTCGATATTGGTCTGAAAGTGGACAACCCCTTTAAGAGTAAGGAAGCATTGAGCACAACAATGAAATGTCTCATCATATATCTCCTTGGAATGCTTAGACTGAAACTTACAGATAATATATCTTGTTTGTAGTAAGATGCATTGAAGGGGGCCCCATAGCAAAGATTTAAACTGGCCCCACATTATAGTGCCAAGTTTTGCCATCCATGACATGTTACTTCCCCCTCCATGCTCTTTGCATGACTCTAGTGGTAATTCTGCACATAGTTGTTCTGTTGAGGGGAGTCTTTCATTTGAAAAGAATGTAAAAATAAGGGAGGGGGGTTCTTAAAGGCGTTACACCCTTTTTCCATCACTCATGGCATGTTTACAAAATGTGATAGTGAGTGGGTACGGTGGGCCGACACATTTATTATAACTTGCATCAAAAAAATGGTGCAGAATTATGACTGATATCTATGTTTGCTCTTAGTTTACAAAGGTTTTAATAAATCTCTTCCCCCCCCCCCAATCATTTTAGCCGGTCATTGGAATATTCTGAATTCTATAGACATGTTAAAATTGGGATAATCAGTTCCTGGTTCACTTACATAACTTTCCTGGCATAGTAAAGCTGCGTAGGTCTGTGGCAAGAATGGACTCCCTTCTTTATCTACAGTAAGAGACCGTATGATGTGTGTTTAATACAAACAAGTTGCTAATAGACTTTACCATAGTACACTTGTCACAAACAGATATACTTCAGCACTGCTTTGGCAACGTGTCAAGTAACAATTTCATAGTGGCTGTCAAAATAATTTCATACATTGAGAAATGGAAGCGCAATGCAGTAATCCTGTGTAATCTAGGAAAGTTTATCTATTACTCATCGCTCAACATAATATCCTAGAACTAAATGTCAGAAATTTATCATAAGTTGCCAGAAAAAAAAAGAGAATTCATGTCAAGTCAGCAGTGATACAGAAGTTGAGCTGGCGCCAGTGTGGGAGATACCCAACCACTATTGTGTGGGCAACATTAATATTCAGTCACATAAGAGGACATAAGTGCAGTCATTTCTCTTCAATATGGCCTTTCATCGTGTTTGATGAGAAATAACGAAGAAACAAAAATGTAGATTCTGACTTTATGTAAAAGGGGATGGCTGCTCTCTGAAAAATGTTCTGACATGGCATAAAATGGTGTGTACTGGCATAGTAAACAACTACAGCACCTGCATCAAAGCCCCTGCTGCCCTTGGGTACCATGACATTGGATGTGAACACGATGGTCACCACATCTGTAGTTCTAAACATGGCAGGGGTGTCATGATGCACATCGGCTTTTGCTGCAGTCAGTCAGTCATATAGGTGAATCACATGACTGCTGCCATGTTGAAAGCCATGGACACGAAGAGTAGGGGGGACTTCTATGTGGTTGTTGTGGTGAGAGGCTTACTATGGCAGGACATGTCCTGTGTCATGTCAGAAATCTCTTCAGGAATTGTCTAATTCCTTCAAAGGAAAACAAATTATAAAGGCTATAAAAAAAGAATTAACAGCCAGTATTACTGAACTACAACATCTATTCTACTTTGTTATCCTAGCTCATGTAAGAAGCCTTAAAAGTAGTAGGAAGGTGTCTTGGTTTCTTTGGCCATGACTTACGCCAGGTTCATACTAGCAACCAGGCTCTCAGACGTTTGGGGTCCATCAGAGCACCCGAGCGATGGAGAGCCAGACTGCTTTAAAAAAAAAAAAAAAAAAAAAAAGTAGTACACACATACCCTGGTGGACCCCATTGACTATAATGGGGTCCGCCATTTTGACACTGAAAGTGGCAACGAAAAAAAGTCCTCTGTGCAGGACTACTATGTTTGGAATTACTGCAAAGAAATAAAAGCGTAGGACATACCATACCTCCCAATTTTATAGAGTGTCGAAGAGGGACACTTATAGTTCATTGTGTGAAGGTTTAAATTTTGTTTGCATCTCTATATGCTTGAATAGAATTTTTAATTAAAATATTAGCACAAACAATATCCAAATATAGTCATTTTAATAGGAACCTGTTAAGACGATTTTGGACACTAAACTACCCATAGGTCCTGAGGGTTTAGTTTCCCAAATAGAGCACTTGTATAGGTGTCTACGCCGGTTCTGAAAAATACAACGCTACACATACTGCTGGCACCTTTGTTTTGTGAAGCCAGGGAAAGTGCACCACAGCTTCATGTGGCCAGACCTCAGGTACCTGCACAATGAAGCCGAGGTGTACTTTACCAGCATCAGTGAACAACTGCACAGGAGCACCAGAGAGGAGTCTGAGGAGTCTCATCTCTAAGTGAAGGTTTGTCTTTTCAATGTGGGCACAGACAGCTTTACTACAGGGCTATTTGGCACACTAAAGCCTCAGTCCATAAGGACCTGTGGATGGCTTAGTGTTGCAAATCACCCTGCCAGATTCCCTTTAAGGTCTAAAATGCATCAATTTATGACATATTATATAATCTGATGTCTGATATACAGCTAGGGACTAGATAGTTACTTTCTGGAACAATATAATAAAGTTTGTTCATGCATATCTATTTTCTTTTTTAAATCAATAGTTTTTATTGAAATTTATACATGAATACATTACAAGTAGCAAACACCGCACGGAACAAAGGGTACAATCATGGCTTCACAAACAGCATATACAAAGGATAATACAATAGACTCAAGTGAAGTACATCAATAGCAAGGATACATATAGCAATGTATATTAAGAGCATGTAAGTCTTTCCAGACATATGAAAAGCCTAACACGGTAAAGGCAGTATGGAACATCAATCAAGTCTTGCCATGAGGAAAAAAAAAGGGGGGGGGGGGAGATCGGAACAGGCGGAAAATAAGGCAAAGAACAAATGACAAATGAACATAGAACAGGCCTAAAGAACAAATTGGATCGGATCACTCCCATCAGCCCACAAAGCAGATAGCCCGCCACGCAAACAAATGTGCAGACCCATCCGCTACCAGGTATTAACCTTCAAAGTAATTAATTAGCGTATAGGTGTTCCAGGAATAATCAAGCAGAGTGTCCCCTCCAAGAGATTACAAGAATAAAATAAAGGCCAAGGCGTATAGGCCGTCAATGGGTGTACGGGGGGAGGAATGATGTTGCCCATGGCTCCCAATGTGTTCTGAATCTGTCCAGGCTTCCATTATCGCATGCATAAATACGTTCATATTGATAATTCAATGACACCACCGAAATCAGCTCCGTCAGTGTCGGATAGGAAGTAGACTTCCATCTACGTGCAATAAGTAGACGAGCAGCCCCGAGTACCTGACATAAGACGGTCCTATATCTGCATGTCTATTTTCATTGTAAATAAGAGGGTCATTTAAAGAGGACCTTTCATTTCCTCTGATATTAGCAGTATTATATGCCGCTAGAAAACTGATAAAGTGCTGAATTCAGTGTATTGTCAGCTTTGCCAGTATGTGCCCCAGTTGCAGAGATATCAGTGACGTTAGTTTCGGCACCAGTATCTCTGCACTGCCAGAGGAGCTGGGCTTGCAGCTCAGCATCATTGCTGGGATGTGAGGAACATCCTCCCCTGACAGTACAAAACTATGGAAGAGTAATCTCAGGGGTGTTCCTTACCACCTAGCGATGACGCTGAGCTGCAAGGCCGACCCCTCTAACAATGCAGGGATATCAGCACTGGAATTAACAGCAAAGATATCTTTACAACCGGAGCACAAACTGGCAAAGTTGCAGTACGCTGAATTCACTGATTTTAATATTAATGACCTATCCTTATATTTGGTGGGGTCCATCACCAGGCACCCCCATGATCAGTTAGAGTCTTCAGCATTCGGATGAGGTATTCACTACTTATTAAACACAGTGATGTACTTTATTATAGCGGTGATGCGCGGTATTACAATCTACATTCGCTATCAGTATGTCTATAGAGTGTGTGAGGAAACTGGAGTACCTGGAGGAAACCCACACAAGCACGGGAAGATATACAGACTCCTTGCAGATGCTGTCCTTGGCTACATTTCAACCTAGGACTCCAGCACTTTAAGACTACAATTCACTGAGCTTTCCATTTATAACCTGTAGTAGTGTTTAGGGAAAAATATTGCAGCGCTGCGGCCCAATCACTCTCCAGATTAGTGGGTGTCCCAGAGGTTAGGCCCCTACTAATTATGTATTGACGGTACATTCTAGCAAAATGCCATGACTTTTAAGATGGGAACTCCCTTTAAGGATTCTAGCAGCTTCTTCAGTGGCAGATTCTGCCCAGACGAGTTCAGAGTTGGTACTTATGTATCTTCAGCACAGTTGTGCAAACTGCATTGTTACATGGTCTGAATAGCTAATGAGAAAGTAAAGGAGTGTACAGTCAGCTACATTTCCTCCTTTCCTAGTGTAAGAGAGGAACGGGCAGAAAGATATTTCTTGGCTACAAAAATGCACAAAACTGTTAAGCAGTGACCGTCTTAGAAGCTATATTATGCCGAGAAATACAATCGCACCTTCCTTGTTGACTTGATTGGCAGTGCCGAGGATCCGGCACTACTTAGACCTTCCCGACCTCCTGCTCATCTACAGTAGTTGCTTTTTTGTAAGATCTTTGTTCAGCTGTTGCAGGAAGCTAGTTTAATATGAGGATGACAGCTGCAAGTCCCAAACTCATCCGAGGAGATTAATAGCTTATCTTTGTGGCCCTTGAAGTACAAATGAGAAAGGGTCTGGATTATCTTTTTCGGAGTCAGAGCTTCTGGGCTTCTGATTGGCACATTGTGCACCCAAAAGTTTAGTTTTAGTTTAACGTAATATTTGACCCCCAAATTTAAAGGTCGTCAGTTCCCTTTAACTGTGAGACACTGTAGATATTGTAGTTTTTACTATGAAACCCAGATATTGGCTACAAAGTTGGGGTTTATGGAGAAAATCTCTTGAAAATGTGGCCGCTTTCCTTTCAGAGATATCACAAATCTGCTTAAACCCAGCAAGAGATTTCATGGAATTCTGCTACACATATTAGAAGTATTTTTCATTTATAGGGGTTAGCCAGTTTTGGACAGCTCATTTTAATTTGATGGCCTAAATGGTCTATTTTACAAGAGTTTTGGTATCCTGCTGCCGAATGTGTAAGGCAGGGTTCACACTACCGTTGGAGTCCGTTATGAAGGTGTCTGTTAAAAAAAAATAAACGGACACCTATCATAACGGACCCTAACTGATGAGCATCAGGTAGTGTCCGTTTTTTAATGTCACATACCGCTAGAAAGCCGACAGCGCGCTGAATTCAGCGCACTGCCGGCTTTCTCGGTATGTGCCCCGGGGCTGGAGATATCGGCGGTGTAAGTTACATGTTTTACTTTACTTACTGTTTGAAGGGCGCTGCGAGGAACTCCCTCCCTGACACTTCTCGTTGGTCCATAGCGCTGTACTGAGGGGGCGTTCCTCACAGCTCAGCGTCATCGCCGGGCAATAAGGAACGCCCCCTCTGACAGTACCCGGCTATAGATGAGAACAGAGAGAGGGGGCGTTCCTTACAGCCCAGTGATGACGCTCAGCTGTGAGGAATGCCCCCTCATACAGCGCTATGAAGGAACAGAAGTGTCAGGGAGGGCGTTCCTCTGACAGTACCCGGCTATAGACCAGTACAGAGAGAGGGGGCGTTCCTTACAGCCCAGTGATGACGCTCAGCTGTGAGGAATGCCCCCTCATACAGCGCTATGAAGGAACAGAAGTGTCAGGGAGGGCGTTCCTCTGACAGTACCCGGCTATAGACGAGAACAGAGAGAGGGGGCGTTCCTTACAGCCCAGCGATGACGCTCAAGCTGTGAAGAACGCCCCCTCAGTACAAGTCTCTGAACAAAGAGAAGTGTCGGGGAGGGAGTTCCTCGCAGCGCCCTTCTAACAGTAAAACATTACACCGCCGATATCTCCAGCCCCGGGGCACATACCGGGAAAGCCGGCAGTGCGCTGAATTCAGCGCGCTGTCGGCTTTCTAGCGGTATGTAAAACCGCATGTGCCTGAGGACACGAAATGTCCTCTAACACTGCTATTTTTTTTTTTTTTTTGTTTGTTTCTCCTTTCTGAGCATGCGCAGGGAAAGTAAACGGACATAAAATAACGGACAGTAACTGACGGCTATCAGTTACTGTCCGTTATAAGTCCGTTACCCATAGACCTCAATGTTAAAAAAATAACGGACACTTGCTGTCCGTCAAGAATCCGTTTTTTTCAAACGGACAAAAAGTCCTGCATGTAGGATTTTTTGTCTGTGAAAAAATAACGGACTTCTGACGGATTTGGTGTAAACGGACACTAACGGACACAATATAAAAACCCATTGAAATGAATGGAAATTTTAACGGATTTCTGACGGTTCAACTAGTGTCCGTTGCTAAAATCTTGTAACGGACAATAGCAACGGACACTACTGACGGACACCAACGGTAGTGTGAACGCTCCCTAAGATCTTCTGAGATCATGGCTTTAGGTCCTCAAGGTTTAATTTTGAATGACTGCAGCTCCCCTAGAGGTAAAGCAGAACATTACAGACCCACTCGATGTTTTACCAATGTAAAGTGTAAGTAAACATTGTTTTTTCATATATCAATAGTGCAGGTGAAGAGAACAAACTCTGCAGTCTACATCATTAAAGAAAAAAGCCTGTTTGTAACTATCACTGCTGTCTTTGGAAACTGAGTGATTTGGGTCTGTACTTTTGTACACAAGCATTGTCAGTTTACAATGAGGTCTACAGAGAGGGGAGGGGAAGTGGAGATATAGAGCGACATGAGAGATAAGAGACTGTCCATACAATTCATAGATTGTAAGCCCTTGCGGGCAGGGCCCTCTATCCCACTGTGCCAGTCGGTCACTGTTAGTATTATCTGTTTTGTATATACACGTGGACAAAATTGTTGGTACCCCTCGTTTAATGAAAGAAAAACCCACAATGGTCACAGAAATAACTTGAATCTGACAGACTGGAATTTGCCAAACTACATGTTGACAAGCCACAAAGCTTCTGGGAGAATGTCCTATGGACAGATGAGACAAAAATCGAAATTTTTGGCAAGGCACATCAGCTTTATGTTCACAGATGGAAGAATGAAGCATATCTTGAAAAGAACACTGTCCCTACTGTGAAACATGGAGGAGGCTCTGTTATGTTCTGGGGCTGCTTTGCTGCATCTGGCACAAGGTGTCTTGAATCTGTGCAGGGTACAATGAAATCTCAAGACTATCAAGGGATTCTAGAGAGAAATGTGCTGCCCAGTGTCAAAGCTTGGTCTCAGTCGCAGGTCATGAGTCTTGCAACAAGATAATTACCCAAAACACACAGCTAAAAACACCCAAGAATGGCTAAGAGGAAAACATTGGGCTATTCTGAAGTGTGAATCTTTGGAAGGAGCTGAAACATGCCGTCTGGAAAAGGCACCCTTCACACCCGAGACAACTGGAGCAGTTTGCTCATGTGGAGTGGACCAAAATACCTGTTGAGAGGTGCAGAAGTCTCATTGACAGTTACAGGAATCGTTTGATTGCAGTGATTGCCTCAAAAGGTTGTGCAACAAAATATTAAGTTAAGGAAACCATCATTTCTGTCCAGGCCTGTTTCGTGAGTTTTCTTTTTTAAAAAATTCTGTTGAAGCATGGTTGAAAAGCAATGTCTGACTTTCATTTGTTCATTTTCATAGAATTTTTATATATTATTACTTTTGTCAGATTCAAGTTATTTCTGTGACCATTGTGGGTTCTTGTATCATTAAATGAGGGGTACCAACAATTTTGTCCACGTGTGTATCTTGTGTACCATATGTAAACCCTCAAATGTAAAGCACCATGGAATTAATGGTGCTATATAAATAAATAAATAATAATAATAATAATAATAATTAAATGAGTCATTTGTTGGGAGAAGGCTGATAACCCAGCTGTGTTGTGAAAGAAAACAGTCTCTCTGCTTTGAGGAGCTCTCTTCTTTCTCACCCTCTTCTCTCCATAGACTTTTGTACAGATTTGAGCAGTGGTAGAAAGAGGCAAATAAGTGAAGAACCAGGCACTTTTCCTTAATAAAATATATCACAAAGTTTGTTCTCTTCACCTGAACTATGATGTAATAAAATAAATAAATGAAAGTTATGCTTAAGATCCCTTGCTGACAACCATGTTGTGGGTCAGTGTTCTATCCGTGTATTTCACGGATGCCACACTGACCCATTCTTTTCTATGGGCCTGTACACACGACAGTCCGGGCCACATCAGATAGGACAGGTCCTATTCCTGTCCTATTTTGCAGCCTCGTGCTTCCCTGGCTCCTATTCATGTAATGAAAGGAGCCACAGAAGCACGGCCCATGCACAGGCAGCACATGGGGATGTCCCCAGTGTGCAGCCCGTGCTTTTAATTCACGGCCGGCCAGTTGCAGCATAGTCGTCTGCAACCGGCTTTAAGGTTCCTTTTCTATATGGCAAACATGCCTTATTCTGGTATTTAAAGTAGACAGTTCTCTTTAATGTCTAGGTTGAGCTGCTGACTACCAAAAGTTCTGGTCAGAATATTCACTATGTAGGACCTCCTGATGTCTGGTCATGTAACTATATATCCAGTACATGTATCATTTTGTAAGATAATGTTCCTATATATTAATGAAGCATTCTGTCTTAAATATAGCCTGGGTTTAATCCCAATATCAGACCAGTATCTAAAGTAAACACCCGTGGTTTCTTTAAGACTAAGCCTAGGTAAATTTCATGAGTGATTTTTTTGGCATCTTGAGTCTATGCCATAGGTGGCAACATATAAAAAAACAAAATGGTCAGTGGGTGTTTTACATGTTCCTTTATTAGATGAAAGCTGCTTTCTTAGCAACCCTTGTGTTTTAAAATCCTATAAATGATATTAAATCATGTAAATAAAGTGAGGCAACATCCTAAATGTGTTTGATGCTCAACTATAATAAAAACTAATATCAGACTGCATTATTACAGGGAGATGTAGTTATTGACTCTACCATATTAACCATGGCACCCCTTCCCCTCCTAAATTGTGTTTCTGTATTCATATAACCTGGCTCATTACAGTTATTTGCTTTCCGGAAATTCCATCCAGAATCTCTCAGGGGTTTCTCGGAAGATGATCATTGGTGGCAGCCATGCCATGAGCTCTGCTAATGTTCTCTGTCATAAGTATTTGGGCTCTGCTTCAAATGGTGTGAGAAAAATGTTCAACAACCCGACAGCTGAGTGGGTTATCAGATTGTAGAGAGACTTCAGTACTCAAAGGGAGTGATCATTTTCTAAGAAGGGTCTTTCACGATTAAAGTAAAATACCCTTTTCACCCCCAGTGACCAGTTTGTGTTTATTCACAAGTCTGTTTTCATAGACATGTGTTATCCGTGATCTCTGTGGATGGTTCACAATCCTCTTGATTGTAAATGGGCATTTGCAAACAGGGTCCTTACTGCGGTTTGTCAGTGAATAGAAAGCACTTACTCTATTTTGGTTCATTTTGTGCACTAATCACACCCATTAAACTCTATGGGTCCATGAAAATCACAGATCTCACAAGGATGCTGTCCATTTTTTATGGATCTTAAACATTGTAACTACAGATTTAGCCGTCTTTAATTTGAATCTTAAAGGAAAAGTCAAGTCAAAGGTTGCAGCAGCAGTTGTTTATTTAACTCATTATAAAACTTTTGTTACATTTGTATTTTATGTAAAAACAAACTAATCCAAAACATCCAAAAAACTAATAGGACCATGTGCTGTCCATGGAGAACATGGACAGCACACTTCTAAGAAATCTGACTTCTCAATAAGGCCTTAATATGTAGCCAAAATGACCTGTTTTGGCCACTTTGGCTAAAAACCAGCTATCAACATACAAAAAAAATGAATGGATGACAATATCAGTGTTTGGCAAGTCACTTTTGGTAGATCATCAGTGAACTTGCACAAACTAACTAGGTTCACACCTGTGTAATTGTTTCCATTATTCTGGTCCACTGGAGGAAAATCGCTGGCCGAAAAAGTCGTGCTTGCAGGACTTTTTTGTCAAGCGATTTGGGTCGGATATGTGTATGGAGTCTCCGAAGTAGATGTGAACCCAGGCATTTGTTACTATTGAAGGTGGAATCATTTGTGTGAATATTCCCTACATTGACTGGATGTCCAAATGACAACCATGTGAAATCTAATGTTTATGGCAATCTTTATCATTCAGTTCAGCTACAGCACCACCAGGGAGGAGATGAAACATTACACATCTTCCATTGAAGTCAAAGAGTTGTCTATGTACTGTAGTACACATATTCCGAGTACTCCAGATCTTAACACTAAGGAAAGGAAATTTTTAGAAACTTTGCAACTAGATCTGCTTCTTCTTTTGGACACCTAGAGAACATCAGGTCCCCTTCATGTGTGAAAGTTGTCCCATTTAGATTATTTATGTTGTCAATTATCTTGTGTTAAGTTTAAAAAAAAAAAATACTCAGAAAACATTCAAGCTTCATTTTTGACGCGTGACATAATGCAATGACTCTCTACAACATCTGCCCACTCTGAGCCAATGTGAGGTCATGGCTTCTCCCAACAATCTATGAAACGCATTCCTGGCTAATCTCCCCATTGAACACTTACATCAGGGCTGTACAGGAATTTTCCACAGTATTCCCCTGTTAATCGTATTTTAATCACAGAAGCAAACACCAAGTGCAGAACGTCGGGAACATGTCAGTGTCACCGAGACTAGATTAAACTGTCCCCTAAACTCTGACTGTAATTTCAAGTATGGCACCACATAAAATAACAATGCTGTAGAAAATGCATGTGATGTACATATAGTTTATGTATAGTACATTGTTTGTTACCTTTTATTAAGTACCTGCCCTCTTTCTGATAGCTGCCATAACTGAATTATGTACATATACGATTAGATTCATTTATTCTTTATATAAAGTTTTTTCAAATCAGAACTGGAGATTTCCTAAAACCTCATTGTACAGTTAAGGTGACGGTACATGAATCAGGAGACATTGACACCTGTTTTATAAATGTCCTTAAATGGTCTCATCAGAGTCAGACCCACCAGTACTAAAAAAGCTGCCCTCAAGGGGCATTTGTATAACCCATGCCAATTTCCTGTGCACAAGATGTTCTCAGCAGAAAATGTAAATTTTCCAGGCAGACTTATTAATTTAATGCATGATTTTAGCAAGATGGTGTAGTCCCAAAATAAAGCCAAAGTTACTTATAGCCATTCGCAAGAATGAACTAAAACCTAGCCTGTCGTATTAAAATCACCAAAAATGGTTCGGTTAAGGGTATGCCCACACAGGATGTATTGTCAGAACTGCTGCTCTGTATTTGCTGCAACTCCACTACAAATTTTGAGATATATCTGCCTATGTAACATTCATATTGGTCACCAAATTTGGTTAAGATTTGCTGCAGAAGCCACCCTACACCTAAGATTTATTTACATCTCATCCATCTTACTTCTACTGTAACATGCTGCACATTTCAGCTATAGAAAATTTGCAGCATATATATAAAATGTGGACATAACCCCTAGAGTTTTCCAGAAACACAATTTTGATGGCTTATGGTTTAGGATAGGCCATCACTCTCAGATTGGTGCGAGTCCATCTATCCTGCCAATCTGCTGTATGAAGGGGCCACAGCACTCAGTGCTGAGCGTTGGACCCCCACCAATCTGATACTGATGCCATATAATAACAATTGGCTATCAGTTCTCTGATCATGGGAAATAACTTAAAATTACCAGTTCACAGCAGGACGCAAGCAAAGCCATAGAACTACACAGAAGTCCCCAGAAGGCAGAGGTAGTAGAGATGGTAAAATAATATTGTGGCCGACAGAACAGTTAGCTAATACTTAGGTAGAACACTAAACTACAGAAAACGTCACCAGACCCTACACAACAAGGTAAAAATACAAAAATCTTTTTTTTCATGGGTTCCTAAATGATAAAAAGGATGAGAATCCCAGCTTTAGCGACAAGCCTACGTTTAGGTGATGTTCTTGCATAGATGAGCTAAAATTGATACAAAATGACCAAAATATTAATTTTGTGTTATTTTTCCTTTTAGAATGGCTTCACTCCACTGTATATGGCAGCACAAGAAAACCACTTGGAAGTTGTGAAATTTTTGCTAGACAATGGAGCAAGTCAAAGTCTTGCTACAGAGGTAAGATTGTACTTTGGTTAAATGGTTTCCTTTCATGCCATGGTATATCAAGACGCAAGGTCCTAGCATATTGTCTACTCTGGTCACAGTTTTGGATGTTTTTTTACCAATTGATATTGGGATAGTTTCCTCTTACACTGAAATTTTTATTTGCTCCCTCAGGATGGCTTCACTCCTCTGGCAGTTGCCCTTCAACAGGGTCATGACCAAGTGGTATCTCTTCTTCTCGAAAACGACACTAAAGGAAAAGTCCGACTACCTGCATTACACATTGCTGCCCGGAAGGATGACACAAAAGCAGCAGCTCTTCTCTTGCAGAATGACCACAATGCAGACGTGGAATCCAAGGTTTGTACCGGTTTTATGTGGCTATAGACACAACAGTGTGCATGTTATAATACAGTCAAATATCTTCCAGCAAAGCATCTCCCAAAGAAGCATTGCTAGCCCTTCCTTCTATTAATCTTTTACCTCCATTGCTTTCACCCGACATACAATTTTACTTTACGTAGTGATTCTGTTCTGAAAATTTATGGGCATCATTTTAAGTTGCCAGTTAATTTTATTTCTTATTATCTATTTTTAATTTGTGCAGTGCATGTGCCAACACAATCTGCTCACGGGAATGTCTGCGCCGCTCAGATGCTAAAATCTTATTATAGGAGGGCCATACATAATTGTAAAGAAGAGCACATAGACATAATATCACAGACATGATCAACAACTATAGCGGAGAAAGCCTGAGCCACCTGTACAACTCTAGAAATCTACAACACATTAGATGATCAAAAACATATGGCAAATGGGTCTTTTATGGACGGGCACATTAGCTTGTACTTTCTTTAGAGAGATTCTGTATATCACACAATTGCAATAGTCATCTAGTGACTGAACCTATCTTGGGCTTGTGTTGGCATACATGCGTAACTCTAACCTGTATGTTACCTATGTCAGTATAACTTGTAAGGTCGTACATTAGGTCATGCCACAGGTCACTCACATACTGGTTTGATGAAGCTTTGCCAACATGGCACATCAGTCCAGAATAGGAGGTAGGCGAGTAAAATACCTTTATACTAATCTGTTTTTTCAGCATTCTATGGTAGTATTTAGATATATATATACTGTATAACAGTATTACCTGTGCATGACATGGCAGTCTTATTAGGACACTGTATGGTGCTGATATTTGTGCACTATAGGTAGTTTTTTTTTTTACCTGTAGCCTGGTTTTTTTTAGCTATTCTTGTCTTAAGAGGTTTTTGAGACCAGAAAAAATTTGTCCAAGGGGAAATGCCATAAGATAACAGATCTATTACTCACTTGATGAATATATTGCTATTCTAACACCGCTGCACCAGTGGTCCAGTGGTCCCTGTCAGAGTTTGTTTATTGGGTTTCAGCAATGATGTACCCTTCATCCTATGTGTCCGCCACAGCACATCTCCGACCATAGCAGACTTGTGCCATACATTGCTAAGGTGTGAGATTAATAGGTACATCATTGCTGCACTCAAGTAACCAAAGACCGACAGGGATCATCTGCTGTACTGGAGCAGTAAGGGGTTTACCAGGTGAGTAATAGTGTTTTTATTTAATTTAGTGGTAAACCCCTTTAATAAAAGGAGGACCTCCACAATATTATGCCTAGGGATCCCTACAAACCTGTCACAAAGCTACCACAAATATTTCACTCCAGATGAGATTAGAGTCAACGTCATCCCATTTGTGTGCCAACCTAAATGTGTGCCAACTCCAAGTTTAAGATGGGTGCAATTTTGTGATAAGGGGCTACCTTAGCTCTGTTCTGTGAAGTACCATCCTAAATGACCCATTTTATTCCATGCACCTTCTTCTTTAGAAGGTAACACAATCTGTAAAATCCAGTTTTAATACAGCTAGCCCCATAAGGACATGATACATTTTTGTGTATATTTCTAATGGTACTCCATAAATAATTCCATTTTTGAGGGTCACGTAATTTTTGTCTAACCTGCATGATAAGGCATGCAGAATTGCTTGCTAACACTGATCTATACGATGTAACACCCCTTCTGTGCGTGCCTTGTGATCACCCTTACATCCCATACTATGATCATGAAGTCTTTGTCATCCATATCATCACTGGTGGACTAACCATTCATTCTTTTCCCCTTCTTTGCTTCCCAATGTGTAAACATAGGTGATGGTGAATAGGACAACAGAGGTATATATGTACACGCAGTCACTTGCTCATACTTTAGCACTGCTGCTGCTTTCTCCTTCTCTTCTTTGTGTTGCCTCCTATGTAGTATTGATTTGCTTTAGACTATAAGGTAGCATGTGCAATAGGAGGCAATACTGTAAACTGGGCTGTCTGCAGTAAAGAACTATAACAGAGCAACAAATTATCAGCATGTCACATAGCGCTTGTGACGTCCTCGTAAATATTTTATTGGTTGGGTCCTGAGCTGCACACAGTCCTGACACACTGCTTCCTAGACTGTTTTTTCTATTAGGCTTTTCTGCATGACACTTGCACTTACCTGGTGTCAGCAAACCAGTGATCTCTACCGGAATTTGGCAGACCCTCACTTATGAAGCCCTTTGCCGCCTAGCATGGCTAAAACGTTTGCTACCTCTTTACAAATTGCATCTAGTTTACTACAGACATGGTTTGAAGGATGAATTTGGAAGCTGACTGCATGTTATTAGTCCCGAAAATTCCAGTAAGCCGTAGATCACACAATGGTCAATGATACAATGACATATATATGGCTTTATGTAAGAGACCAAGGCTAAGAGAGGAGTTGAGGCACTTTTTTATGAAATATCATAATACAGTATCTGCATAGTCAACGGTTAACAACTATAAGGTTTTGTTGCTTTTTAGTTCTCTCCAACCTGTGACTCTCCAGCTGGGGTTCACATCAGATGGAGGCCACAGATTGAAGACCATCAGTTTCAGGATAACCTGAAAGAGAACAAGTAGGGAGTAGGACACATAGGCCCAGAATCACTAACTGGGCTGCACCAGGAATGGGTTTAAAACTGCGCCGCAACTTGGTACATTTTAGGCGTACAATGGCGTATTACGTCTCCTGTGTCCCTTTTGCCCCTTTTTTAGACAGTGGGCAGAGTGGGGCAGGGCAGGGACACCGCTATATGTCAGATTTACTATAACTCACACCAGAAAACAGGCAGGAGTTATACCAGATATCTAGATATCGATTTTAGTTCAGGCGCCTGGGACTTCCCCATGTGTTCAAGAGTTAGTAAGAGGAAACTATGGAGGCATGTGGGATTTTAATTGATCGATTGGTGACTGCATGATTTTTTGTTTTACCCACAAAACACAACTTCAATCAGCCATGTGACTTTGCAGGTTAAAACAGCATGCTGGCTCATATGGCCCTACCCTAAGCAGGAACCCCCACTTACCATGTGCCATTTATAATATTGGTGGCAGAGAGGCTTTTAGACTTCCGTAGTAGCATCTGGGTGTTATTGCCACCTATGTGTGCCCCCTGTAGTTACTTCCCTGCCTACAAATGTGCTGCATTTACTTATATATGTCACATACAGTAACTTGCATGATGAAAGATGTATAGAGGGTAATATTGTAGAATGGCAGAGATCCTGAAATTCTGTCTTGGAAATGTGAGCTACAAAACAGTGTAGTGTGAAACAAAGGTAACTTGGGGTTACATGAGGAAAATTTTTGGTGAACTCCCAGCCATTCACCTATACAGAACGTGTCCTTGTCTACTTTTAGGCCACATGCACATGGAAGAATACAGAGCGGAAAATCCTCTCCATATATCGGCCAGATTTCCCAGTCTGTACTCAATCTGGAGATACGGACTCCCTGCCTCAATATCATTTTCCAAAATCATTTTCATATGGGGCTGTCTTCTGCAGGACCTTTTGGTGCCAGAGTTCATGGGCCAGTTGGAGGATCCTCCACTACAATGTCCGGCCAGTCTGACCCTTTGAACACATAGCAAAAACAGATTCCTAAAAAGACAAGATTTTAGTGATATGTGCTTTTAAGTAACATAAAAACTAAACTGTGCTTACATTAGACTTTAAGAAATCATCTAGTAAAATGTCATCTTCCAATGGTGGACTACAGAGGGATCAGGAGCCGTCAGTAATGCTGACAGACTAACCAAGTCAAATGCAGCAGAGAGGAGAATATTGATCAGGTTACTGCTAATGTTTTGTGTGTGTCAATAGGTTTTCCATGTTATTGCCCTTGCTTTTGATACTGCCTGTATGAATTACATTGCTAAAATTGACCAATGCATAAAATTCACATTGCTCTTGTTTGGTCTTTCTAGAGTGGCTTTACACCCCTCCACATTGCTGCACATTATGGGAACATTAATGTGGCAACCTTGCTCATAAGCCGGGGCGCAGCTGTGGACTTCACTGCCAGAGTAAGTCAACTATTAAGTAGCAAATTAATGATAAATAAATTAGTAGACTCTCAATCATACAGTTTGACAGACATGAGGCCAGAATTGTGTTTCCCATAGGATTGATCTGCTGTGTTTTTTCTTGCTATATTTTTATGTCTTCATAAAATACTCCACTGCAAGGGTATTCTTATCATAGAGGCAGTTTGTGTGGCTGCTATGGGGCTGAGTTCTGGCTGGTCCCGTTCCCTTGGGTGTATATATGGAAGAGTCTCCAGAGGAACTGCAGTTTGCATATAACAGGGTGAGGAATTGGTGAAAGGATCATGCTGAGGGGGAAGTATAGGGGGAACAAACACCATAGTTGAGGTACAGTGTGATCTTTGTATGTGTCTTACTACTCCAAGCCATTTGTAGTGCAGAATAGCACAGTAAATGGTGATGTCATTGGGAAAGTGTATGATGTCACTGGATCTTGGTTAGGTCTAGGTAGGACTGATGATGTAATGAGAGAGTGTACACAACACACTGGTTTATATAAAAATAATCTGGACCAAATATTTTATTATATATCAACCAATATGTGGTTGGAGTCATTGGTCAACTCTATCTCTAGACAGTATAGTTTCATATATACTAGAAATATAAGCAGAAGGAATTAGAAAAATCAGCAAAGTTTAACTTTTCCCATGAAACAAGTTATACCCTATCCATAGAATAGGAGATAACTTGCAGATCGGTAGGGGTACAACCACTCAGAACCCCACTGATCAGGAGAACGTGGGACTTTTGGATCAATGGAGCAATGGTCGAGCAGCATGTGCACCGCTCCATTCAGTTAAATGGGAGTGCTGGAGATGGCCAAAGTATGGTGCTCGGCTATCTCACACGCTCCCATTGAACTAAATCTGGATCAGTGAGAGTCTGAGTCATCGGATCTTTAATGAGTTAACAAGACTCCATTTTTTCAGTGGGTTGCAAAGGGGTTTTTTTTGTCTTCTGTAATAAGATATCACAGTACAGAAAGTTATCACACTGCAGGAAATCAAGTTAAACACTGCTACATCTTTATTTATGCCACCACTATGCTTTAAGATGGTGTAGTTTTAGATACATCCACATTTGGATTGTGCAGAGCACAGCACATACATGACTGTTATGTGCTCTGGAAAGAAAACCAGGGGATTAGTGAAATAAAAGGGCTGCTCTGGGCCTATGTGAAGCATTATTGATCACCTGACTCATGTTTGCTGTAATGCTATAGAAGCATTATTAGTGACTGACATACAAGCCCAGCATTTTACCTTAATGAATCCCTTCTATCACTAGACTACGTCAGACTCAAGAACTCTCTCTTATTATTAGCGGTCAGACAGGTTTTATGTAGTTTTCAGGAACAACAACTTGAGGGGTCACAGAAGAAAAGCTGCAGAAAGATTGGAATAAATTGACAGCTGGGTGTTACCATGTCCAATGGGTCAGTCCCTATACTCTGATTGGACAGTGTGAGAGTGTATTGACACCCAGCTGTCAATGTATTCATAAGTTTCTAGGAAGAATAACAGGAGAATGGCACAATATACAGTTCTAAAAGATGCTCCAAAAAGGTTTTATAAAGATTCAAATATTTACCGGAAATTACTAAAACTTCCTTGTACATATTGGTCCTTAAAGGGAGACTGTCACGAAAATCCAGCATATGAACCCATCTCCACAGATAGATACGTAGGTTAGGGTCCCCTAAATCAAACAGTGTTTTCTCCTTGTGAATCACTGCCTCCATTGCCGAAATATTGCTGGTTTTGTCAATATGCAAATTAGCCCTTTGGATCAGTGAGGGCGATGCTGTTGCTCCAAAGAGCTTATTTGCATGTTGACAAAAAAGAGAATATCTTAGCAATGGAGGCAGCGGATTCACAAGAGGAACCATGCTGTTAGATTAGGATCTCCTGAATCAATCTGCAGGGCTGATATTAGGGCCTTTCTTGATATGCTGAGTTTTTGTGACAGATTCCCTTTCAATTGCACTATCAATTCTGGAGAAACCTGGATGTTACATGGCAGCAATACACATGTGAGATATACTGTCACCTAATGGGTAATTTCACCATACACAAGTTTAGGAAAGCCAAATGATGACCCCTGTGTGAGCTGTAATAGTGACCATGATACGGCTATATGAAGACCATCTGCATAAGCCCCTAAACTCATAAAGAAAATTTATAGGGAAATTCAAGTAGAACTATTTTACACAATAAAAACATGTTAAAAAATAATTTCTAAAAATGTGACTGAAATATTTAGTGAACATTATTGGCCTATACTAGTATATGTGCCTGTATCAGCACTTCCATGTAAATGCGAGCAAAATGAACTCAAAATATAGGCTTATGTTTTGTATGGTAAAACATACCACTGACAAGGGCATGAAAACTGATCTGAGCGGATGTAATGTGAGACTGTCTATTCTGCCTAATGACGCCTTCATTTTACAGCACTTCAATTAGCTGATGAAGGTAATTGCCTAATGCAAGATGTGCGATAACATGACTGGTGCCCAAAAACCTCAATACTAAAAATGTTTAGTAACCCTGTTGCTACCTTTAGTCACAACCCAAAAAATCCTGTGTTCTTCATGGCAGTATCACATGACCTTATACTTTATTACTATACTATAATATTCTATTTTGATATGGTGCCTGAAATATGGGTCTAATTTTAAAGGCATATTCCCATCTTAAAGGGAGTCTACTCCATCCCTCAAGCATATAATAATAATAATAATAATAATAGTCCTTTAATAGTCCCACAGTGGGGAAATTCAGTGTGTTACAGCAGCAAAGATAAGATAAGATAAGCAGATACAAATACAAATACAACATGTACAGGAATGTTCCAAGGTGAGAGGCATTACATTAATAGCAGACAGACAGATAGGACGTAGCAGAGGGGGGGGGGGGATATAACAGGCAGAGAGATATTTCAGTTCTCTGTGTGTAATGATCTCCGCTTAGGTCGGTGTTGGTTGTACAGCCTAACCGCGGTGGGGAGGAAAGACTTCCGATAGCGCTCCTTCTCATACCTAGGGTGGAGCAGTCGGTCACTGACAGTACTGCCCAGCGCAATCACAGTCTCATGCATGGGATGGGAGTTATTCTCCCGCATGGAGCTCACCACGGACAGTATCCTTCTGTCACCCACCACCTGCACTGGGTCCAGTGGGCTCCCCAGGACAGAGCTGGCCTTTCTAATCAGCTTGTCAAGTTTATTTCTGTCCCTGGTTGATATGCTGCTCCCCCAGCAGGCCACTCCAAAGAAGATGGCTGATGCCACTACCGAGTTGAAGAAAGTCCTAAGAAGTGCCCCCCGGATTCCAAAGGCTCTCAGCTTCCTAAGCAGGTAGAGCCTGCTGTGGCCCTTCCTGTACAGGGCCTCCATATGATCTGCCCAGTCCAGCTTATTATTAAGGAGCAGACCCAGGTACTTATAGGTGTTCACAATCTCGATGCCCGTCCCCAGGATGTCCACTGGTTTTGGAGGGCATCTGCCTTTACGGAAGTCCACCACCATCTCCTTGGTCTTCCCCGCGTTAATCTTCAGGTGGTTCCGGTGGCACCAGTCCACAAAATCCTGGTTCAGTTCTCTGTACTCCCTGTCATCATCGTCTGTGATGAGGCCTACTATTGCAGAGTCGTCAGAATACTTCTGTAGGTAGCAGCTGGATGAGTTGCACCTAAAATCAGCAGTGTACAGTGTGAAGAGGAAAGGGGCGAGAACCGTACCCTGAGGTGCCCCCCGTATTACAGATCACGGTACCTGACACAGTCTTGGGCTCTCACGTATTGAGGTCGATTTGTGAGGTAGTCTAGGATCCAGTTGGATCCCACCATTGCCACTGTGTAACAGAGCACATTACAGTGATACACAATATACCTTTCTTATGTATGAGAAGAACATATCAGAAGTCTTATGCAAATAAGGCACTGGGGGTTGGACTCCTGGAGCACGGCTCTTGCTGTCTAAGTAGGATCAGTGATGTCATGGCAGTGGAAGAATCAGCTCTCACTGCTTGGGGTGGTGCAGACAGAAGAAGATAGGGGTTTGTGTGGCAAGAGCAGTGCTCCAAGGAGCTAAAGTTCTGCCCCCAGTGCACCAACTGTCTCACTTATCATAAAACTTCAAAGTTGTTTGAATTCAAATTTACAAAAGTGACATATATAACAAAGGTCTGTTGTTTATCACTGTTATGTGCTCTGTAACACGGTGGTGACAATAGAATATGCTTGGGGGAGACTCCCTTTAAACATTTATGGCATATCCACAAGATACCTTATAAATGCGTGATATGTTTCGGTCTAACTGCTACTAGTAACCTCTCTATTAGTCTGTTGGGTAGGACTGGTGTCAAAAGATGTGTATTTGATGCCTATTTGTAATGATACAGATGTGCCCTTCCCTACGTTTCCTCTTGGCTGGACATGACCAGATGTGTGTCAAGAGAAAAACAGCGTTTCAAGACAACATCATTTAGCAATATTGTATCAAAAAAACAATATGCTATAAAGCTCTTTTTTGGAGTTGATGGATATTTGCTAATTTTTTTTACTTTTTTTTTTTTTTACTATTTTAATATAAGGTGCTAAATTTGCTTAAAAGCCATTTTCAGCTCCGCAATTACCAATCAAGGAGAAGCAGCATCAGGCTAATGGCGATTGCCAGGCATAGCTAGTACTCAAGGATCTGCTAATTGCAGATCTTCAAGGCTGGAAAGAAGCTTAATCTAAAATAGCAATAAAATAATATTCATGTAACATAACACAGCCTTCATGCAAGTTCCCAAGTCCTGGGTCAGTTTGGGTGAGAAAAATGTACAGTACAATATGCAAGAAGTAGAGCAGAACTAACATACCTGAAGGAAAACTCGCAACCATATTCTGCACTGCGGTTGATTTTGTCTACATTAAACATTCATGAATAGTGTATAGTACAGAAAATATGTTGTGTATCGGTAAACACAAAGATTCCTGGATGTAACAGTTACATGTATATAACAACTATGTGCATAAAACTCTTACATTGACATGTATATTATTATAATTGTTGAAGGTAAGACCATATATTCTGTAGTCTGAGTGTCTCAGGCCGGTTACTATTCATGCAATGCTCCCTTTTAGTGGCTTCTTTTCCTCCTATACAAACTGTCCCCATAGATTGACATGAAGCTTGCCACTTCTACTACAGAGGTACTACAGCCTGTTGAGAATATATACCATACCTACACACAGGCCAGTTGCGGCAGAACCTCTTAGAGGGCAACTTCATATCAATTTGACTGACTGTTGTGGTGCTGAATTTTCCTAAAAAGAAATCCTTTATATCCCCAACAGCTGCCATCACAGGAGATTGGTCACCCCGTTAACATTAGATCAGTGGCCAGTCCCCCAAAAATTGGCAGGTATGACTGACATTAAAGGGGTTGTTCAAGAACCCATGTTTTTGGATACCGATGACTTATCCACAGGTCATCGGTATCTGATCTGTAAGGGTGCATCATGCTGATCCCCCACCAATGGTGAATGGGAGCAGAGCTTCCACTGATACAGAGTTGTACACTGTTGCATTGCTTTTTGGGAACTGCAGTAGAGTTTCTTCTGGCTGTATACACTGTATACAGCTTCTGCCAGCTAGATCAGCTGATCAGTGTGGGGTTGGGTTGTCTGACCTTCACCGATCAGATACTGATGACTAAACAATGAGCAATTCCTTTAATCTAATAGGTAAGGCCACATTAACTTCATGTTACATAAAGTAGCTGTACGTAAGAAGCCTTCATTACTGCGTAGCTACCATAGATAGAAAGAGGCTGACACAGGACGCTTTCTTAACAATAATGGGGAATTTAGTAATACCTGCATTTCATACTTATGTATGCCAGTTTTCTGGGATAAGGCTATTGATGATTTCACTTGTTTCTCTTTTTTTTACTCTGTGGTTTCTATTGAATATGCTGTCTCTAATATGCAGTACATGTTATACTTTATTTTCTTTTACTTTACATATATTTATATATACATAATGATTGTGTTTTTCATCCTTCATAGAATGACATTACTCCCTTACATGTGGCTTCCAAGAGAGGCAATGGTAATATGGTGAAACTCCTGCTTGATCGAGGATCCAAAATCGATGCCAAAACAAGGGTAAGGCAAAACAAGACCTACCAAATTATGGGATAAAATGGTATCTGTGGGATCGATCAGACTTTCAGTTGTCATTGTCTGTGGTTAAGTGAGGATTATTTTCATACACTAAATTGGAAAAATTTAGACAAATCTCATTCTGCTTGAGGGGCGCCTCAAAGCCCTCACTGACTGCTGAGAATAAGGGAATGGGGTGGGGTGCAGATTTTGCATTGTGCACTAGGAGCTTCAAGCTACTGTATGCCCTCTGGTGGTTAAAGGGTTGGCTTTCTGACTGTTGGGATCCTGTGATCATGAGAATTGGAGTCTCGGATTGTCCCATATGAGTAGTGGTGCAAATGCTTTATAAGACCCATGGAGATTGCATTCTAGAAGTCCCTTTAAAGTAAACGGAGCCGTGGCAGAGCATGTGCACCCACCATTCCTCTTACATGGGGAACTTGGGGACCACATGCTTGGTCTCAGTGGTCAGACCCCCAGCAAACACATGCTTTTTCTCTCATCTTATGGATAGCTTGATAAGTTCTTTTAGGCTTTGTCTTCACCTAGTTCTTGGGCTTAATGTTTGATGCATAGACCAGAAAAAATTCTCAGCATCTGTCATGAACATACAGTGGCATCTGTCTTTCATAGGAAGGCATACAAATGAACAGTAAACCACACAACTGATATTTTTTGTGGGATGCCTCTGCATTTTACTTGATAATAGATAAGCATGTGCATATTCCCCTCCCCCCACCAAAATGTATGCCAAAAGGTATTGGTATAGGTTGAGTAAATGAGGTCCTGTGGGTATATTTAGTGTATGCACAAGGAACACATGCCGAAGGTCGCAGAAAAATTCTATGGAAGCTTAGTCTAACAAGACAATCTTCCCTAGTAGGCTCCCTTGGAAATTCCCGAACATTCAGGGCAGAACTACGAAGTCCGCAGCACTTAGAAACACTTCTTACAGGGGAAAAAATACATGAAAGTCTGTTTATCAAAAACAAGTTCAGAGTATTTCCAGCTCTTGAGAGCCTCAGAACACCACCCAGATATCATACATTTTAATGAGAGCGTCCGGAAGGCAGAAACATCTTTGACGCTGGTGCTGAATATGCATTTAGCATATACGGTAACTCGCACATCATGTCTTACGTAAAGCTGATGCTGCAGTATTGATTTTTTTGGAAGGAAGCCAGTCTTATTCTTCATGCATTATATATTATCCAACCACCACAGAGAGGCCGAGAGGTGGGAGATCACCTGTGAGAGTGGATGGCTTCCCTGCCTGACGCCATATTGCTCAGCATTCATATACAGATACTGTGAAGATCTGTGCTTTTATTTGGTTGCGATCATCCTGTATACGAGGAAGCCTTTTAATGTCATAGTCATTTTCTTACTTTACACAGCCGCTAGAGTAAACTCAGCAGGAACCCTGGAGCTGGACAAGAGTAGTATCTTGCATGTTTTTAGGCTTTTTACCCAATGTATATCTAGCTCAAAGTGATTTCTTTACAGATGTTAACCGTTTATATATTTAATAAGACCCTTCTGCCATAGGGATCCTTCCAGCCCTCTTACTGCAGCAGTGGCAGCATGCTACGGCCCTGGAGGCGTACAGCCACTGACTAGAGACTTAACAAGGTTCATTACCAGAGGGTGACATTAGTCTAAAGCTGTCTTAATACATATGTGCAAATGTTAAATTGCTCACAGTTGTTATACAAAAAAAAAAACAAGATACAGCCTGTTATTTCTAGACAAGGTCATATGAAATGTATGAAGGTTATGTAGTCTGTCTATCTTTATTCCTATCTATCTACCTACTGTATCTATAATATGTTTTATTTATATAGCACCAACATCATATAATATCAAACATTAGGAGTGTGGGCTCTGCTCATAAGAGCTTACAATCTAGCATTATTGATGACATTATCAATTGTCTATCATTAAATCAATCCAGCTATCTATTATTAATGCCGACTCTATCAGTCCTTCAAAATATCTGTCTATTTCCGATCTATGCATCCATTCATCTGTCTTTCTCTTATCTGTCTATCCATCCATCTGGTTAATCTGCCTATCTATGCTCTATCCATTAGTCCCTGTCTTTTTCTGATTTATCCACTCTATCAAAAAATAGCACAATGTCGTAAGATTGGTGCTCGGCTGAGGACTCAAAAAGTAAGAGTACGTGCCACAAAAAAAAATGCATAGAACTCCAGCAATATAGTGCAAAAAGAGCGTTTTTACTCACCCATACCCTCCATTGTAAGGGCCAAAACATTGCTGTATGGCTGAAGTTTTTTGCACAATATTGTTAGAGCTTTTCCCCATTTCTTTCTCTTTACTATCTTGCCTCACTCCAGCTATCGTTATTGATGGCATTATTATCAATTAATCTATTTTATCTTTCTATCATCATCCTATCTATCTCTGATCTGTTTATCTATCTTTCTCTGATCTATCCACTCATCTTTCTCTGATCTATCCATCCATTTTCACGATAACTATTATTATTGATGGCATTAACCACGTATCATTCTTTATATATAACTTTATCCTCTCTCATATCTGTCTATCCATCCATCAATCGACCTATTTCTGTACTATCTATATCTATCCATCTGTGAGCTGCTCATCCACTTGTCAGCCTTTCTCTGATTTATCCAACTTTCCATGTATCTGTCTTCACTTCAACTATCATTAACTAACTTCATCCTCTAACTGTCTGATCTCTCTTTGTCTGTCTATCTACCTTTCCATCTATCTTCATTCCAAATATCATGATTTATGGCATTAAAGGGGTTGTCCGAGTCTTTTATTTTTAAAGTTTATAGGTGCTGCAAATGGGACCAGTAAAATAATAAAAAGATGTGCGCGCCTCTCCCTAGTCCTCCGTCCTCTCCCTAGTCCTCCGTCCTCTCCCTAGTCCTCCGTCCTCTCCCTAGTCCTCCGTCCTCTCCCCAGTCCTCCGTCCTCTCCCCAGTCCTCCGTCCTCTCTCCAGTCCTCCGTCCTCTCTGTCCTGATGTCCCATTTATGTGAGGTGACCTCTTCACCAGAGGCACATGACTGACTGGCCCCAGTAGTCATGTGCAGTTTGTGAAGGGGTCACTGCTGAGACCTGTGTTTGGCTACATCGGTCACCTCACACAAATGGGACGTCGCTGGTGACATCAGCCAGGGAACATGTTGACAGCAGCCACCAATGGAAACAGAGGACCAAAGAGAGGTGAGTACATTTTGTATTATTTTACTGGCTTTAATTGCAGCACCTATAGGCTTTAAGAGAAGGACAACCCCTTTAATCTATCTATCTCTATACCAAATGTGCCTCATGTGCTGTATAGTAATATAATCCCATGTTACCTCAAGTAAACAGATGGGAGTTTCAGAAATTAGTCAATCTTAATGATGCTCAGGTTGTTCTCAGTTTTTAAGGCTCAATAGGAGAGAATCTTTGCCTAAAATATTTGTGTATTCTGTCTGCTACACCATTTGCATCAGATCCCGAGGGAGTATATGATGATATGGTGGTATTATTATTTGAAGCAGTACTGCCACTCAGTGGATACAGCAGGTATTACAATATTATTGTAACACACATGATTTCTAAGGACGTGAAATATATTGAATATCCTGTAGATATGTCATCTATGTTGAAAGGAAACCTGAAATACCTATTGTAACAGAGAGAAGAAATAAGCCTTGTTAATATAGGGGAGATTAGAAATCTAAAGGAGTAATGTATGAGAGTGCAGGACCTTACTATAGATGATCCATTGTGGTATGTGATGGTTCACTATCTATAGAGCAAGATAGGTAAAGCTATAAAATCTTTATACTGTGTATTATCTGGTTACAGGACGGCCTGACGCCTCTTCACTGTGGAGCCAGGAGTGGCCATGAGCAGGTGGTGGAAATGCTGCTGGAAAGAGGTGCCCCTATTCTTTCCAAAACCAAGGTTTGTTTCAAGATTATCTACATTATTGTTCCTCGAGATATGTACCCCCTATTCAAATATATTAAATGAAAATGACTCACGGCTATGGTCATCATTGTCCTGCACCCTATAGACAAGGCATGTAACACTTGGGTTATGTGTACTGTAGGTTACAAACTTAGGATCTATATTACCAAATTCACTACTGTATGTGCATTTCATAACAGATGACAAGGCTGGACAAAGCCTGGAAAGAGGCAGACAGTGTACCTGGTACCTAACATTTTCAGTTTGTTTTATGTTTATGTCTAGGACACTGATAGTTAAAGTTGGCATCATCAGAGATTTAACTGGTCCCAAAATATACATTGGTGGGAATTAAAACTGGTGATCCTTCCGCCAGTCTTAATTCATTCTTCGGCAGACTCGCTAAAGCCAGTAATTCCAGTGCATGTAGATGCGCCTGGTCACAGATCTACTCCAGCCAGTTTTCTGGCATGAGTTCTGGTGGACTGAGTCGTCCCGGCCCGGGGCACAGAGAAGGAATGCGACACAGTGCGCCAGAGATGCACCAACACATAGCGCAAGTTCCGACAAAATTCTGTCGGAAACAGAATAGTAAATGAGGGCCATTTTTTTGACCAATACCCCTAAAATTTTAATGTTTTATTTATCTATAATAGTTAGATTTGTGAATCTGCTTACAAATAATTAAAGCTCCCCCCTTGTCTATTTGAGAATGAGCCTGTGTGTAGTGTAATGTAATAGAATAACTTTTGGACAGCTTTATGGTGAAGTTATATGCTCCCCTCCTCTGATCCACACAGTGTGCTGTATGAACAGGAGGTCAAATTCACAATGCAAGTCTATTAGAGACTCTGACTAACATAGACCTGTAATGTGAGTTTGCCCTCCTGTTCACACAGCCGGAGTTCAAAGCATCGGAGAAGAGGTCAGTGCTCCATAGGGGAGCACATAACTTCACAATAAAGTTGTCAGTAAGATAACAGTATGCTACACACAGCTCATTTTCCAATGAAAGGAACAAAACAAATTTTAGCGATTCTTTAATAACTATGACTATTGGCTACATATACAGTACTTATGGGGACACTATTACTTTGATTGTTTTTTTTTTTCTATAGTCTGATACTTTAGCTTCTAGAACATTCCAGGGAGATAATCCCTCCAATTGAAATCTATGTCGTATATCTACAGAGACAGGATCCAGACAGGTGTTATGCATGTCAAGCACAAGGAATCTCTCATGAAAAGTGTTGTGTGCCTGTATATCATGAAACTCGTCCAAGATAAATGTTGACATATTTGTGGATTCCTCTTTATCCAAACCAAACTGGTCTTAATAGGAAATAGTAAGGTTTAAAAACCAGTTAAACCTGCCTTCAGCTGTAATGGATTCCACTAAACTGTTTCCAAGCCATGGCACATACATTTATGCTGGCTCTTTTGCCATCGCCCTGTAAATCTAACATCTGTGTGTAGAGTTGAAATCCCCAGAGTGATCCCCTGATGCAAGGAGAGCAACAAGGCACTTAAAGTGAGTCTGTCACCAAAACCCAGCATATCAACCCAGGCTAGGGTCACCTGAATTAAACAGTGTCTTCCCTATTGAAATGGTGACTCTGTTGCGGAGATATTGCTGCGATGAGGGTGTTGCTGCAAAGAAGTAATCGGCAATGCCCTCATTGCTCCAAAAGACTCCTTTCCATATTGACAAAAACAGCAATATCTCAGCAACGGAGGCACCACTTCACAAAGGGAAAACACTGTTTGATTCAGGTCACCCTAGTCTATCGGCAGGGCTGGGTTCTGCTGACAGACTCCCTTTAAATAATCAGTACCATATAGTGACAGATCAGAGAGGTGCATTGACATGTTGGGTACATTTTAACCATTTCGAGAGCAGGATGTGATAGTGGGAGAGAAGCTGGGTTTTGTGATATCTGGGTTTATAGGATTTGGAGTAGGATTTCAGAGTAAAAAGCAGACTAAGGGCACATTCACATGGCTGAGATTCAGCTGTGAAACTCGATCCATGTGTTGGTCAGATTTACCAGTCTGCACCTTATGCTGGGAGATGGACTCTTAGCAGTATAGTTATCTATGCTGCTTTGTAGTCCCTGCCTCCCGGCGACATACTGCCCTGTACTGATTATAGTATGGGTACAGTATGTCACTGTGAAGCAGGGACTACAAAGCAGCATAGATAACTATACTGCTAAGAGTCCCTCTCCCGGGGGACTCCAATAAACCTATATAAACACAGAGCTCAGCTTCTCTCCCTCTATCATATAAACCTACTGTATATATCCTACAGCTCGTCTCCCTGTATCATATACACCTATATACAGTATCACAGAGCTCAGCTTCTCTCCCTTTCTATCATATAAACTAATATATCATACAGCTCGTCTCCCTGTATCATATACACCCATATACAGTATCACAGAGCTCATTTTCTCTCCTCTATCACATACTGCTGTCAGATTAATCACCTGACAGGTCCTCTTTAACTTGATGTAGTCAATGCAATAATGGAATCCATAACTGTAAATTGTAACCACCACAAAACAAGATCTAAAATGTAAGACAGGGTAGACCACCAATGTGTGATCCTAGTACCACCACTGATCAACCAAAAGAAGTGGCCACCCGACTTGCAACAATTCCTGCCATCCCTTCAAGCATCACTCATTTCCATACTGATGTCTGGTAGTGCAGCTACTTATTCACTTGAATGGGGCTGAGCTTTCGTACCACATGTATCCTTATACACATGTATGGCCCTAAGTCAGAAAGCAGATGCTTTGTAGTGTTTATCATGTCATGTGACCTAAACAGCAACTGCCTACTCAGCAGCACTATCATACATGCAATAAGACAAATATATATTTTTATTATTATTTTATTATTACATCCTGTTTATTGTATTGTTGCATTTTCATTACTTCATATTCAAGTTACAGAGAATATATTCACATAAGTCTCTGTGTAGTTTTTAAAGGAGTCTCTCCATGATAAATATTGATTATATAGAGAATAGACATGCCAACAATTTCTGATCATTGCAGACAAATTTCTCCAAAACACCATATCCCAAGACCAGTTGTTGTGTAAGGAATTCCCATACAGTTCCATTTAAACTAGTATCTGGGAGATCTGACCTATAGCAATGTTTATTCTGATCTTCCCAGTTTGTTAATAGAATTTCAGTATTACAGTGAGGACTGACACAACCGCAGAGAAATAAGTAAGAGGGATCACAGGGAAAATGAACTCCTATAGGCAATGAAATGGTGACCATTATTGATTGTCACCCAAAGTCTACCACCTGTGCAGGATACCAGGATGAGTAGAATATTAAATATGATGATTTAGGGACAACCTATCGGTGTGTCTTCCATTAAAATGTAATGGTATGTAGTGGGATGGGTTACATACAAGCTCTTTTTAGACAAGCAAACTTGCCAAATCTCCATGCCTCTGTAAGTACACAATTGTAAACTCCTATTTACCTACCTGCCCCACCTTGTAACTCACCCTGCTTGTTTGTTTACAGAACGGACTGTCACCACTACACATGGCAACCCAAGGAGATCACCTGAACTGTGTCCAGCTCTTACTGATGCATAATGTACCTGTGGACGATGTCACCAATGACTATTTAACTGCACTACATGTTGCCGCACACTGTGGCCATTACAAGGTCGCTAAAGTCCTGCTGGATAAGAAAGCCAATCCTAACGCCAAAGCACTGGTGAGTACACTTCATTTAAGCCTGCTTTATATTGAATGCTTTTCTTTAAAGATATATACGGTCCATAAAGCTGCAGTCTAGCTTCATAGACTCCTGACTGTATGCAGTTTATAGTACTAATGTCCTTTTATGGATCCACTGTGCCACCTCTGACAATAGTTACTCAATGCAACTATAGTCTCTGCAGCTCATATACTTATGACCCAAAAATACATTTAGTGATGTCACTGCATAAAAATAATTCTTAGTTATAATCACAGAACTGGATATTGCACACACTGATATCTCACTTCAAGTATAGTGAACACAGTGATGTCACAGTACAGGGATGATGCACACAGTGATGTCACAGTACAGGGATAATGAATGCATAGATGTCACAGTACAAGGATAATGCACACAGTGATGTCACACTACAGAGATGATGCACACACTGATGTCACAGTACAGAGATAATGCACACAGTGATGTCACAGTACAGGGATAATGAATGCACGATGTCACAGTACAAGGATAATGCACACAGTGATGTCACAGTACAGAGATGATGCACACAGTGATGTCACAGTACAGGGATAATGCACACAGTGATGTCACAGTACAGAGATGATGCACACAGTGATGTCACAGTACAGGGATAATGCACACAGTGATGTCACAGTACAGGGAAGATACACACAGTGATGTCACAGTACAGGGATAATGAATGCATGGATGTCACAGTACAGGGATAATGCACACAGTGATGTCACAGTACAGAGATGATGCACACGGTGATGTCACAGTACTGGGATAATACATGCAGTGATGTCACAAACATAATAATAGTAGAAACATACTGCATATGTAACAAACAGTGTCATCTTGCAAATAATTAACACCGATGCACGGTCTTCAGACTTTCTGTACTAAATGTAAAACGTGTTTGTGTTGTAGTTCCTCGCCAGGTCACAGTGTCTGACATTACCATAGTCACAGTCCAATGTCAAGGTTAAGATGCTTTTAGCGCAGACTGACACATCAGTGAGCACTGACTACATCACAAATGTTCCTTGTTAGATTTTTTATGAAGTCAGCACTGGCAGGGATGTCAGTTTGCATCAATACCAAGTTTACTAGAGATATTAGAGTCTTAGGTGCACTTACCATGTGATGACAGAGAGATGTGTGGGCACACAGCCCGCGACCTACCATGCATAAGATCTTTTTTTTTATACCTAAATACATGACTACATTAACTTTTGGAGAACATTTAAACAAAAAAAAAAAAAAACATCAGCTGAACGCCCAGAAACAAGTTAAACTATTGAAATCATATAAAAAAGTTTTGACACCATTCAAGAAAACTAAAACTTCATTAATGTAAAATATTCCAATTTTGTACAAGACAGTGGATCTTGTCAGGCTCTTCTCTCCTCTCGGTGGCTGGTAGTCACTTCTTTGGGTGTGATTTATTATTTATGTCTGTCTCCAGTGATTTCTTTTTAACTACAGAACATTACAGCACATCCAGTAACTCGGTTGCATGACTTTGCACATCAAACAATCTATTCCATATAAAATGGAATACCTGCGATTATAATGTTGCTACTGTGGAAGATACACTGCCATGTGTGCAAATGCAGGATAATGCTCTTTTTTTTGAAGCCCATTTTTGGGGTTGTTGCACGTTTCTGCCCTCTTTAACTGGTGCATAGACACGGAATGGAGCAGCAAAATGCATGTGCAACTAGAGGCATAACTATAGGGGGTGCAGAGATAGCAGTCACTATCGGGCCTGGTGGATGAGGAAGCCCAAAAGCATAATAAAATACCAGAACTATACATAGCACATGCTAAGTGGGGGCCCCAGAGCTTCTAGTTAGCCTATGTGTGCAACCATTTCTCTATTTAAATAGGGGACACAGGACCCCCATTCTTGTAATTGGTGGGGGTCCCAACTATGGGATCCTCACAGATCAGATACCTGGGACATTTATAGCATATCCACAGGCAGAGGACCATTAGGTCCCACAAACACAGTTTATGACCACATTATGGGCAATAAAGTGATTTTCCCATCTGGGACGTTTATGGCATATCCAAAGGCTGTGCCCTAAATGTACCATAGATGTGGAACCCTCGACCCCCGTCTCACTGCTACAGAAAGTTAAGCGTACACCATTCATACAGGGATGCTCAGGTATTCTCAGATGTCCCATAGACGTGAATGTAGAGAGCTACATGTGCGGTGTAATCTCAATTAACTGCAGTCACAAGATGGGGATCAAGGGCCTCCATTTTAAGATAGATGTGGGTTCCAGAGGTGGGAATATTTATGACTTATCCATATCCTGTATTGTCTATCCAGTGGATAAGTTATAAGCTGTGATTGTGAGACAACACTTCTAATGATTTCAAGCAGAGGCTAAGATGATCTATAGAGCAATCTTGGCCTATTTGTTTTAGAAATAAGAGGTCTACAATGTACCTATATCAGCGTCCTCTTTCCACTGAAAATGTCTACTAGTATTTTTTGCAACCCCAACACAACAGTGCCTTAACAATGCCTTCTCTGTTATAGTTGTGCATATGCCAAAAATATTTTTTTTAAAAACATATGTGCTGCTCCCTTTATTACGCCTGTATTGTGACACTGCTAGTAACAGGAGTGATCTGCACCTACCTCACGGCTACTGTGGCTAACCTTCCAGGGATAGAGCAAGGGGTGGTTGCTTGGTGCCAGGGGGATTTCATATGTCAGATTACTAATTTGCAAAAAAAATAAGCTCGAGTAATAATTTAGAACTATTTTCCTTCCTTTCCTACCTCCCAGGAACCTGTCATCCAGGTTTATTAGTTTCCATTCCTTTTTTTTCCAACTGGTTATATAACTTTTAATGATAGCTGATCTTCTAGAAGAAAACAGAGGTCCCTTATCTGCAGGTTGTCGTGTCCTTCTATTCATGTCATATCAAGCTAACAAAGTCTCTGTGACACATAAAGCAAGTACATTCTGTCACAAGACTTCTGATTCCCTAGGAAGCAAGGAGTAAATTAACTCCAGTATTTGTGTGTGTCAAGGATTGTACCTAAAAGAGGAACCAGAACTGCTTTTATGTTTAAAGTGGACATAACCAAATACAATGAGGCAGTTATACCTAGCTTGTCTACGGTGCAAACTTGAAGAGGACCTTTCACCATCTCCACCAACTCCAGTTCTTCACATCTTTTAATAGGAGTTGCTCCACTGATTCCAGCAAAGTTGGAATTTTTTCTCTAGCCCCCATCATTGCGGATCAGTTATTTTTGGTGCCTGATAAATGCTACTTAGGCTCTGTACTGTCAGGTGGGCGGTGTAGGGCGGGAGCAGGTAAGAGACAAGAAGAGGCCGGACTGAGGACGCAGGCTAGGGGAAGGCCTCACATGACGTGGGCCCGAGCGGACTGCAGCCATTGGCAGAACAGAGGAGAAGCAGGGTAGGGGGGTGCTAGGGGTGGTGAACCGCGGGGGTTTAAAAGGAGAAGCCCGCAAAAAAGAAGCAGTCGCGTGGGGAGAAGAGTGGGACAGTAGATCTCCCGCCCTCCCTCCCCTTTTTTAGTACGGCTGTGGGGTTTTTACGGTCAGAGCAGGGGCAGGGAAAGTCACGGCAGCGTGGCGGGGGGTCCTCGTAGTTGGAGACAAAGGATGTGGATTGCTGGTTGGGGGGGGAGCTCATAAGGCTCTGGACTCCCCAAAAGGAATAGCTTGGCTATGTGCGGTTTTAGCTGGCCTGAGAGCGGGGATCTTGTAAGTTGAAGATCCTTCACCCTGGTGGGGTGATTTGGTGCCTCCGAGCTGGGCTTACGGCTGGAGGTAAACAATTTAACGGGATATAAAGGTTAGGCCAGAATGTGGGCTCCGAGGACCTCCTTGTCAAAAGAGTTAGAGTGGGGAACTGGCGATTGGTTTATATATTGTTTACAATGTTTTATATGTATGTTTGTTAATAAAATGGCTGCTGTGGCCAATTCATTCCAACTACGGTGTCAAGTCTCATTTTTACAGGTGAAGTGGTTGGGAGATTGGTGGAAGGACTGAGCGATACCGCGTCATGATTCAGAGCTCAGAATCGCACCCCTTGTCTGCTCCTGCCTGACACCGCCCTTCTGACAGTACAGAGACTAAATAGCATATTGAGTACCAAAACTAACAATACTTACTGCTCTGTAACAGTGAGGGCTAGAGAGGAAAATTCCATGAAAACCATGTAGGAAAGAAAGGGAGAATGGGCTACTCATGGATGGGCAAAGATTATGTCTAGAGATGAGCGAAGTATTGAAAAATTCAATTCAGCAACTTCGCCGAATTTCTCGATATGATTCTATTTGATCCGAATTACTTTGCGGCGAATCACGTACCAAAAACAGCTATTTATTGGCTGCAGAGAGCCGGGGTGGGCGGCAAAATGGCGGAACCCTTGGATGTCGCGGTCATGTTTGACCACGGCATCCAAGTTGTTAAAACCCCTGATCGGTTATGGAGCAGGGTGATAGCCGTCCGTTACAGCGAAGGGGTTAAAGAGATGTGACATCACAGGGCTGACTGCTGATTGGGAATGCGGAATCATCCACAGTGCCAGGTGTGCAGCCAGAGTTCCTTTCCCCATGTACAGCAGCCATTTTGAACTAAATGCAAATTATTACCACAAAGCGTGAGGACATTCGGATTCGATGCAAATTGAATATTTCCTGAAATTCAGATCGAACTCCACTTCTGCAGTTTCGATTCACTCATCTCTAATTATGTCATAAGAAAAAAGGTTATATGGGTTAAAACCACTTCTTGAGATCAGACTGATGCATGGTCTGAAGTGACGGAGGGGTTTTAAGAAAAAAAAAAAAAAAAGCTATGTTGGATCTTTTGTTCAGAATACATTTAGGTGATCTATGAGTGTCATTTTCTCGTGATCTGCCTAGTCCTGTCCTGCAAGGTTTTCTTCCTAGCACCAGGAGATCCCCCATCTACATTACACATGTCACTGGATCAGTGAGTGGTTTTGCAATGAATACAAAATGTTTCTGAAAGTTTTTCACTTGATGTTCCACGGGAAAGCGTTCTAAAGTCATATTGACTTCCAGGCTTAAACAATAAAAAATTCAGATGACAAGTGCATTAAAGGGGCTTTTGGCCCCAAATGAAGCATCCACAGTGATGACCTAACCATAGAATATGTCATCAGCATGTGATTTGTCAGGGTCTAACACCTGGACGCCACACAGATCAGCTGTTCCAGCACTATCCAGCCATCAGAAGTTGGTGCAGTGGACGTTTAACGTATGCCTGAACGCACTTTCCATCCACTGCACTAACTTCCGGAAGCTGCTGAGACAGCTGATCTGTGTGGGGTCTGGGTGTTGGAGCACCATGGATCACATACGGATCACCTATCCTGTGGATAGGTCATAAACGTAAAAAATCCATTTGGGACCGGAAAACCCCTTTAGGCTAAGGACCCACGTTGCAGAACGAAGCTTTTTTTGTTGCATATTTTGCTGGGTTTTTTTGAGCCAAAGTCAAGGAATGGGAAATATCCAGGAAGTACTTATACTTCTACCTTTTGCTCAATCCACTCCTACCTTTGCAGTCACCGCTGCAAAATCTGCAATAAAAAAAAGTTGCATTTCCACTATGTGGGGCCTTAGCCTTAAAAAAGTTTCCAGTCTTAAAAAATAATTCTACTTACTAACATATATTTTCACTTCTTGCCTTTTATAAAATCAGTCCTGTAGTAGTACTTTGTAATCATGGTCAGTAAAAAGTTGAGAGATTTTGTCTGTGGAAATACTGCAGGAAGTTTATTCCATACTATACAGCGGCATAATTTATGTGATAGGAACCGCCGTTTATGTAATTCATGAGATAAGAATTTGTGTAAATAGGGATTGTATTTTTTTCCATAGTCATTGTATCACCAGATGACAGGAACAGGACGTATAGACCTCGTGGGAACTAGATGCAGAAGACTTTATTACTTCTTACTCAGACCTTACTTCCATGTGTCATATTACAGGCAGTTTACAACCCAGATAAAGGCTTAGAATGAAATATCAGATGATGGTGATCATTACATGTATCACCCCGGGGCTTGGCTGTGATGCTTCATCAAATGGAGACCTCATATCTTCACTATATGAGGGTGTAGGAGTCACTGTGTACTAGACAAAAGAGGCATTCGCCTCTTAATACGTTTGCAGAATCTTATTCCAGCACACTTTAGATTAAGACCGGTTTATGAGAGGTCAATTTTACTAATTCCCCCCTCACTCCCTTAGGCCACATGCACATGTTACAGGTTACCGGAAAATGCAGATACAGCCAGAGGTATAACTTGAAGCTTCTGGGCCACATTACAAAATATGTAATAGGGCCCGTTCCTATCTCATCCATGTACATTTTATGTGGCAGAGGGACCTTTGGGGCCCCCTCAGGGTCCAGGGCCTGTAAGAAATTGCTGGACTCCCTATTGCTACACCGCTGTCCACAGCATACTACAGTGGCATGTAAATCCATGAGAATTTCTTAATTTCATGTAAACAATGTGGATTTCTTTTCAGTACGGGAGTTGATATATGGTATAGAGTTTAAAATCTGCAGCATGTCAATTCCCAATTCCTTATGCGGATTTTTATTTCACCTGTATCAGTGAGAAGGGTGAAAATAGCAACAAAATCCGCTGCAAACACTTTTACATGTACAAGTGCCTTAATGTATTGAAAATTAGCATTTTTATGTCATAATTACTTAAAGGGCTTGTCTCATCATGTCAACTTCATATCATGATGAAGCCGGTGTAAGGATCAGCTGATGGCTATGGGTTCAGTTTCTTTCTATTTATTTTGCTTGGGGACGTGCTGTGAGCATGCATCTGGTACTGTACGCCAACAACTTACATTAAATGGCCATAATAATAATAATAATAATAATAATATATCACAGCAGCATGTAATAGATAATATTGCTTGGTCCAATCCACCTAAGCAAAATGTCTTATAGTTGATGTCCCTCTATGACGTTTAGATGAATGAAACAGTGTATACATAAAAGGAGCTGTTTTATGGATGGACACCTTCTAAGTGCATGATTTGCTCAGCTGTCAGTCACACGACTACCGCTGAAAGTGAATGGAGAAGGGGCGGATTAAAGATACCATGGGCCCTGGGCTGTTCAGAAAGCACGGGCCATTCCTCATTCATGCCAAAGATCCCTGTGACAGAATAATATAACATAGCAGCCCTCCACCCAGTATAATGTCCCGTAGCGGCCCCTCCATGCAGTATTATGTGCCTAAGCAACCCTCCACCCAGGATAATGTCCCATACCAGCCGCTCCACCCAGTGTAATGTCCCATAGTAGTCCATCCACACAGTATAATGTCCCTTACCAGCCTCCAGCCAGTATAATGTCCCATAGCGGGGACTCCAGCCAGTATAATGTCCTGTAGCAGCCCCTCCATGCAGTATTATGTCCCTTAGCAGCCTTCCACACAGTAATGTCCCATTGTAGTCCATCCACACCGTATAATGTACCAGAGTAGCTCCTACGCTAATAAAATGAAAAAAAGCAAATACATAGGGACAAGAGAACCGGTTCTCTTTACAAATTTTCCCAATATTTTGGGTTTGGCTGAACCCATTTATGGAGTTCACTACTCACTAACTACTATTGTAGTATAACAATATAATAGTATATAGTGTAATAAATGGAGGTGCAGGGGAGGTGAATAAACATGACACCACTGAGGCCCAGTCACAGGCCTCAGTGGTCCCTGACATCATTAGGGATGCCGGAAGAGTACAGGCACCCACACTGGAAGAGACCCCAGACTATGATATAATAAGCAGATTTGGTTTAGACATATTTGATCCAAATAAAACCACCAGGAGAATATTTGCAGGATGAACCTTGTAGACTTCCGTGCCCTACAACAATCAACTGTATGGGTTGATGTCAATACAGTCGATTATGAAATTGGTTTATAATAGGGGCCAATGGGCAATTTACTTGCTGTTGGGCTCCCTTGCAGCCTCAGGCCCTGGACAACCACACATTTTGCCCTTATTATAATCCGCCCCTGGAATGGAGCCATAACATGTGGTTTTGGATTGGGTTTCAGCAATGACGAAGCATACATTTTTAAATATTTCCCTGGCTTTACCAATGCACGTGATCAGTATACTTACATAGATATATAAGAAACTTCTGTCTTGTCATTCTGCATTGGATTTAATCAATATCCTGCTCATTATACATGAATGCTCCTGATTACAGTAATTGAAACCACAAAGCAAGCTGAATTATGTAGCAGTGCCATGTGATGGTCTGTATGCTGTCATTACTAAACATCCAGCAATGCTACACCATGGGTCACATTAGTACTCTAATTGATGGGTTTATCTATAGTTTTACTGTATTTTTCAGCTTCACGTTTTCCTGTTGCTATGTATTTGTGCTGAGAACAGTAATAAAATCACAACTTCTTATTATATGTCTTTGGAGTAGAACAGGAAAACTCAAAGTTGCCTTTAAGCAAACTCTAAGCTCATTGCATACTATTCAATATCCCATTTTAATATCCCTCTAACATGTTATCTTAAAAGGGTTAAAAAAATAAAATAAAAAGTATTGGCCATGAACAATATCCTATACACACCTATTGAATTCCCTCTGCTGGCTCTAATGTTGCTTTGGTAAGACCAGCGATTGGTTGTGATGGCCATGAAAATGATGGATGTGATGTCCCTGCTGCAGGACCACTGGTGGGGGCTTTAACAGGCGCGGTTATGGCCTTATTTGATGCCTTTCCTTGCTTGTGGCCTCTTTCTGAGCTGTGACCACTGTAAAGGTCTCTCAAGAAAGCAACCAGTCACTTTGGACTTCAAGGGAGTCTGACACCAGAAAACTCTGTATCCAACCAGCCACAGTGCATTGTAGGGGACATTATGTTGAGCACCATCATAACTTTAGATAGTCCAATAAATGCACCATTGAAAAAGTGGTTTTTAGAAATGTGCAAATGAAGCTCAAGTGCAAAGGGACCATGCCCTATTGCATTTGAGCCTCCTTTGCATATTTCTTCAAACTTTTCTTTCAAGTAAATTGTGCATATTCAGTTTCCTGGTGACCGACTCCCTTTAAAATGTCTAAAGCCCCTGTCTAATCTGAGCTGTGTAAGAGATTGGCTCTTTGGCACAGGTCTAAATTTAAAGGATTAACGTTTTAATATTTAATGTATCATAACATTTCGTGTTAGAAATAACCCGGAAAATGTTTGTGTCTCACCATGCTACCTAACCAGCACGCTTTCATTAAAGTTCGATCAGAGTACATCGCCATCATGCCAAGTCATCAGCACAGTTCAGTGGCGTGCAGCGTTATAAATTTCTATTTTCGCTGAGCTTGGGGAATTCTTGCCCTTGAAACACTGAAAAAACTGTGTGTGACAGAACAGCAAGTGGTGCTGAGCTTTAGAGGATCCTACAGAGAGCACCTAATGTGAACTTTAAAAACAGAGAGAGAGTCCAAAGTATCCATTTATTATCTGCCTACACCAGAAAACTGGTATAAAAAAAGTTGCAAACCATAGATTTGCAATGTTTTAAGCAACACTGATGGAAAAATGATGTGCCAGTGGCATTTTATGTCACCTTCACCACTTTCTGAAAAGGGGTAGTGGCGAGGGTATGTCCAGTGTTGACAACACATGCCTCAACTAGTGAATGACATAATCCTTAAAACACCACCAATACACTTGAATGAGGCAATAGGTCAGAATGTCTGATATTGTAGTAACTTTTTTCGTCATGAGTAGGTATTTTTCCACCTTAAATAGTGCCCATTGCAGTATGGAATTATGTATAAAAAGTTTTATTTATTTATTTTTTTAATATCAAGCTAAAAATATTTGCGTTTTCTGCTCAACAGAATGGCTTTACACCACTTCATATTGCCTGCAAGAAAAACCGGATTAAAGTAATGGAACTTCTCCTGAAACATGGGGCATCTATTCAAGCGGTCACTGAAGTAAGTCCAAGTATTGTGTTGACCCTGGTGAAACTGAGGAGTTATATAGAACTATGAAGAATCATAGAGACCCAAGTGGATGCCATTTAAGTTTCCATTGGATTTTATATGTTTGCAAATTTTGACACTTAGCAAGCAAGGACATAAATAACATACATTCAGCCCATGTAGCCCTGGAGAAATAAGATTTGGGCTGACTGTATTCACTATGTAAGGGCCGGTTCACATATTCATTTGGGATTCCGTTCGGGGAGTCCGCTTGGGGACCCCCGGACGGAAACCTATACGCATAGAAAAGCGGTTTACCTAAGGAAACATGCGGAAACCGAGTGGCAACCACACGGACCCCATTATAGTCTATGGGGTCCGCAGGTTTCCTTAGGCAAACCGCTTTTCTGTGCGTATAGGTTTCTGTTTGGGGGGTCCCCAAGCGGACTTCCCGAACGGAAACCGAATGCAGATGTGTACCGGCCCTAACTGGATATGAACTCCCTGCTAGAGGGAATATGTACCCCGGGTGCTGGGTGTGTGTCTCCTGGTGGGAATAGGAGAGGGAGCACAAGGGGGATCTCTGAAGCAGAGCCCCAAAAATAATGATCAAGTTCTAATAATACTAGGGATATATCGCATTATGGCAGAAGAAGGGCGTAGTAGTGACTGGATTTTGAATGTCCACGTATCCACATCAACATAAAGATATTTGTATGTATTTAGACTCAAGTATATACTGTGTCTGAGCCTGCTGCAGGCATACACCCTCAGGACGTATTCTTCCATGTTTTGCAGTGGTTGCCAAACAGTGACATGGCAGGGCGCCCAATTAGGTTTTTTTTTCAGAAGCCCTTTGAATAGGAGAAAACAGTCTGCTGAGTTAAAAAAAAGTATGCCAACACGTATCAGCCAGAACACTTATTTAACCTCTGCCGGGTGAATGGAGAACATTCAACCCGCCGGTCACTAACACAGTTCATCAGTGTTAGGTTTATGAGAGTTGTGTGCGATATTACCACCATGTAATATCACACCACACATTTATTGAATATTCCACCACAATTTATTGACTATTCTGTCTTTACAGTCTGGCCTGACACCGATCCACGTCGCTGCCTTCATGGGACATGTCAATATTGTTTCTCAGTTAACACACCACGGAGCATCACCCAATACAACCAATGTGGTGAGTTGGTTTGCTGATCACTAAGACTTGCGGACTTAAGAAGTGCATTACATTTGTGGCAGAGCTGCTTTTTATCGATATATTTTCTGTATCAATTCCTCACAGTTTTCTAGATCTCCTCTTGCTTTTAGTCATTGTTTGCTTCCAGTGGATAAAAATCAGTCTATGGTCATGTGATGGACATACAGGTGCACGGCTTGTTACAGTTGCAGCTCAGTAATCAGACATCTGTCTTATATTTACCAGTCTGTAAATTGATAGGAGGATTTTACTGTTAATGGATAAAGTCAGGGGTGTAACTTGAGGGGGTGGAGAGGGTGAAGTCGGGTTGGGGCCCAGGAGCCCATAAGCACTGGCATCAGTATTGAGATTGCAGCTTCCATTTGGCCCATAAGCCAAGGAGACTCCCAGATTACCCTAACCACAGTAAGGTTGATTAAACTCCTTAGCGCTCTTAACCGTCACTATCAAGAATTCGCTGTAGGGGTGAGGTAGGGTGCCCCGGACAAAAGATTGCAAAACTTTAGTTACGCCACTGGATAAAGTGTAGTTTTACATTAAATTAATTATTTTATATTATTAATATCAGCTTTTAGGCTTTGTATATGTCCTGCTATAACTTCTCCTGGTCACAACTGAAATAATAACAGTAGTCTGCACCCTTTTCTATATAGTATACCTTCTAACAGCTCAGTAGTCTGAACCACATCCTAAATGCCATCTAACAGCACAGTAGTCTGGACTGCTTTCTACATGGCTATCAGCACTGTATTTGTGACCACTTCCAACATCTCATCTAATAGTACAGTAGTCTGAACCTCTCCCTACCTCCCTCCTACATCTCTTCCAGCAGCTGTGAGGGGCGCTCTAGAATACACAGCTGGGACTACTGTGCACCAACCAGCTGTTTTGTGTTTTTTTTATTTTTATTATAGCTCTGAAAAGTGTGCTGTGCTATGGACCTGTGTGGTATGGATTCATAATACTGCACCTATAGCCTGCACTGGTCCGGTACTATAGCTCCCTATCAAACTGATTTAATAAAGAGAGACATTGAAATTTTTGTTCTGAAGGATTTGTGAAGAATTGATAAGAAAATAAAAATAAATGATGGTGTGCTCATCACATATGATATTGCAGAGGTATAACACCTAGAAGAAGTACTCATGGAGGCATCATATAATAGTACATAGAGTGCCTATGGGTTCCTCTGTATAAGTTCGAGCCTGTAGCCATGTACTGTACATAAGCCCTAGCAGGTGCGTAATTAGTGGGGACCACCAGGGCATGTGCCCCAAGTGCTGGTTATCAGGGGGTGCCAACAAGGCTTACTTTAGAGTAAGGACGGTGAACTGAAAGTTTGCCCTAGGTAATGGAAAGCCTAGATACAGCTCTGGCCCTCAGTTTTATTATTTCAGAATCAATCCTGAGAGCTGATCTCAAATACCACTGCTGCCATGAGATATTGTAATGCCAGGGCCTGTACTGTATTACTTCCAACACATGTGTGATCGCAATCCTGGAGGAGTATATCATCAGGAAAAGAAGTCCTTCATGTGTATAGGCTATTAAGGGATCAAAGATCTTCATATTTCAGGACCAAATTTGGAAGGCGATAATCCCTGCATTATCACGTGCAAAATTCTTATTAAGGGTGTATTCACATGTGGCTGTAGTACGGTGCAGTAATGGTGTGCCTACTTTCTGTACTATTACTGCCTTGTGTGCTTGTACCACTCCTGATGATGCACCCCTGCAGGGTCCCCGGAGTATTGGAAGAATCTGGTTACTGTAATGTGAATGATGCTGCATAGAGCAGCTATGGCGGCACCACGTGAGTCAGGAAGTCTGCACATTACCAGTAAAGGGTTGGCCAGCACATGGTGTAAAATTACATTACATTTATTTATAGCGCTGGTCCTTATCTTTTAGGCTGGTAAATGTGATAATCTCAAGAGCTTTCTGTCGTTTACACCTATTTTACTGCCAACAAGAATTGTTTGTGAAGTGCATGGGGCGCACAGATGCCCAGCATCTCCTATTACATAACATAGGATGGCAGCCTTGCATGTTTGAGATATTGATTTTTTACCTTTTACCCATGTGCCCTATGCAGCTGGGATCATTTTAGACACCAAAAATAGTCGATTTACTGGCATTCGCTTTCCAAGATACATAAATATGGTCTGTGCCTCTCACAGTGATGGGATTAGATTTCCTCCAATGATAAATATTGGTTCTCAGACTTAGAGCATATTTTTTTTTCTTCTTTTCTCATAAAACATAATTTAGAAATTTCTCAGAAGCAAACCATATGTTTTCATAAGATTGATAATACACAATGATATGGAATTATTAATACAGTTTAATGAAATTAAAATCTCTGGTGGCCATACCTGGTACTACAGTCTACTACCTTAGAACATTTTTGCACCTTTTAGATTAATTTTTCACCTTTTGCAAATTCAAGTAGTTGTCATTCTCACTCTATAGATATCTGTGCTATAACATATCACTAGTTCTGTCCCACTCAAACTGAACATTTGCAAAATAAATTGAAATGCCGTACTGCTGAACAATTTTCCACACTTATTTATTCTACAATTTTGAATGTTCCTGTCTTGCATGGACATACCTCTAGATTTATCATACCTGGACATATCGGTCGTGTAGACATCTGCCTAGGGATACCCTTTGTGTTTCTGGTAATAACTGGCATTTTTCTTACATGCTTTAGAGGGGGGAAACCGCACTCCATATGGCTGCCAGAGCTGGTCAGTCTGAAGTTGTCCGATACCTTTTGCAAAATGGAGCTCAGGTAGAAGCTAAGGCAAAGGTAAGTGGTATTGCTATTATATTTGACTATTTCTTATGTATTTATGTGTTTAGATGCCCTTTGAAAATGCTAGACTAGTGAAGTGAGCAACAGATCCATCCCATATTTGATGAGAAAAAGATAAAACATTCTGTGGCTGAGGCCATTTGCAGATTTTGTTCCAAGAGTGGATTGAGCAGAAGGGAGAAGTATAAGTGCTTTCTTTATATTTCTCATTCCTTTAGAAGTCACCCTTGGCTTTGGCTCAAAAAAACACAGCAAAGCTTTTCTGCTTTTCTGCAATGTAGCCTCAGTCTGTGAGGACGGGGCCCCATGTGGTTGCAAACGGCGCGAAAAACAACGCAGCGTTTTACAGTTATTGTAAAGTGGATGCGAATCCCATCCACAGACTGTGTAAAAATACGTGCAGCGGACAGGCTGTGATTTCCAAAACCGTTGCTATTTTGGAAATCATAATATGTCAGTTATACCTACGAAAACGCCGCAGTTTCTCTATAGGTATAATGTAAGAAGAAAGTCTGCAGAGGAAACCTTTGTGGACTTTCTGTGAAAAGCGCTGCAGGAAAAACCGCGATGCCTTGCCTCTGTGCTTTTTTGCTGCAGACCGATCTATGGGGCTTTAGCCTGAAGGAGTTTTCCAAGTGTGTTGTAGTTTAAAACAAAAGTATCAAAATCCCAATTTCTATATGTACGACGTCACACATTTTTACATAGTGTAGTAAACATCAGCATTATTTCATCATATTTGCTGGAACAAATAGTGCAGCGCGCAGTGGAATTTATTTTTGTAAATCGATAGCATGATGGAAGCCAATGGACTCCTTTATAGTTTAGTGGGTTACATGGGGAGCCTTTGGTGTCTATCATGTGATAGATCTGTCAATTCTGATTTTTTTTTTTTCACTTCTATGGGAGTTATGAAAACCACTTTGCCATTCACACCAGTCCAGCAAGGACAGGGTGTCAGAGGAATTCCCATTCTGGAGAGAGGTGCAGGTCTCAGACATGACCCACTTCTATCACACATTCATGACATATCCTGTGGATATCCTGTAAATATCATGTAAAGATGAGAATACTACTTTATCGACATATGTCACATACAGTATATAACTCAGTGGGGTTTTTTAGAACTCCCCATATGGTAACTTTAAGTACTAGAAAACATCCCCTATATTTACTCATGATTGGAGTAAGGTCAGCAGCATAAGAAGCAGCTCCTGGGCCCCAGTGCAAAATCATATAGTAATAATTGTAGTGGTGTGTGATGTGTGTGTGTATGTGTTGTGTGTATTGTAGTGGTATGTGATGTGTGTATTATGTGTTGTGTGTAATGTAGTGGTGTGTGATGTGTGTATTAATGTAGTGGTGTGTGTAATGTAGTGGTGTGTGTAATGTAGTGGTGTGTGTAATGTAGTGGTGTGTGATGTGTGTATTAATGTAGTGGTGTGTGTAATGTAGTGGTGTGTGATGTGTGTATTATGTGTTGTGTGTAATGTGTGATGTGTGTATTAATGTAGTGGTATGTGTAATGTGTGTATTGGTGTGTACATCCGGCCAGTGCTTGCACTACTGTACTACTTCAGCTAGGTTCACACTTTACTTCTGTCACCCCCTCCGAGCGTATCCAGAAGATAACGTGCGAGGCGATCTCGGTGTGATTGTGCTCTGAGGTGATGGGGTCATTGTCTGGCAATACTGACTCCCTGACATGTCACCATCACTGGTGGTAAATCCCTCGATCAGGCGGTGAACACATCTGTAGTGATGAGACTTAATGAGATGATGGGAGTGCTGCTTCATTAGCAGAAAGTTCTGGAGAAGAAAGTGCAATGGTCTGAGGGCCTGCAGCGTCCTGTTCCGTCCTCCATAACCTGGGCCCGCAGCATCCTCAGTCTGTAGTGTCCACCTTGGCTATTGTCCATACATATTATATAAAGTCATCTCACAGAACATGGTGGTTCGGTCCTGGGATACGGGAGGACACCGCCATGTATAACAGATATGCAGCATATTATAAACTCTCAGGTGAGGGAGCAGTCCTCCAGTCCTCCTCGTTCAGTCCTCCAGTCCTCCTCGTTCAGTCCTCCAGTCCTCCTCGTTCAGTCACATAAAGTGAGCTTAAATTAATAAACCCATCCTGTTCCCTCATTAATCCTCCATGGCGGTCTTGATCTTGGATCTCAGTGATTGGCTCCTCCACCCTCCGCTGTCACCTTCTTCTTGTATCCCCAAGGTCAGACATGCACTGGTCACATTGTAGAGGTTCTTCTTGGGTCACAGGTTACACAGGGTTTATAACGTCTTATCCCAGGACACTTGGGCTCGTGTAGTACTGAGGAGTTGGCTCACTAGATAAGTTGTCTGGTTGTATCTGGAGGACTCCTCAGGTTGTAGGTTCAATCCCTGGGGCAGGTAGCATAGTGGTGTAGGGACTGCTTTATAGAAGATTCTGCCCTATAGCATTTTCAAAGACTCTTTTCCTTTAAAGACAAAGGCTCCGCACCCCCCCAATCCTCAGGAGTCAGGAATCTTCTTACTGAGTCTTCCAGTAGTCTTAAGACCTCCTCATTTGGTCATTTATAAATATAATTAAAAAAGAAAAACAAAAAAAACAAAACAAAGTCTTGATCTTGGATCTCAGTGATCGGCATCTCCACCCTCCGCTGTCACCTTCTTTGTGTAGCTACCAGGTCAGGCATTGTAGAGGTTCTTCTTTGGTCACAGGTTACACAGGGTTTATAACATCTTATCCCAGGACACTTGGGTTCCTGTAGTACTGAGGAGTTAGCTCACTAGGTAAGTTGCCTGGTTGTCTTTGGAGGACTCCTCAGGTTGTAGGTTCAATCCCTGGGGCAGGTAGCGGAGCGGTATAGGGACTGCTTTATAGAAGATTCTGCTCTATAGCATTTCCTTTGAAGACTCTGCACCCACCGATCCTCAGGAGTCAGGGATCGTCTTGCTGAGTCCTCCAGTCCTATATAAAACAGAATGAAGCTAAAGAATAAAATAAATAAACCCATCCTGTTCCCTCATTAATCCTCCATGGGGGGTCTCGATCCCAGTGATCGGCTCCTCCATCCTCTGCTGTCACCTTCTTCTTGTGGCCACCAGGTTGGGCATGCACTGGTCACGTTGTAGGGGTTTTTCTTATGTTACACAGGCTTTATGACATCCTATATGAGGACACTTACTAGTGTGTTGTATTGAGGAGTTGGCTCACTGGATAAGTGCTCTGGTTGTGTCTGGAGAGCTCCTCAGGTTGCTGGTTCAATCCCTAGAATGAGTAGCAGTTCTGTGAAGGGACTGTTGTGTAGAAGATTCTGCCCTATAGCATTTTCTAAGACCCTCAGGGGTCAGGGATCTTCTTCCAGTAGTCTTAAGACCTCCTCATTTGGTCAATTATAAATATAATTAAAAACAAAACAAAAAAAAAAGTCTTGATCTTGGATCTCAGGTTACACAGGGTTTATAACATCTTATCCCACGACACTTGGGCTCCTGTAGTACTGAGGAGTTAGCTCACTAGGTAAGTTGCCTGGTTGTCTCTGGAGGACTCCTCAGGTTGTAGGTTCAATCCCTGGGGCAGGTAGCAGAGTGGTATAGGGACTGCTTTATAGAAGATTCTGCTCTATAGCATTTTCTTAGACTCTCTTTTCATTTGAAAACTCTGCATCCGCCGATCCTCAGGAGTCAGGGATCTTCTTGCTGAGTCCTCCAGTGGTCCTAGACCTCTTATATTTGGTCCTCCATAACCCCATCTTCTTCCCTTTTTTGTATCCACCAGGTCAGACATTGTAGAGGTTCTTCTTGGGTCAGAGGTTACACAGGGTTTATGACATCTTATCCCCAGAAACTTCTGTAGATGTTGTAATGAGGAGTTGGCTCACTGAATAAGAGCTCTGGTTGTAGCTGGAAGACTCCTCAGGTTGCAGGTTCAATCCCTGGTGTTGGCTCCTGATGACCTTGGACAAGTCCCTGCATGTTTCCCTGTTGTGCAGAGGGCTCTGGACAGGGCTGTGCTATGAATGAATTATGGAATCTGCTGATTAAATTAGGGGGGGGGGCTTTTGCGGAAAAGGTAAGTGCCACTAAATTCCTCCCTCTGGGCTGCAAGACCTGCTTGTATGTCCACTCATCTGATCCACTGCCTTTATGGCCTCTGATCTGCCATCTCTGGTTCTTCATTCTTATGGTTTATCCTCAACCTCTGGGGATTGAACCGGTGTCTCATCTGGGCTGTGTCTGCTGCAGCCTCTGAGGTGTCATTGCCTCTGCCCCCTGCACCACTGCAGGACATGATGTATGTACTCCCCCATTACCAGTATTATAAAGCTAATAAGCCGAGTCTCTGGTCTACTCAGTGACGCATCATCTCCAGGATGAAATAATAATGACACTTAGTCAGGAGGGAGGGGCTATGAAACAAATCTGCATTCAGTCAGTCACCCTGTGCTATATGAGAGTTGCATAAGCCCTGTCATTGTGATTGATAAAAGCAGAGCTGTCAGCCGGCTGAGTACAGGACAGTGTGAATACAGATTTATCTTATAGCCCCTCCCTCATGTCAGGTTTCACCATGGACAGCTCCTTTAATGCTCATTCATACAGCGCAACTACAACTAGGACTAATAAACATGGTGGGGGAGAGGGGCCAATAATCTAATAATTCCCTGGTGCGAGAAAGGCCTGAAAATACTACAAGAAGCAAACAAGCCTGACTATTATTATTATACTTATATAGCGCCATCATATACCGCAGTGCCTCACAGACATTGTCAGGCACTGTCTCATATAGGCCTCACAATCTACAGTCCCTACCAGGATGTCTTTGGAGTGTGGGAGGAAAATGGAGGAAACCCATACAAACTACACGCACATGTTGTCCTTGGCAGGAATCGAACCCAGAACTCCAGCGCTGCAAGGCTGCAATGCTAACCACTGAGCCACCGTGCCGCACATTACAACTACATCTACAATCTCTACATTTATAATCTACAATCTACAATATCACAATCACTGTCATGTAAACTATTGTCCTCAGCCATGTCAGGTGGTAACTCCACAGCAACCAGTTCCCAAATCAAACATGTAAACAGTTTCAACTATAGTTTGAAGAAGCACAAAGATGTCAAACATTGTACACCAAATGGATAAAATGCCAGTGTTTGTTGTCCCAGAGGCAGCAGAATATTGAGCAAATAAATAGCAAATAGGAGACATCATCGTGTACTCTCTTGTGTTCCTAGAAAAGCATATTACTAATGTATAAGTGCACAAAGCCCCAAAAGGAATCTAAGGTTGTGATGAATTATGTAAGTGACTTCTAACTTGTACAACTTGGGTGCACTGACTGCGGTGCTATACTTGGTGTACCTATGAAATCCTAGATTAACTATACACCTGGTGGATGAGGAAATAAAATATTTGTACACTGATTATTCAGATACAGAATTCTATTATCTGGTATTTTGACAGGTTCTGTTAATTTTTTTCCTAAATCTGTAATTTATGCAAAAGTGACTGTACATTGTAATACAATACAGCATCACGCCTGACAGTAATAATCACAGCTGCCAAGGCATTTAACTACATCTAAAATCTATCCATCTATTTATCTGTCTATTTTTGAAATTTAAATATCCCCTAACAATTATATGTCACTTTTATATGTAATGTTACTTTTTCTTGACAACAAATTTGACCAGACGGAACTGATAAAAGAAACAAAACTTGAACTAATACTCTTGTGCAAAAATGTAAAAATGCTCCCCATTTAAGAATATATCTATAGCCTTGTTCACACACTACAGATTTAGTTGAAATGTTGATTCTTTTAGTTTTATGCCAAAATCGGTAACCAAATCAGTAAAAGCAGTTATAATAGCTTGAATACCCCCTTTATCATTTAGCTGTTTTATTAAATATACTGTGTATATACCAGTATCTTTTGTAGGGCATACTCCTTCAGGCTGAGGCCACACATTGTCAAAAAAAAATGTGCATTTTTTGTGCAGGTTTTTTTTTTTTTTATAAGCCAAAACCAGAAGTGGCTTCAAAAGGAATCATTAAATATAAGGGCAGCACTTGAAGTTATTCATTCTGTCAAATCTGCTTCTGCCTATAGGTTAAAAAAAACACTGAAAATCTACAGCAAGAAAATGCAGCCTTTGTACAATGTGTGACCTCTGATTTAAAACGTCTCTATGATTATAAATTTCTTCACTCAGTAACTCCTTAGAATAAATTATTATAATAAATTTATTTACAACCCCTCGTTTCTTAGGCTACATTCACATTGGTGCCTGTAAGTGCTGGATATTTAATATGACTGACACCAATGGAGACTGAAAGAACCCATTTTCCATAATGGGGTCTACTGGGCTTCAGTCCCGTTGTCAGTCTTTTTGGCAGAAAAACACAGTTGTGCAAGCAGGACTTTTCATCTGCCATTTTTATCAGATTCTGTCATAAACGGAGCCTCCGAATCAGATGTAAACGTAGCCTGAAATGCGGTTGTAGCAAACCAACATTTCACATATACTCTAACCTTCCATACAATGCAGTGCTCTGTGACACTGTATGGAAATGGTCCCGGGCAGGTATCTATCTATCTATCTATCTATCTATCTATCTATCCACAAAAATCAAAGCAGGCAACACCATATTAATATGTAGATATGAGGTGAAAATTAAAGCAGGCTGATAATTTTCCATTGTAAGAAGACACTGGAAGTCTTATTGTAAGGTTACTAATAACCAACACAAAGCCTAATTGAGAGCTCATCTGTATGTTTTGGTGCTTCTGAGGAGAAAAAACATGCCTAATTCCTTCTATATCTATGTCTGCCACCCAATCAGGGGTGTATTAAGATTACTTGAACTGGGTCCTGAACTGAATGAAGGCTAAACATATCATTTTCTGTTAAATTGGCTTATGAGCGTTCATAGAAATGCTCATTTTCAATCAATTCCCAGTATTAGGTTGGGTTTATATATTGTGCATGCAATGCCTACAACATACACACGGCGAGCTGTAGGCAATTTTATTTTTAATGGTCATGGCGCACAGGAGGGGGACTTCACTGTGAAAGAGCAGCAGGCTACTTCGCTATGCCAGGAGTAGGCACGCGCCATCCATATTATGATGCTGCCTCCTTGCTTGTGGGAAGACTATTTGAAGCTATGTGTGTATTTACAGGTTCATGTAAAATTCACTGCCACTGCAGATTAGAAACATTTTAACGGCTGAAGAAAATGGTGCGCTTGCAAATTGCCTGATGCACACTTTAGGACATGAGCAACTGAAGACAATCCGTGCACCTTCCGAAACAATGTGACAACCTGTCGCTGTTCTATCCTTTCTTTATAACTCTTTTATCCCTGCACACACTATATAAGACCTGGCAAAGTAATACTGCACACATCAGCCTGACAATTTGTTTAAATAAGCTTTTTGTGTAATGGTAGGAATCAAGTCAAGAGCACTGCGAGCGAGCGAGCCTGCCTTGCTTGTTTACCCACATAAATAAAACTGCAAATATTCTGCAGGAAAACGAAATATAAATCTGTAATTATCAGTGAACTGTCAGGAAGTTCCCACTGATGTTTAATTCCCAGCCAAGGTGCTCTGTGTGAGACACAACAATGGAACCATTTATCTTCTTAGAAATCAATTTAAACTTAATTAAAATGGTTATAAGTAAATTCACACGTTTCTCTCCTCTTGTAGTACATCACGGTAATAACACTAATGTCTACATCTATGTAATGATCTCCATACAGTTCACACATCCATGTAATCAATGCCTTTCTATGCCATTATGATTTGTGCCAATTTAATTTGCCATAACTTTTCCTTCTGCAAAATAAGAATTTCATAACTTTAAGCAAGAACGTCTTCTCAGAGTATGGCTGCACTGGATGCTTGTTATAGTCTCGGACAATTTCCAAGCCACTCTTTTATTTCAATAGTGTATTTTCATGATACAATGCCAACTCTGGGTACAGGGCATCATGTCAGAGGTTCCTTCAGAAAGTCAAGGGGGTGGGAGGAATATCAAATCACTTTGTACTCCAGTGTGGATATTCTTTGTGCTGCCTCAGGATGTGTCTAATCTATGACAAGGGGCATGCCTCCTTTTAAAACCAAGCACATGCTCCGGGGGACGGTGCGCCTAACTAAAATCTACGCCAGCTCACAGTTAGTGTAGATTTCAAGTATAATTTTTGCCAGAAAAGTGTAAATGATAATGTATTGTTTGTAGCACTGGTCTCTTCGTATTTGGGAGAGACCCCTTATGGGGCCCCTAAAGCTCCTGGGCCCAGGTGAGACTAGAACTTCTGCACACTGAGTAAAATAAAGGGTTGCAAAAGGAACAAAACAAATGTATATGAATGGTACATTGCCATATATTTTACATTCATTATGGTACATTGTAGAACTGACAAAATATTTCTGTTTTTAGGATGACCAAACACCACTGCACATCGCAGCTCGTCTGGGGAAAGCAGACATAGTTCAGCAGCTACTGAAGCAAGGGGCAAGCCCAGATGCCTCCACAACTTCGGGTTACACTCCGCTGCACCTGGCTGCCAGGGAAGGGCATGATGATGTAGCTTCTGTGCTACTAGAGCATGGGGCTATCTATGCAATAGTAACAAAGGCAAGTTAAAAGACTGGGATTGAAATCTTATTCTCACATAATACTCTATTTCTTTGCAGTTGACTGTAGTATTTATTTATTTTTTTTGACATTAAGGATTTTATTGAAATTTTTACATTTAAACATAAAAACATTTCAGACAACATTTTGGGGCTGGAAACACATGGGTGGGGAAGGAGGTAAGGGGAGGGGATAGGGGATTGGGGTTGAGAAATGACAAATGGAGCAAATCAGAGGAGATAACATGAGCTCTGTCGCAGCAGAGCCGAACAAAGATATAACTTTTCATGTTGACAGAGATAAAGCAATTTATACAATAAAATAATCAGGGAAGTACCTGGATGGAGGGAAGGAGGCAGGGGGATAGGAGATGAGAAGAGGTTGACTGTAGTATTTTAATAAATTGTCATTAACAGCAATGTAATATATAGGAATTGTGCTAAAAAATATCAGACAAGTCTCTTGGTTTGTTAAGAAAGCATGCAATGACTATACATGTCCTACAGGAAGCTTTCTGACCCTAAAATTCAGACCATTACCACTATGACGGCAAAGTACAAGACATATGCCAAGTCTAAACATGCCCAAATATTAAAAATCAGCGCCTTCTCTTGACTCCAACTATGGATTGGAAATAAAAACTGCATCTTTGGAGGTCATCAGCATTCACTGAATACAATGTATTATGCGTACACAATGATTCCACACCATTCATTGTCTTTTAATGTAGCTTTCCTTAAGCTCGATGATATTAAAGAGGACTTGTCACCAGATCTGAAAAGCACAATGACATCCATGATTTGATAGGCGCTGTCACCCTGAGCATTTTGGTGTTCTGTTCATCCAAATTCATTCAGCCATTCCATAGATATAAGCCCTTTTAGTGTTGATGCAAATTAGAGTAGCCAAGTGGGCAGTATCACTGCATGAAATACAGCACACAGAGATCCAGCCTTCAGTGAAACCACTAAGTTACCGCCCACTTGACTACTATACCCTAATTTGCATCAACACTAAAAGGGCTTATATCTTTGGAATGGCTGAACGGATTTGGATAAACAAAACACCAAAATGTCATTGGGCTTTTCAGACCTGGTGACAGTCCTCTTCTAAGGCTAATGTTTATCCAGGAGGTGGTGGATATTGAGCCTGGTATTGTAGGTAACTACTTGGGGAATCAACACAGAAATTATAACAGTAAATAAACAACGGAAAAGGTAAATGAAACATAAGGGAGAGGTATTAGATGAAGAATCAAAACCTGTTCCTGACTATTTGTATAATTTATATTTACAGAAAGGATTTACTCCTTTACATGTTGCTGCAAAATATGGAAAAATTGAAGTGGCCAAACTGCTTTTGGAGAAAAATGCATCCCCAGATGCAGCCGGAAAGGTAAGTGTAGGCCTAGTTGTCATGGCTTTTTCAGCGCAAATGGTACATGGGAAAGCACCAAAATACTTCTAATTAAAGTCAACCTGAGAACAGCATAACAGAGGGAGAAAAGCCAAGTTCTGTGATATATAGGTTTATATGATATGGAGCATAATTCTGTGCAATAAGCAGAGTAAATCCGAACAGGACTCCAGCTTACCCCATCTACACACTTGATACAGGTAATCAGGACTCACTATGTCTCCTAGTCAGGTTTTACTCTGATATTTACTCAGAAATCCTGCTCGAGATCATATAAACCTATATATGGCAGAGCTCAGCTTCTCTGCCTCTACTGTAAGCTGTTCTCTGATACGGCCACTGATATAACCTGACAGGTTCATTTTAAATGCAATTTGTTATATCAAACTTAAAGTGTACCTCCAATTATTACACTACTTTTCATAAATGAATAGTACATGTGACTATAAGACGCTTTGTAATGTATCTTATTAAAGAAATCTGTTTCCTTCTCCACGTATTAGGCTCTCTCCTCTTCCTTCACTCAGACTGTGTGTTTGTATAACACTCAGTCTCCATATTCACTTTACACGCATAACTCTATGGAGAGGAGAGGGAGGAGGAGGAGGAGCAGAAGGCTGCTAATTGATTTATTGCCTCATTCTGTGCACAGGTAGCCTGTTATGGTAGAGCACAGCAGTATTACAAGAGCTACCTGACTACCAATCAGAATTGCAGAGTATACCTTTTGCAGTTATTTGTATGTCTTTTCCAGCAGACTTTTCCACCCTCCTCTCCATAGACTAACATGTCAAAGTAAATCAGCTTGATAAATGAAGAAAATATATTTCTTAAATAAGATATATTACAAAGTTTCATATTTTCACCTGCTCTATTCATTTATGAAAAGTTGTTACAATTGGGAGGTATTTTTTAATATGCCCAGAATAACCAGAAGTGTCCCCTACAGTGCTAACCCTCTTACTGAAAATAACTCCACAGTAGTACCTTAACCATCTCACCCCAAATAAGGATGCAGAAATAGTTCATCTTTAACAGAACTAGTACACACAAATATAGTCATACTGAATAGAAACAAAGGCTTGCAAAATTATGGACAGCAGTAGAAAAAAGTCAATTCCTGCACGTTGGTATTGCCTGCACTACAGTGCACGCTGCTCAGTGGAGTCCTGGGTTCCAATCCTGCCAGGGACAACATCTGCATGGAGTTTGTATGTTCTCCCCGTGTTTGCCTGGGTTTCCTCCGGGTACTCCGGTTTCCTCCCAAACTCCAAAGACTATAGAATGGAATGCTAGGGAATGGAAATAAGAGTAGAGAACAGTGATGAATTACTTAACTTTTTTCATAGCGAGACACATGACATGTAGCAGTAATAATATGCCAAGCATTTAGGGTTTACAAAGACGTACTGTTCCTCTAAAGTAGGTTAAATAATATCCCCATAATATGATTAGATTACATTCATTTTCAGTGATTTTATGGCTAGTTACTAACATACAGAGATGACTCACATTTCATTAGCTTCCTATTAAGCAGAATAAAAGTGATTCTTCCCACCAATTTCCTTATTGACACGTCGTATGATCTTCATTGTTTCTGCATGTCTTTAGAGCGGTTTAACTCCACTGCATGTTGCGGCACATTACGATAACCAGAAAGTGGCGTTGTTACTCTTGGATAAAGGTGCATCACCTCATGGAGCTGCAAAGGTAAACCACGTTATATCACAGGTGTATGATAGGGGGGGTCATTTAGGGTTGGCTAGTTGCCAATTTGTGTATGTACAGACGGTTAGATGACAATGACTATATACTATGTATCATTATGTAACACTATGCCTCAGCCTTATACTAATGTCATACTCTGCAGCTATAGGCAATTTTCAATAGGAACTGTTCATGTTGCCTTATAATTCTGTGTTAGTCCATCCAGCTACCATACTGGACTTGTAGCAAATCTCAGTTTCGGTGCTTAGTCGAGACCACCCAGCTATTATATACAGTCATATGAAAAAGTTTGGGCACCCCTATTAATCGTAATCATTTTTAGTTCTAAATATTTGGGTGTTTGCAACAGCCATTTCAATTTGATATATCTAATAACTGATGGACACAGTAATATTTCAGGATTGAAATGAGGTTTATTATACTAACAGAAAATGTGCAATATGCATTAAACCAAAATTTGACCAGTGCAAAAGTATGGGCACCTCAACAGAAAAGTGACATTAATATTTAGTAGATCCTCCTTTTGCAAAAATAACAGCCTCTAGTCGCTTCCTGTAGCTTTTAATCAGTTCCTGGATCCTGGATGAAGGTATTTTTGACCATTCCTCTTTACAAAACAATTCCAGTTCAGTTAAGTTTGATGGTCGCCGAGCATGGACAGCCCGCTTCAAATTATCCCACAGATGTTCAATGATATTCAGGTCTGGGGACTGGGATGGCCATTCCAGAACATTGTAATTGTTCCTCTGCATGAATGCCTGAGTAGATTTGGATCATTGTCTTGCTGAAATATCCATCCCCGGCGTAACTTCAAATTCGTCACTGATTCTTGTACATTATTCTCAAGAATCTGCTGATACTGAGTTGAATCCATGCGACCCTCAACTTTAACAAGATTCCCGGTGCCGGCATTGGCCACACAGCCCCAAAGCATGATGGAACCTCCACCAAATTTTACAGTGGGTAGCAAGTGTTTTTCTTGGAATGCTGTGTTTTTTGGACGCCATGCATAACGCCTTTTTGTATGACCAAACAACTCAATCTTTGTTTCATCAGTCCACAGGACCTTCTTCCAAAATGAAGCTGGCTTGTCCAAATGTGCTTTTGCATACCTCAGGCGACTCTGTTTGTGGCGTGCTTTCAGAAACGGCTTCTTTCGCATCACTCTCCCATACAGCTTCTCCTTGTGCAAAGTGTGCTGTATTGTTGACCGATGCACAGTGACACCATCTGCAGCAAGATGATGCTGCAGCTCTTTGGAGGTGGTCTGTGGATTGTCCTTGACTGTTCTCACCATTCTTCTTCTCTGCCTTTCTGATATTTTTCTTGGCCTGCCACTTCTGGGCTTAACAAGAACTGTCCCTGTGGTCTTCCATTTCCTTACTATGTTCCTCACAGTGGAAACTGACAGGTTAAATCTCTGAGACAACTTTTTGTATCCTTCCCCTGAACAACTATGTTGAACAATCTTTGTTTTCAGATCATTTGAGAGTTGTTTTGAGGAGCCCATGATGCCACTCTTCAGAGGAGATTCAAATAGGAGAACAACTTGCAATTGGCCACCTTAAATACCTTTTCTCATGATTGGATACACCTGGCTATGAAGTTCAAAGCTCAGTGAGGTTACAAAACCAATTTTGTGCTTCAGTAAGTCAGTAAAAAGTAGTTAGGAGTATTCAAATCAATAAAATGATAAGGGTACCCAAATTTTTGCACCGGTCAAATTTTGGTTTAATGCATATTGCACATTTTCTGTTAGTACAATAAACCTCATTTCAATCCTGAAATATTACTGTGTCCATCAGTTATTAGATATATCAAATTGAAATGGCTGTTGCAAACACCCAAATATTTAGAACTAAAAATGATTAAGATTAATAGGGGTGCCCAAACTTTTTCATATGACTGTATACTAAGTACGCCAGATGAAAACATTGGAAGAGATTTACTAAGTTAAATGTGCCAGAATTCTGCCTAAATTTGTGCCAAAAAAACCCCCTTATGTACATGCTTTGTGCCAGATTTTTTGTGTTTTAGGCAGGGGCACCATGTTGCAAAAACCGCTGCGTTTTACATTACCTGCAAAGTGATGGGATTCTGGTTAATCCCATCCACACATTGCAGAACAAAATCCACAGTGGAAAATCTGCTTTTTCAAAAATGCCCAGTTTTTGAAAATCGCAGCATGTCAATTATATTTGTGGAAACGCTGGCGTTCTCCATATAGGTATAATAAGGGCAGAAAGTCCACATAAGAAAACTCTGCAGACTTTCTGTGAAAAAAAACGTGATGAGTTTCCACCATAGTTTTTTCTGCATCTTTTTTTGCTGCGCTTTGCTATGTGGGGCCTTAGCCTTAGATGCATTTTGCACTTCGCTAGTTAGTGTCTGGCATTGCACCTTAGGCCCGGTTCACATCTGCGTTCGGGTTTCCGTTCGGGGAGTCCGCATGGGGACTCCCCGAATGCAAACCCGAATGCAGATGCTAAATGGGCCTTACCTCATGCAGATGAATAGCACTGAGCTGCAGTACTAGACACAACCTATGTACAACTGTGGCACTGTTTCTGGAATAGAAGACAACTCCTTTCTTCTAATTTTAATTTCTCCTATAAGCAGTTGCATGCTGACTATATGACTTATGTAGATGGACTTTACAGTGGTAATTCCAGTATTAAGGTTCTATATTGGTATAGTGACTGTTCGTGAGCAATGCTATGTGTCACTATGCTAAGACATCCGACAAAGCAATCGTACCCTCACAGACAGTAAGTGGTGACTAATAAAACAGGAATTCATTTGGCATCATACATCTGTAAAACATGGTCTGTGGGTTGTAGCGTGCAAATCTGATATCTGCTGATGGGGGCAGAGTGTCCACACTGACCTTTAAATGAAGGGAGTAAATAGGCGGCACGATAACAAAGTCTTATATATAGACTGCAGATTTTTATTAGGAATGGACAGAAGGTTGTACAGACTCATATTTTTCCTACATCGGATTTATTTTAGACATTTATGAGCATTGTCCCCTTAAAATGAAGGTGGCTGCCTGGAAGTAGACAAAAAAGATCTGCTCTATATTCAGAAGCCGTGGCACTGTTGTCCATGGGCTATATCTGATACTGCAGGTAAACAGCAATATCAGATACAGTGCAATGACAAGTGTGGTGCTTTTTTTTTTTTTTTTTAGAAATAAGGCACATCATTTTCTTTAATCCTGGAAATCCCTTTAAAAATGGCTCTCATTACAACACCCACATCCCATGCCATACTGGATTCTGCTTGGTTGGATACATATAGTCTAATATATGGAAATTAAGTGCCTTGGTAAAAATGAACACTTATTGTCTGTTTCCTTCTAGAATGGTTACACACCTCTGCATATCGCTGCAAAGAAAAACCAGATGGACATAGCTACCACCTTACTGGAATATGGTGCTGATGCCAATGCAATTACCAAGCAAGGGATAGCCCCTGTCCATTTAGCAGCTCAAGAGGGCCACGTGGACATGGTGTCTCTGCTTCTCACCAGAAATGCCAATGTCAATGTTAGCAACAAGGTATTAAAACACTACAAAATACTCCTATGAGATAAGTATGAGATAAGCTGTATGTGTGCATAGTGTCAACATATTCTAAAACACCATAGAACAAGGCTTAGAGTGACAGTAAATACTGTCAAATATCTCATATCTGCCAAGGCCAGGAAATCTGGTTTGACTTCTTTCTTCAGACCTTAGGCAAATATCCTACAGCGCTTTAAGGAACAATTGTCACTATGTTTTGTGAGTGTCAACTAAAAGTTTTCAGATTTTGGAACAGTCAGGGATGACCTTGCATGACAAAAATCTTAGTGAAAAGCGAATTAGTGATACAAGCGTGCCTCCTACAGAGCGTACAAAACCGCCAACCTACATGGTAGGCATCATGGCCCACTCCATAGGCGTATCCTCTAGTCAACCAGTACCCTGCTGTGTAACAACAAAGGGACAATCCTGCATACGGCCAAATACAGTCAAGAAAATGTAGTCCACATTTCCTGGCCCGAACCCTGTACATCTATGATGCTAGGGATCCCTGCCTCCGGACAGGGTTCAGGCCAGGAAATGCTGCTGATATAGAGACCACTTTCTCTGGACTGTATTTGGCAGAAGGTCTAATGAGAGTCAATGTTCCCAAGACCCGTAGGAAGCACTTATATCCATAATAGCAAAAAGATATACAGTAGAAGGGGATAGTGACAACATCATCCTGAAGGCTCCTGCCTTGTCATGATTCACAAACCCTTAAGCTCTCTCCATTGCTGAACCCAGTTTTCAACTTGATCTTGACTAAGTATAGAACTGGTGAACATATAGTCCGACGTAACAGGAATCACACTTCTGCCCTCTTGGATGACATGCTTATTCAACTGCTTTGTGTAAGCAGACATATACCATAAGCACAATAGTCAGATGTGTCATTGGACAGAGCAGATGTTCAGCTTGCTGTCTTAGCAATGCACCTAAGTTTCCTGGCCATAGTCTACTGATGCCCACCTGGCACCCAGGGGGCACGTCCTGCCGCTCTTCAGGCTAGCCCTTGTCTCCTATTGCTTTTCTCATTTGAAAGAGACTTGTATAAACCAGTTCCAAATCTTTATGTATAAAACATCTATTACAGGTGAGCAGGAAAGAGTTATATACATTAAGTCCTACAGCGAAACATAATCTCTGCACATTGTGACAAGACCAGCCAAACCGGAATTTCAGAGACACAAGACTTTTCCAAACCCTATATTATAAAGCCATCCTGGTCATTTTTTAACAAAACCCTTTGTGAATTTTTTTGCTTGTACCCCTAGGCATAAGGCCATTTGTCCTATTTAACTGTACTTCAAGACAGGTTGTCTGGCTCTGTTCCATAACCCTATATAATATAGAAATGGATATTTATATGGAATGGTATATATGCCTTTATAGGTTTAGTGAAGTGATAGATTACAACATCCATGGCACAGTAATGGTTGTCACCTGGTATCTGAAATACTGAGAACATTAGGGGAAATATACATGTAGTTTTATATTATACACTGTATATTCTCCAGAAGAGGACAAAGAAAGAATAATCTCACTTTTTAGTTATGTCTCTTGCTTACCTACCTTAAGCATCCCAAACACTGATCATATCTTGTTTTGGGATGTTTATCATGTTCGCTTGAAACGCTCCCGGTGTATATTCTGAGCATATCCATAGGACTCCTTTAACTCAACATACTGTGTCATGTTGTCCTCTTTATAGATTAGTTTAATAGACTGCGCTATTCCATTCAACGTTATACGGTAAAAAAATATATACTGTGCAGTTTACTTTTTGTTTTTTTAACATGGTAGCTTATAGATGACAGATGCCATTGTATAGTAGTATAATGTTGTATGGCATCCATTAGAGGCCGCTACTTAACGTATACTTTGGGAGTAGAGCTCTTCCTGATATAAACACATAAAAGTGGAATCATGTAACGTAATGTGAGCAGTGTCTTATTTTACTGGCCTATTTAGTCAGACTGGCTGCAAGTTTGGATCATGTTACTATACAAGTAGTTGTTGCCGTAGTGTTTCTCCACCATACCATTGGATTTGCAATTATAAAATATCCAGGTAATATGCATTACCTCCCGAATAGGTTTAAGGGTTACAACAAGTTCACTAATATGAGGTGAATACTAAATACTGATATTTTCCATCCTTTATAGAGTGGACTGACACCTCTCCACTTAGCAGCTCAGGAGGACAGAGTCGGCGTCGCCCAAGTCCTGTCCAACAACGGAGCAGTCACCGACTCCACAACAAAGGTATCTGCTTACAGCAGCCATTATTTCGGTTATAAAAGAATATAGCCATATACTCGAGCCATGTTTATGGGAAATTTCTTTCGAGGACGTTTCAACAAAATGATTCATATTACGAGATCCATAAACATTTTACTTGGTTGTCTAGGAAACTGGGAAAGAGCCTTAGGGTTAAGAAAATGTAAAGCGTCTCAGGTTCCTGGAAAGAGGATTAACTTTGTTGTTTTTTGAATATATTTATATAGCAGTGACAAATATGAACAAAACATTCATGGAAAATGGCAAATCTTCATGGGAATGATAATTTTTAGTATCTTATTTCATTGATTTGCTGTCATACACTCCTGCCTTACCTAGTCATATGATGTAAAGCACTAAACAGTAAAGCAAAAGGGGAGAATCTATTTACACTGTGTAATAAAAGTTACTGGCAGAGACAAAGTTTGAAAGTTCTGGGCCCAAATATAAAATATTGTAGCCAAGTAGTGTCCGTGCATTCTTAAAAAATAATAGTACATCCATTAAAAACACAGCCAAGCGTTGGTACAGTTGTGTATATATAGTCTTCTGGGGGCAAATCTCCCTCTAGCACAGTTATAGTATATTGGGCAGCCCAGTGAAAAGTGTGTTCTCAGAAAAAATTCGGAATTTAGGGTATAGATCCTTAAAGGGGTTGTCCAGGCAAAATTGGACAACCCCTTTAACTTTTAAATCAGTCGGGGGCAGTGAAAAAAAAAATGCATACTCACCTGTCCCTGATTCTCCAATGTCTGCCTGGCGCGTCCTGATTCTTTTGCTCTGCCGGCTTCTCCCGGGTCTCTTCCAGAGTTCCGCTGAAGCCGCTGATTGGCCTCAGTGGTCACGTGACCACTGAAGCCAGTCAGCGGCCTCAGCAGGCCTAAAGAAGAGGACTCGTGATGTCACAGGTAGTGACATCGCATGCCATTTGCTGATTGGCCTCAGTGGTCACGTGACCAATCAGCGGAACTCCAGAAGAGACCTGTTCAGCAGAAGAACCGGAATGTGCCTGGAGGACACCGGAGCATTGGGGACAGGTGAGTATGAATTTTTTTTTTTTATTTTATTCGATGCCCCCCGGCTGATTTCAAAGTTAAAAGGGTTGTCCATTTTTGCCTGGACAACCCCTTTAATTGGGCTCTTTTCAGATGGCTAATCTTTCATACAAGTATTGTTAGCTCTTGAAAGTAAGAATGACAAAGATTTGATTGTCTAGACTCTAGAGTTTGGCTATCAGCCATGTCAAGACTACCTAGTTAATACTTTATTATTAAATCAAGATGTACACTATTAAAGGAATGGGGTATATGAATTCACAAGTCCCTGCACTGTCTGCTTCCTATTGTTTCCTTATGAATACAATAATGATATACTATTGATTGGAAGTGACTGTCGCTAAAGGCATGGAACATGTATGTAGACAATGCCAGGTCACATGGTTAATAATTAAACAGTCTAATATAATATACTTCTGGGTTTTTTTTTTCTTTTTTCTTTGGCATTTTGATAACTAACAACAAGTAACATTACAGAAAATAGTACAAGGGGGCGAGCACAGCAGACGCCATAATGTGCTCAATACACGTGCCCAAAGGCACCTACATGTACTAAAGTAAAAAAAAATTATACAATGAATACAGAAAAAAAGAGCTGAATGTAGGTAAAAAGCGTATTCACCTGTCTCCTCTTTGATGTTTTACAGATGGGATACACTCCTTTACATGTAGCCAGCCATTACGGGAATATCAAAATGGTGAACTTCCTACTGCAGCATGGTGCCAAAGTCAACGCCAAAACCAAGGTAGGTTGTTGTTTTTAAGAAAAGTAACATATACTTTGTGGAGAAGCAGTCTTAGGGTACGTTCATGTGTAGGTATTTGCCGCGGATTTGGGGCCGGGCTCTCACCCCAAATCTGCCTCCCATTGTTTTCAATGGGAGGCAGAGATCACAGTAGGACGCTGAAGAAAATCAATGTCCTGCTTGATTCCGCAGATCGAGACTCCCTGATGATTAGGCCCATTCATCTGGGCCTAAACAGCTGCGGAAAGTCGCAACCGAATGCCGATGCCCTGCCTTGGCATCCCGTCGCGCCTAGACCATGACCAAATAAGGCGGTGGAAAATGAAGAGGAATTTCCCTTCATTTTCCGCTGACTGAACATATCCTTACACAGAGTTCAGGAAGAGTACTCTAAAGAGTCCACAATATGTAGGGCTATGCAGGGACTCTAACTCTATATTCACACAACAGTGAATATTGGCTGTGAGACGGCCAATTTTTTTTTTAACGCCTGTCACACAGCCGCATTAAATTCACTGTGAATGGGGGCTATTCACATGACTGATATTTTGACAGTCTGTTGTCATGCTCTATTTTTGTTCATTTTAACAGATCTCTCCATACACTGCAATGTATGAGGGATCCATAAAAATGGGCATCCCTTGAGTGCAAAATGGCCGTGAAAATTGGATGTTTTTCACAGCCATCTTCACCTGAATGTTGGCTTAGGGTACAAATGCTGCAAAATCTGCCTCCCGCTGAGCTGAAATCCATGTTAAAACTGCCTTCCTTTAGGAAATCCACATAACATTCATAGGGGTGTGGAAATTCACTGAAAAATCTAAGTGAGAAGGCACATAATAAAGCTTATTCTGCACAGATAGCTACATATGGACAGGCCCAATATTAAACTGTAAATCCATGCCTGAAATCTGAAGGTCCATCTTGAATTTCTGCCACAGATTTTGCACTGAACAGAAAACAAAGCCTCAATGGAAAAATCCTTCATGTGAACATAACCTTATAAAACTAATGATACTAAATAAACATCTAAATATAATTTAGATTAGTAGCATCAGAGAAAGTTATCTTGTCAGAAACGTCACATAGCTCTTGTAATATTCACAGGACTAAAGCTCATGCAATTAAGATTCTTAGTACATGTACCCTCCGTTTTGTTAGCATTGCTTGGTTTGGGAGTAGACTTTCCTTTGATGATTCATGCAATGTTCTTTCACCAGAACGGATATACTCCCTTGCATCAAGCTGCTCAGCAAGGACATACCCATATCATCAACATATTGCTCCAGCATGGGGCCTCCCCCAATGAAGTCACTGTGGTAAGTGAATGCTCACACTAGGATTTTTTGCTATAGACATAGATGGGTGTGATACTTTACATATTATACACCTAACTGATTTAGGTTTTTGCTTGCTTTGCATGTTAAATTAGGTAAAAATCATATTCTTAAAGGGAGTCTGTCACCAGAACCCGACATATCAACCCGCAGATAGATTATGGATACCTGAATCAAATGGTGTTTTACTCTTGTGAATCGCTGCCTCCATTGCGGAAATATTGCTGTGTTGTCAACATACAAATGGGCTCTTTGTACCAGCAGCAACGCCCTCATGGCTCCAGACATGTAAGGGGCAACACCCCATGGAGCCCATTGGCATATTGAAAAAAAATGGCTTTATTTCAACAATTGGGGCCACCAGTTCACAAGGGGAAAGTACCATTTGATGCAGGTGACCTTAACCTATCTATCTGCGGATGCCATGTTCTGGTGACAGACTCCCTTTAAAGTGAATATCCTTCCTAGAAAGCCTCGTTTATATCCAAGGTACCATTTCTGTGCCGATTGGCATAAAGATACATTAGCAAAATCAATCGATGCAAGGCAGGGGTATGTGCAGTACTATGTAGCTCACAGTCCAGGACAGAGACAAGACAACATGTGCCTGCCTTGAAAACACAAGATTTAATACAGGAAGCCATGACATTGGATGGCTCAATCGCTTTGTTTGGGGAGTGTTGCTGTGTAGCATATAGAGGAAAAAAAAAAATGGTGCTCCAGGTGAGGTGAGGCCGCACCCCGGGTGCACCCACAAGATACTCTACACTCGGCTAAAAAGTGAATTTTCAGAAAAGACGTTTGGAAAACTTTAAAGTTATGTTTAGAAAAGCAGGAAACTGTCCTACACAATTTCTATTACCTACTGGAAGCTGAGAGAGGACCTGTCACCTCTCCTGCCAAGATTGCTTTAGTGAATAATTGTATTACCCAGAAAATAACAATTCCGAAGCATCCTGTCTTATAGCTCTGTATTGTGCTGTTCCTCTGTTATTCTTCCTAGAAATGTATGAATAATGTGACAGCTAGGTATAGCCGATCCCCTTGACAAAGGAACACATCCCAAGTGGTAACATCCAGCTGCCATTTTACTTATACATTTCCAAGAGGAATAATTTAGGAACAACACAATGTAAAGTTATAAAAAGGCGCCTCAGAATGGTTTTACTATGGAGAATAAGTATTTACTAAACAGATATGTCAGGAGAGGGGTAAGATCCTCTTTAATGCTAAAACAGTAGGCCAGGGGTTCACAACCTTCTGCATGCCAGCTGCTGTGAGACTACACCTCCCAGCATGCTCCACTCACTTATATAGGAGTCCCAAGAACAGCAGAGCAAGTATGCATGCTGGATTTGTAGTGTCACAACAGCTGAAGTGCCGAAGGTTGCTGACCCCTGCAGTCGGCAGTATGTGTCATCTACTGCAGTCAGACCTTAGTTTGTTCCTCTCTTTCTCTAAGACTTTACAGAAGGTTTTGGACGCTATACATTATCAGAAAAAGCAACCTCCTATTCTTATAAACATATATATTAAAAAATAAAATTGGTATAAAATATTGGATCAAAGATGAAACCGAGTTAAAATGGGGAATTTCATTCTAAAGCAGCTGTCACATGGCGAGTCAGGCGCACACAGAATGTCAGTACTGTACCAATGATCCCCAAATACATGTCACATTTGCAGTTACAGTTGTACACAGTATTATGCCTTGTTCATTAGTATTCTGGCCGACAAGGCATAAAAAGTCTACATTTTTGCACAAATCTTGCTTTTGTGAAAACAAAAAAATTGCAACTTTTTTGCATTTCTGCACCGCCTTTGCCACGTTCCTGAAAAGGGGAAATGGTAAGGGTGTGCAGGGGCGGGAACATCAGCCGATTTATCATCATTTACACCAGAAATCTGGATACTGGACATCTATACCTGTTATGAACTGATATAGATTTCCCCTGCAGGCGCACAGCCGGCAGAGGGTGCACCTCACTGGCTCAGGTTATGAAGAAATCTGCCCCAGTAACCATACATGTTCGTCTTTTGTAATCGCAAACCAATACTGCTGTAGATGGTGAATAGCCCATGGTCACCTGTTATCTGGTGGTACACATTAAATACGACCCTGTACCACTCCTAACATCTCCTATTTAGTAAATATACTACTTGCACGCTCTATGGGGCATCTTTTCCCATAGCCCTGTGTTGCGCTGTTCCTCTGTTATTCCTCCTGAGTATATCCAAATAAATTGACAACTGGGTGTTAACATTCTTCTTGTCAAAGTGGTGTGCTCTGTGTGGTACTCACAGCACTAAGTGGACATTGTAAGAGTGTAGGAACACATCCCAGCTGGTAACACCCAGTTTTCAATTTATTCATACACTTCCAGGAGCAATAAAAGAGGAACAACACAACAAAGTGTTCTAAAACAAGATGCTACAGAATACTTTGTTCATGATTAATACAAGTAAAATAGACTCATCAGGAGAGGTGAGAGGTCCCCTTTAATACTCCAGATTAATATGGTATTGAGAAAATTTAGCATCTGGAATTAATTTATTCTGAAAAGCAGGTTCAAAGTAAACTCCTAATTCACACCATCAGTTTTTGCAGTGTTTTTATGACGGCACTGACCTGTGTCACTGGATCTCCAGATTTATCCACATGCACATATACTATGGTTATTGCATGCAGGATGTTGCCTCTCAATGCTGACTTCATGTATGGCCGAGCGCCAGGAAAGAGTCATCAGAGCAGACACTTCACAGGGAAACTTGTAGAGCAAGGGAGATGAGATGGAGGCGTCTAGTGTGGGTGTAAGGATGTAGAAGAATTACAGCCATGTCTGCATCTAACTAACATAAAATGTCCTTCTTACTTCCCCAGAATGGTAACACCGCTCTCGCCATTGCTCGAAGGCTTGGTTACATTTCAGTGGTCGACACATTGAAGGTTGTGACGGAAGAGACCCTGACTACAGTTGTAAGTGAATCTATAGAAGTACCGTACTGCTGGTACTGACAACCACTATCATGTGCCAACATTGCCTGTTATTGGGAAACTCTGTCCACAGTAAATGCTGTGCCATAGCATGGTGGGCATCCTATCATTTTACTAAACATTGGTGGTCACTTTCCACTTCGATTGACATGGCTACATGCTATATGGCTCCTTCCTGCTCTCCGTTACCTCTCCCGACATGGCTGCTATAGTAAATAACTGGTTTCCTCATGAAATAGCAATGCTGAAGCATCGATATTGTGCCGTTCTTCTGCTTTTCTTCCTGCAAATGTATCAATAATTGACAACTAGGTGTTACTATTGCCCTTGTCAATAGGATGTGTCCCCTATCTAGACAATGTCAGAGTATATAGGGACACATCCTATTGACAAGTGAAATGATCACTCCCCGAATAGACCAGATATTGCTAGGATTAATAGCAGAAGAAGGGCACAATGCAGAATTCTAAGAGAAGATGCTCAAGAATTGATATTTTATGGCAATTCTAAATGCAGTCATGTTAGGATTGGTGTCAGGCCCTCTTTAGTTGCGCACTGCTAGGATTCTTTCGTCGAGGACCGGTCTGAGTGATAACTATACTTAACCTAGTATAAAGGTATACTTATTTATTATGTCAATATGAAAATCTTTTTTTTTAGGTTGCAGAATCTGTCATTATAAGTACCAGTATTGCAATATTTAGCAGACATCTGCTTGTCTAGTGCTGTCACAAGGCAGACATAACACTGATCTCCAGGGGACCGGACACTCATTACCAATGAAAAAGCCCATCAGAACCTTTACTAAGGTGTCACAAATTGTTCCTTTATATTTGAGATACAGATATATTATAGAATTCACTGCAGATTTATGAGAAAAACCTGTTTATAATAGTCTGTGCTATTAATTGACACCTAGTAACAAAATATCCATAACACGCACAACAAACAGGTGACTAAGGGCCAACAGGATAAACATACAGCATCTCTTAAGGTTGTGATGTACATGAACATACTTTCCTATTTTCACCACAGCATTGATTTATCTGTAGATATAGATATTCCTTATGACAGTAGATTAGGCTCATTGGCTGGAAATACCAGTCTCATTAAATCAGCTCTCAGTTCTGCTGGCTGCAAAACAATACAGTTAGGCCAAAAATCTGGCAGTTCTTCCATGACCTAGTATGTGACTGTAATGTACAAGACCTGCAGGATTGGGCTAATGCAAGGCAAGGCAAAAAAGCCACCTGTACACTTACTGCCAAAAAAAAAAGAAATGTAGATACCTTGGGAGATTGCCATCTTTCAAGGTGAAATCCCAGGTATGGAAGTGCCATGTTGTGTCACCAATACTCACTAACAAAACACTTTCGCAAATTACTGAGTGGCTCTGGCTCCATAGTTGTCACCCACAGATGGCACCTGTTTGGCCACTATATTAGGGTGCCTAAAGGACCCTATATTAAATAATTAAGGGGGTCTGTTTGTTTGTTTTTTTCTCTTTTAGATGCCCAGTAGTTCAACATCATACTAGTACAAGTGATGCCAGTATCCAAATGTCTTCACATAGTTTTGGCAATGAATCATCCCTCACCAGATGGCATTAGGTTAAAGTTTCCTAATGGAAGAGGAGTGGGTGGCTCCCTTAAATAGAGCCGTGACCAAACTCATCACTAAGCACAGTCACCCGTCAGGCAAGGTTTACCATGTACCACGCTGATGTAAATGAGAAACTCAGGTGGAATTGACTTTGTACAATTGTTATAGAATAGATCATAAAACATCCAAAAATGCAGCAAAGTATTCTTTGAAAAGAAATGTGGATAATGGATGGGACAGTGGTTGGACACTAAGGGTCCAGCAATGTCACCCTGCGTATGGCAAGAAAATGACATCTCCAACCCTTGTGGTAGTTGAGAAGATATACCAATGTTAGAAACAAGATATACAGTATACGCCATTGTTATAATATGCAGAATTTGTAATGGCCTGTAAATTTTTATTTGGTACTTCAAAGTTAGTAGATGTATCAAGAAATAAATGATATGCACAGCTTTACAGCCATTTTTATTACTTTGGTGTATCCAAAGTTAAAAAAAAAAAAAAACACAACGTAAACAGACTTGTGCGTCAGACTACAAACAAACCTGGATTGTAGTCGGACCGTACAGTTATATGGTACTCTCATCCCTCTTATCACCTGTTCTTTGCATAGGGAATAAGTGGTGATTGTGGAAGAACTTCTTTAGCCACATTACAAGCCCTTTAAGCCCGTTTGTTGTAATACAGATTTTATGATAGTGCAGCAGTTGTACTCCATGTGTAGGGGTATCAAAGAGGTTTGGACTGGAGCACACATGTTATAAGCCTTGTAAATCTGTTCTACACCCCAAGGATTGTTCTTCTCTTGGCATAAAGATCATCACATATAACACATCATCTTGCTGCTTTTTTTCCAACTATGTTGTCATATTTGGCTTGGTGCATCCTAAACTTAACATAGGAAGTGATTGTTTCTGGTTTTTTTAATGCAACAGATGGTGACAGAAAAGCATAAAATGAATGTCCCGGAAACGATGAACGAGGTTCTGGACATGTCGGATGATGAAGGTATGGGAACGACGTATATCCTTCCTTTTATCTGTGTCATCACCAGTGCTATGAGCTGAAGCTTTTGACTTCTTTTGTCTCCATAAAACTTTGGGCCTGCATCTACTATTCCTGAAGTGCAGATACTGCAGAGCAAAACTACAAAATAACCCTGAAGTTCACAAAAGCAGAATCAGAAGACTGAGCAGAGAGCCTTTTACTTTGGAGGCAGGGACACAGCTATAGGTGTAAATGGATATACAGGAAGGCTTGCCCTACACTGGTTGATGTCCTGTGCAGTACCTTCTATTGGTATCTCCACCCCCAGTATATACAAATGTCCATATCATGCAGTGCCTTATTATAAGCACCATATTGTAGGGTGTCCAATTATTACTTCAATTACTCCCACAAAATTGCCATTGACAAACAGATACTTTTATTTCCGCAGAATATACATTAAAGGGGTTTTCCAGCCTATAGATCCATGTTTTATATTGATGACCTAACCACTGTATAGAGGCAGATCCAGGGAAGCACAACTCCGCTCCTATTACTTGAATAGGAGCAGCCTGTATGCACTCCCTGTTCACTGTAGCAGCTTCCGGAGGCTGCCGAGACAGCTGATCTGTGTGGGGTCTGGGTGTTGGATCCCCAAAGATCAGATACTGATGACCAATCCTATGGATAAGGCATCAGTGTAAAACATGCACTAGGGGCTGGAAAACCCCTTTTGGCCGGGGCCTCAAGTAGCGTTAACTCTGCAACGTTTTACAGTACCTGCAAAGCGGATGGGATTCTGGTTAATCCCAGCTACACATTGCAGAAAAATATCCGCAGCGGTTTCAAAAACCATTGCGTTTTTGTAAATCGCAGGATGTCAATTATACCTACGGAAACACTGACAGTTTCCATATAGGTTTAATTGAAGTAGATTTAATTGAAGCAGAAAGTCCACAGAGGAAAACTCTGCAGACTTTCTGTGAAAAGCGCTTTAGGAAAAATTGCGATGCTTTTCCGCCGCGGTTTTCCCCGCAGTGCTTTTTGGCTGCAGCTCGCTACATGGGGGGCCATAGCCTTAAAATATAACTTTTATTCAAGAGCCACTACAGGTGCACAAATTAAAGAGACATGAAGAGCACAACTAGGTCTAAAGGTGTCATTTCTACTAAGGCGCAGCTCCTCGGCCATCAAAGTAGCAGATGATGAGCAGAGCACACCAGTGTCAGGGTGCCAGCTGTCAGTCAGCAGTCACATAACTTCTATGCCACATAGTTTTACAACCTGACTTCACAATCCATCTACAGTAATGTAAATATGTATCAAGAATTAGCCAATTTTCACCATATTACTACCAAATACGGTACTGAAATCTGGCCATTATACAAATATATCCTGTCTGTGTGTCTTTTGCAAATGAAGTGTGAATAGTTGTGTTGTGTATCACATTACATGGTATCTATCTCTCCCATTCACTGCTTGTGTTTACTTGAATTACACAGTGCGTAAAGCCAATATACCTGAGATTCTCAGTGATGCAGAGTATTTATCAGAAGGGGATGAAGGTACAAAGCTCTATTTACCCATGGTGGATACAACTAACATTTGTCAGTAATTTGAGGCTCTCACAACAATAAGATTAAGGGTTAACAGCAGGGTTTGTGTGTGTGTCCTGCTAAATTCAGTGATAAATAGCCAAGTGTTCCCATATACAATGGAAGGTATTATAGGGCTCTACTAGCAAATTAGGCGTCATGAAATTATCCTTCAGGCTAAATCTACACAGTGATTCTGACCACGACACACATGGCACAGCCAAAGAATACAGTGAATTGTCGCCTGTATCGCAGCTATTAATAGTGAATGTGGTCGTGATGTGTCCTGTAAGGTGCTGCGACCAGGACACCAGAAACACAATGGCCCAAATTTACTGAGAGACAGTGTAAACTTAGACAGTCTGAAAATTCACCAGATTTATTAGAGACTGATGCTGGTTGATAAATCTGGCATATCTTTGGTCTCCCTAGTCGACATTTCTACTAACTTGAGTTGGACAACTCTGACCCATAGTGCATTTATGCCACACCCCTTTTTCTGAGAATCTACATCCACATGTCTAACAAGTTGAAAAAAATTTAGCCCAAACTAGATGCGCCACATTGCGCCGATGATGTGCCACATTTACACCAGTGTCTAGTTCTGCCCATAATAGTCAGTCTGGGTCAGAATACTTGGATCTCTGGAGACTGAGATGTCAGGTTGGAAGAGACCAGAAATTGTTGACTACCGACAGTAGCAATACAGGCAATGAAAATCTTATCAAGACATGTTGAACAAGTATAAGGAAGGCCTTCCCTGACTCAGCTTAGGGTGGGTTCAGACTTGCGCCGGCACTCCGTCCGCCGCGAATCCGACCAAAATGTCGGAAAACTGGGTAGGGACTGGATAGGGAAAGGTTTGCGATGCTTTGCTTAAAAACCCATTCACTTGAATGAGTTTTTAAAGCAATGCGCGGGTGTGCGCTTACACCCTCTGCGCCGCGAAGCCAGTTTTTTTCGTTGGACACAAAGTCCTGCATGTCCGACTTTGTTTCCGACGAAAAAAACTGGCTTTGCGGCGCAGAGGGTGTAAGCGCACACCCGCAAAGCGTCGCAAACCTTTCCCTATCCAGTTTTCCGACATTTAGGTCGGATTCACGGCAGACGGAGTTCCGGCACAAGTGTGAACCCACCCTTAGAGGGAAAGATCCATCAGCATCTTTCAATTTCAACTACACAAAGACACTCCCCTCTCCCCAATTTGAGCCTACACAGCGTTCTTATACCTAGTTCTACATATTTAATCTAAATTCTACTTCATATTTGGTCTACCATGTATATTGGAGGCTATCCTCACATCTTATTGAAGTCTATGAGACTGCTCGGACACTTGCAATACCGTTTTTCACCACTAATGGTGCCAATTACTTTAAATATATAGCAGTGCAACTGCGCCCCCCGACTCAACTAGCTATGAAGCTCAGCTGGCCGGCTTTCAACCTTTACTTGCTGTGAAATCACTCCATGTGTCAATGTTGCACATTTTCAGACACATTTCCATGTCCAGTCATCAGTATATATAGGAGATTTTATTGCATTTTCTGCAGCTATATATTATCTATTAATCCAAGCAATAATGGTAATGATTGGATCAATGCATGGGAACAAGAAGTGTAAAGCATAAAATCCTCTAAACAGTGCATGTCATGTGGATACGGCACGTGTAATACTCTCACTATCATAAAGAAGAACCCTCAGTCTTAGGCATGTTGTGTGAGCTCCAGGTTACGTACTTGATTCCTTAACCATCTGTCCTAATGTGTGCTTTATTCTCAATCTAATCTATTAACTGTGGTTCGGATGGTAACTGCACTCCGCTTCAGCTGATATTTCCTCATTGGGTGAAGTTTATAACCACAGGGTGGAAGAGCGACTAATGCCATGCTTTTATGTAAACGGGACATTTTTTCCAGAAATGTTCTGTCAAAATATGACGTTTTATTACAGGAAATAGTCCTGACAGATGAATTCAGAGACAGGAGCTGTCTATGCTCTTAAAGAGGGATCCTTTCCTGTGTAGAGACAACATTTAGGTTTGGCTTTTACAAAGCAATGCTAATGTTCTCATGTACTCCTGTAAGGGTAAAGGAAGGGGATATGTCAGTGGTCACACTGTGACAATATACCAGCTGTATATGTTTGGAATGCTGATCTTAAAACAAGTCCAGGTCGAATTGCTGGTTTTGTAGTATCCGTTTTTGACATACCCGTTTAAAACAAAAAACAAAAAAAAACCACACACTCCAAAAAACAGATAGATAGACAGACGAAAAAAACAAACAAAAAACAGATCCAGCACTTTAAACGCCCATTGAAACCAGTTTTTATGTAAATTTGACGGGACCAAAAAACTGATTCCACAATGCAGATGTAAACATAGCCAAAGAAAGATCTGGCAATATTTTTATATTTTTGTAACATATGTTTTCCAGGGACTTGTAAACTCCAGCTCCTACTTCCAATAATGGTCCAAAGTGTAAACTGGCAGGCAGTCTGAAAATGAGCCGGATTTATTACAGTAGCTGGTGCTGGATGATACATCTATGACCTCTCACATGGCTTACTTTAGGCCAGAATTTTACTTCAAAATTTTGTCTCAATTTTGTGCATTTAAGCCATACCTCTTTCCTCACAAACTTTGCCTCTTTCCCACCAAGCAATCCCTTTTACTCCAAAGCCAGTTTGTAACCACAGCAGTAAATCTACACCACAGTGTCGAGGGGACAAAAATTAAAAGATCTTTTGTCCTCTAAGAACCAGGTATGCCTGTAATCCAGTGTTTCCTAACCAGGACCCGGGATTTCCTGAGCCCAGGTGTGGAGCTATCGAGGGTGCAGCAGTAGCAGTTGCTACCGGGACCTGGACCCTGAGGGAGTACCAAAGGCCTCTCTGCCCCATAAAATATACCACTATTTTACATGGCATAAGGTTGATAGGGACCCATTTACAGATTTTGCATTGGGGCCCATGTGCTTCAGGGTTGCAAACAGTCTTTTATAGCATGTACTTACCTGACCATCCCTACTGTCAACCACCTTATCACAGAGATAAACATCATTCCTTTGTTGATGAAAAACAACTTCAGTCTTATGCAAATTAGGCAGTATGTGCACTAGGGGCGGGCCTTCATATCTAGGAGCACGGTTCTTGCTGCTCAAGTAGGATGGCTGATGTCATAGCAGTGGGAGGATTAACTCTTACTGCATCGGGTGACACAGGCAGGAGATGGTAGGGGCCTGAATGGCAGAGCAGTGCTCCAGGGAGCTGAAGGCCCGCCCCCAGTGCACCAACTACCTCATTTACATAAGACTGTAAGGTTGTTTTTATCCAAATCTACTAAAGTGACATACATAATAATTGTATGTTGTTTATCAGTGCAATGTGCTCTGTAACACAGTGGTGACAGATGACTATGTTTGGTGGAGGTGGTAGACTCCCTTTAAAGAACTGCTGGAGATATGTTGAAATTGTTGCATCTATAATAATGTTTTGATGCAGAGATCAAAGTCACATTTTTTTCTTACACCTACATCCTATACAAGTGTGTATAGATATTCCTATACTAGCCTGGTATGTGACCTCATACAAGTACATCATTAGTTGAATGTGATTTAGTGCTTTTTTTTTTTTTTTCATTACTTTACTGTCTAAAAATATTTGACCACATAGACATTACAAGTCCCTACATCAGTGCATTTTCATTGCCCTGCATCTGACACAATAAGGCCAAAGCCTGGTATTAGCAACAAGGAAAAGTCAGTCCAGGACACGCCATATGGAGCAATGAGAGAAGATTTTAATCCTTCATATGGATTAAAATACTTTGCTGCTGCAAGCTGTTGGTGTCCTGGACTGACTTTATGGTGACTTTCACTAGATTTATTGACAAGACAGAAAATATCCAGACTTTGATTCCAGATATTGCTGCATCATGGGCAAATAACTAGCGATCCATGAGCACTGTGGATGTCAGCAGGCATGGTGGCGCAGTGGTCAGCACTGCAGGCTTCCTCCTATACTTTTCTTTTTCTAAATCTAATCTAAAGAGAAATTTGCAAATAGTCTGCATTGTCTCCTCGTACTTGTAAATGTATGTGACATTGTCCTCCATGTCCGAGACCAGTGTGAGTGAATAATCTGTGTATAGTAGAATTATATGCAAAAAGGGCTTATGGTGCCATATACCTTCAGCATCTGACTGTCAAACAGCCATTCCTCTCAACCCGCAAACACACATGCTTGATCCGGCCAAACGTACATGTGTTATGATAGGGAAGAGAGGAATAAGCCAATGGATGTTTTCCATAGCCGTTTTGCTCCCAAAGGTTTTCAAGGATCCCTCAAACATTGGACTGTATTGTGGGATCTGGGGAAACTAGTAAAAATAGGACATGACCTATATTCTGACGGTCTGTGAAAACAGTCATGGCTGTTGTCTACTTGATGTATAACCCTTCCTATCAACATTTGTTCCCAAGAACTGGCATGATCATTGGTCAGTGTCAGTGTAATAAGCTCTTTATACCAATGCGGACAAAACTTTTCATGGTTACAATAACTTTGTTCCTGTAGTGCAGAATATGAGTATTAAGGCTGGATTTACATTCTACAGGTAAAGTTTTGTCTCCACATATTGATAGGGTGTGAATAATTCCACGAAAACTTTGGTTAAAAGCCACTCATTCCATACATAGCCCTAAAACAACTTGCATACCATGATAGGACTTGTCTAATGTCAAAGCAGAGAAATAAATTACTTTGGCAGAGATTCTTATGAATTTCTAGGAGTGAGAAGTAATGCAGTGTGTGAAGGGATAGAGGCAGACACCGGATCCTGCTATAAAACATATTAACTTCTACCACAATTCCCAAGCACCTCAGGCGATGCAACGTAAACAACCTCTCAGCAGCGACAACGCAGAATGTTTCCCTCTGTGAGAGAAGGTGGAACAGGCATATTTTCGGATGTCCTGTACAAGTGTATAGAGAGATCGTCGCATGCCCAGCTTTCTCTTCTTTCACTGTAGTCACGAATGGGGCCCATTCTCAAGACAGATAGATATAGCCATAAATGCCAAGATGGGAATGTCACTTTTAGGGTATGTTCACATGGCAGAATCTGGCGCTGATTTGGAAGTGGATTCCGCCTTAAAATCAGCAGCAAATTTCATCTTGATTGCGAAAAAATAAACATCCTGTATGATCTTGACGCAGATTCCGCAGCTGATTCAGCCGCACAGTCCGTGGCGCAAGACACCCCAATGGTCAGGCTCATTCATGTGAGCTTAACCAGTGATGGAAAGCCAAAGCTCTGCTTCGACATTCTGCTACAGGTTGGAGGCTGGAAAATGAAGGAAATGTGAGGGGGATGTCTGCCCCAAATACCTCTTAATTTTCTGCCATTTGAACATACCCTACGGGCCAGGAAAAGCCTCAGTTTTGTCTCCATTTATTTACAATTGGACTCCGCACTATAGTTCATATGGTACCAAATTTTCAGTGCTTATTTGTTATTGGTGGGGCTGAAGAAAAAGGTGGAATAAACTTCTACTAGATCCCACTGGCAGTTTGTTATCCCCATTTATGACAAAATAATCAGGCATGGTAAAATCCAACATGCTTGTGCCTTCTTTCCCCCACATCCCTGTCATTGAGGGAGGGTCATACATATAATATGGCTGGACAAAGTCAATTGAGTTACCTCTGTGGTGTTATGGCCACCTTAAGGCTGTACTTTCACACTACTGCTAAAGGCATGAATTGTCTATTCTAACCACCTGATTAGTCTACTTTTATGTCCTGGCTCACACCACCCCCTCATGTGACATTATTCACATGGAGGTGTGTCATGCTGGGATGAATTGCAAACCTATTTACTGCAATTATCCCCTGTCTTATTGCTTTAACCTCTTTTGTTCCTCTCTCATCCCATATCCATAGATCTAGAAAGTACAACAGGAGTAATACACATGTGGGACACAGAAAGAATAGCACAGTGTGCAAGCAGGAAACACTGCTGGGAAGTGAGTGAGGGGATCCGTATAGCTCCAGGGAAACATACCTGAGACTATAGCCAAGAATAAATTTGCTAGTATATATTGTCACACTCTTGTCTAGGTCAGTGCATTACACAGTCAATCTACTTAAATGGACACCATGTAATACTCAACTTAGCCTGAGGTGGCACTGCAGGGAACAGTTGCTGCTCTATTAGAGCTGATCATTTGTAGATCATTTGAACTTTTTGGTATAATTTAAAAAAACTATAAATTTAGCAATGTGGGCTTACTTTCTGAAGTAATAGAAAGTTTACCCAATCATATTGGTCGTTATAATTGCATTTTACAGGAAAAATTCCCATACTGTTTGCCATTGTTATTCATTGAAGGATGAAGTTATGAGAGTTGGCGTGGAAAGACAGCAAAGTATAAATGGATAAAACTGGAAAAACAAGTATGAGGTATCTTAAAGGATCATTATATTCAGTCCTTAAGCTGGGTACTCAACCAAATATTACTAGAAAATTCTTTAGGCTTAATATTACGTACAAAAGGCTTATGCACATGTCAGAGTCATGTGCACGGAGCTTATATGGCAGTGCATGGAGGCTGTAGAGCTCCTTAGTACAGAGACACACAACCTCCATGTGCTGCAGTAATGCTACGTTGCGAGTGTAAGTAACAATGCTTCTAGAGAAGAATAACTTTGTAAATAAGGAACCTGAAGGAGAATGCTACTATTAGTTTTCCGTTGTATTTATTTGGTTTTAGAAAAAAAAATAAAATCTTGGTATACTTCATATGAAATAATAGGAAGGTTTGAAAAGGCCATGTTCACACAATCAGGATTTTGTCAGGATTCTGCAGTTAAATCCTGACAAACCACTGGCATTCCACATCAAAAGTCAGTCAGTCTAACCAATGGACATATCTGCTGGCATACCCCAGCATAAATCTGAGATTCCCTCTAAAATCAGCAAGTTTGCCAGTTTTCTCTCTTTAAAGGGGTTGTCCCGTTTCAGCGCATAAATTTTGTGTATAATGAAAAGTTATACAATTTTCCGATATACTTTCTGTAGCAATTCCTTACAGTTTTCTAAATCTCTGCTTGCTTTCATTCATTGTTTACTTGCAGTGGATAAAAATCAGTTCAGTCCATGGTCATGTGATGTGCACAGCTCGTCACAGCACAGTAATCAGACCTATGTCTGGTAATGAGCCGTCCACCTGTGTGTCCATCACATGACCATGGACTGACTTTTATCTGCCCAAAATTTTCATTATACAAACCATAACATTTATTTGCTGAAACTAGACAACCCCTAAGTGTATGGGTGCTGTAACATTTGCATGGGTACTATATTATGACCCCATACTTACAATGGATTAGATATGTCCTCCCTAAATCTCTATTAGGTGGATGAGTACTAATAAATTCTCACCTCTGGATTTGGGAAGAAATACAATGGCATCCTCCCCCAATAAACATTTCTCCATAAATCTGTACATCTGCTGTAGTTTTGGAAGCATGCCCTATTGACTGTAATGAGCTGAACTGCATATGCGTTCTTTACATGCAGGAACACGTGTTGTTCTCTAGGACTCAATAGGAACACCCCATGTATGGGTATTATATGCAAGATCATAAAGCCCTTAGAAATAAAAATAGTTCCAATACCATTTCCTGAAACTATTTCTATCACGAAAAAAAAAGCTCCCCTCCCCTAATAATAAAAAAATCAATGTGTGAATTGACTTACATTGTATGCCTCTGTATTTGACTGCGCTCAGTCACACCACTACAGAGCCCTAAAATTGTAGAATATTTATGGTAATACTTACCTCTAGGTACTATAAGGCCTCATTTAGACTTGGCTGATTTATTTCTCATCGAATTTATTGAAAATAGCACATCAGTGGTATATGTCAGGAATATTTCCAATTTCCCAATAGATACCTTTAGCAGAAGGGTCCCACATATGTCACTGCATATAACGGCATATGCTGAACAGCCGCTTTATTAGAGACACTCCTATCTAGAAGCACATTGGACCTCCTTTTGCTTTCAGAACCACAGATATTCCCAGATATAAGAGGACCCAGGGTGTGCCAAGGAAACATTCCACCAAACACTATTACTCCACCTCTACCGTCCACAACTGTTGACATCTGACATGCTGCTAGTATCAAATTCTACCCCTCCGTCACCATGGTGCCACAGAAATCTGGATGCATGTCAGGCCCGGTTCACATCTGCGTTCGGGCCATTCCGTTCCCCTCTGTGCACCGCTTTTTTTTTATGCGGATTAGGTTTCCGTTTGGGGGATCCCTAAGCGGACTCCCCGAACGGAAACCCATGCGCAGATGTGAACCGGCCCTCACCAGGCGATGCTTTCCATCTTCTAATTGAGAAAAACTTTACTTTTCAGTTTCCTTTAGGCTGCTTTCACACAAACGATCCATTTTGAGAGCTATAAAAAAAAAAAAAAAAATGGACGTTGTACATCGTAGTTGATCCATGCCTGATACATGCGTCACCTCTGAACCTGGTTGGCTCCGTCCCCATATTTATTTATCTAACTTATATAGCGCCATCATATTCCGCAGCGCTTTTACAGACATTGTCAAGTCACTGTCCCATATAGGGCTCACAATCTACATCCCCTCTCAGTATGTCTTTGGAGTGTAGGAGGAAACTGGCGGAAACCCACATAAACACGGGGAGAACATACAAACTCCTTGCAAATGTCCATGGCAGGAGTTGAACCCAGGACTCCAGCGGTGCAAGTCTGCAGTGCTAGCCACTGAGCCACCGTGCCCCCCTTATTTCACAGGTTATTACTTCTGCTACATGGCCTGGCTCAGCAGAGTGACACCTGTGAAATCAGGAGAGGAGGGAGTGGATGGAGCAGACTGGGGGTCAGGATGGTTCCCATCATGTGACCCGGGGTTGAAACCAGGCTGGAACCCCCAGATGAAGAAGCTGCTGGAGGAAGTCAAGTAAGTTTAACTCTCTGGACAACCCCTTTAAGGGGGTGTGTCGCCAGGAATGAGTAAATGCAAGTAAACACACTGCTAGATACAGTAGGTTTACCTGAAGGTACTGGTTGTTCTCATTTTCCAATTCAGTCCTCTGTTGCAAATATAACTTTATAAAAGCGATTCTACCACTTCGCTCCAGACTGCTCCTGCCCGCTGCATTTTGATTGGCCGCTGCTCAGTTATTTGCACCAATTGCGTCATACTACACCCAGAAATGATGGAGCCTGCTGCTTCTGGATGAAGAAGAGGGGCAGAGCTTCAGTAGCAAGCAAGCGGTTGTGCATATGCATCGAAACTGCCAAATCTTGGCACAAATGCGAGGATACAGTGCAAGGAAAGACTTTGGTATCTTAGCCTGGCCCTGTCATTCTCGCATGAGCATCAGCTAGGTGGCCAATCAAAATGCAGCGGGCAGGAGCATTTGCATAATCACTTTTAGGAAGGTATCATTGCCATGGAGGACCGAATTGGACAATGAGAACGACCAGTACATTCAGGTGACCCTCCTATATCTAGCAGTGTGTGTAGTTACATTTACTCATTCCTGGCGACAGACTCTCTCCCTTTAAGCTTGTAGCTGGCAGGGCATGCTGAGAGTTGTAGTTTCACAGCAGCTAGAAAGCTACAGGCTGAAGGCCATGACTCTAACAAATATGTTCTATATAATTTTCCCTCATGTCAGGTAATAAAATAACATAGCAACATTTATGTTTATCTCCAGAAAGTTTACATTACACAGAGAAACACAGATGCAACTTTAATATTACTTAGTTTCAAGCAAAACGTGAAGCTTTGTAGTAACAGATTACTAGTAGTGAACCACTGCTTTACAGATGTCCCTGCCTAGTGACCCCAGCTGCAGAAAGGGGACTGTACCTTTAAGGCTCAGATTACGAGAAGAAAAAAAAAAACTCCACACCCCCTAGCAGATACCTATTTACATACAAATACTTGCAGGGCTCATTATTATTACACCATTCACTGCTGGCTGAGTTTTGTCAAAGAAGTTTAGGAAGCCACATAGGAGCAGCATTAAATGGATGTGTGCGGGGCGATCACAGGAGATCCTATGCCACATGTCCGATGACTCTCTGTTCATGGGGGGAGCTGCTTGTGTCACTCTATACTGCAACACCAAATTTTAAAGGGACTTTGGTCTTTGTGGATTATTTCTGTTGGAGCTGCGGAGCAGCAGTGAAATGTCTGGAACATGTTGCTTGTCACATGGAGAAGTTAACATGACCCTGTGGAATTAGTTTCTTTCCTGTGCTGTTTTGGATTAAATTTAATTCTCCGCTTAAGGACTACAAGGAATTTCTGCAGGAAAAAAAAAGAACTTCTTGTAACTCGGCTCCAATGGCTCTTCTCATAACAAGTAAGATTTCTATACTTCATATGCATTGACCTTCCCGTGGCTGTAAAAATGCAGAAAGAAGCCCCCCGCTGGCTCTTAAAATAAAATGGGAGAGGCGGAAAGATGATCTATTCTTTATAAGTAGACTTGTGTATGTGCTGGGTATTTTTAGATGGTTTCTGGCCGGTTAACCCAAGTCCATCTGCGGCTTCCTGAATGGAAACTGTGGCTTTGAATTATCCCTGTAAACCAGAATGGAAAGATGGAGATTGCTTAAATTACAGTCTGTGTAAAGGGGTAATAGCCGGTTGTAAAATAAGGCAGAGAGAGAACCTAGGTCCCTGAACTTTGCTTTACCTGTTCCCTTGCAATGGAAAAAACAATTAGGAGTGAAAGTACAGATAAAAGTTCTAGTCCTGTGTCACTGCAGGAATGTGCTATTGGTAACCTGAGGTGCAACCGTGCTCCGTAACCCTTTGTCGCCTGCAGGGTTTTATCCTGAAAAGGACTGAAAATGCTCAGTTTGTTTTAGCGCAGTGATTTGTGTGTATTTGACACATATGGGAGCAGATGGCATTTTTGTTGGTAGCTAAAATCAAATGTAGCATGTAAAAAGAAAAAAAAGTGTATAAGAAACCTGCAAAAATGGATGGCCTGGGGTCCTGAGAACAAGTTTAGCTACAACCTGTATCAATCATGGCACCCGCAGGACAGTGGCGGTGAAATGTGAAATTCCCTGAAGATCCGTTCTTATCTGATATAAAGGATGTGATTCCAATAATAATATTATGCTAGACATTGGCCCATAATGAAATCAGTTACTATAATAATAAAAAGTATCCAAGGTGGAGATTTAGGGTCCGCCCACACAGGACATGTCAGATACCAATTTCCCAAGAGCGGAAATCAGCAATGGATTATGCCAAAGGGTTTATGGCTGTGGGCCGGCCGCTCCTTTCACCTTTTGCATTGCATTTGTTTACATGTCATCTGTGGGACTGGTGGAGATATTGTAGCTGAATACGATACTCCGTCTGTCAGCCAGCACCACTGCTGCACTCACACTCAGGTCTCAGGGACCCTCCATCTTGGGATCAGTGGTGGTTCTGGCAGACCGCCACTGATCAGACATAGTTTTGATAACTGAAACACCCCTTTAAGATGGCCATATACATTAGTCTGAAGTTAATAGAAATTGAAAATTTCAACAAATAATCTTTTGTTGGGCGAGATTTAACAATGGTTTTGGCAGACTAGTAAGACACCATCGTTGTATGGAAAGAAGTCTGTCATGTTCAATATTTTAGATGATAGTTCGCAAACAATCCTTCCATGACAGAAAATTCCCTGAAAGATGAATTGTCCGCCTTTCACTGAACAGCTAGATTGTAGTGACCAATATGGACCATGGTGCACCTAGACATAGCCATGCCTGCCACAGTCCCAACTTTCACCTGTGGTTGCTAGCCATAAAGACTGCCAAGACTAAGGTGCAGTGTCCACAAGTGAGACCGGGGCCGCTGGCAGATGTGGCTGCACCAATGGGGCTCCCAACTGCTTGTTTGCATATGGCTTAAAAGTTGATTAACCTTATATGCCCCCTAAACCACTTAGGGCCGGTTCACATCTGCGTTCGGCTTTCCGTTCGAAGAGCCCGCTTGAAACTCGCGGACCCCATAGACTATAATGGGGTCTGTGTGGTTTCTGCTCGGTTTCCGCAAGAAGCAAGCTTTTCTATGCGTATAGGTTTCCATTCGGGGGGTCCCCAAGCAAACTCCTCAAACGGAAAGCCAAACGCAGATGTGACCTGGCCCTATGTGGTTTAGGGGGCATATAAGGGTAATTGTGGTGATGGTAAACTCCATTTTAAGGTGATGTATCACAAGCGGTTTATGGAATTATTACATACTACTACTTTTCAAAGCGTGTTCTATGTGAATGAAGGTGAATTCCAGCCTGACCGACCAGGAGGCATCATGTGGTGGTCATAGCCATGGCACGTGTATGCCAAAAGGCATCGCAGCCGTGAACACGTGATGTCTATCTGTCACTCAGTCCAGGAGGCACCTTCACTAGCATAACATGTAGTAAGAAAAAGCTGTCCTATACCCACAAATGATTCACATATCAGAGCCCTCCCTTATAAGAAGCTGTGCACCTGTGTCAGCAGGACAAGGTCAGTGCAGGTTTGCAGCCTGGATGGCGCTTTCATTTACTTACAACAAGCAGTGAAACAATAAAGGGTAGTAAAAAGCTGCATACATTTTGCATAACTTGCATATCTTATCCTTGCACAATGAGCTGTATTTGCATAGAACTGCTGGAGGCTCCTGCATGGGAGTGCTGAGTTGACAGATGTGCATTAACCCAGAGGAAAGGAGACTGTCAGGTGTTAGGAGAGTACAACTCCCTAAGATCTGTGTCGTATCAGTTCTCTATTAAATAATATTCATGTTCACATGACAATGTGATAGTAGAAATTGTAACCCCGTTTAACAAGTGATCATGTCATGGGTGCTGCGTACAAGTCATTGGGGGAATGTATCTTTTTAGATTTTTTATTTGACACCACCTTCTGGCATATACTGTATGAGAAAAGTTGCAAATTTTAGCACATGGTGTTTTTTTGTGCCAAAATGGGCATCTTTTGGCATATTTGCACCCGTCACTGCACTTTTCTGACAAGTGGGCTTGTCAGGGCCTGACAAAATTACTAAACTGATGTAAATTAAACCTCAAGTTCACGTCAGTTCCAATCTGGCTTAGATTTGAGATTCTGGTGCAAGGACAAGAGATGCACCCCATTTATCGTTAAGGAAATAAACTGATCACATCTTACTCTGGTGCAAGGAAGATGCAAAGAGTGACGGAGGAAATTCCCCCATTGAACATTCTAAATATCTGTCAGGTCAATGGTCATTCGCCAGCAGATGAACTCCCTTACACATGCACACTAGAACCTAGCATGCATATTTGTGGTAGTTTACCATCAATATCAGCTGGCCGAATGACCTCTGTGCTGAGCGTGCATGCAGCCTGATGGAGGAGATGGGACTGGTTGCAGTTTATCTTCCTTGAGAACAAATGATCAGTCATGTTAAATTCAATATACCTGATCCTTTCTTTCTGTCCCTCAGTATACTTTGTGTGAAACAAATGTCAGACAACCACTTCATATAGATTACATGATGAGCCCATTGAATCAGCATATTCAGCCAACCTGAGTCTAAGCCTTCATTCACACCTGCGTTGGAGGTTGTCTCATCTGATGTAAAACTAACAGATAAAATTGCACAGCATGGTAAAATGTGGACTTCATGATGGAAACCCAACATTCCCATTATAGTCAGTGGAGTTTGTTGGCAGTCTTAATATCCATCTTGCAATGGATCCAGTGCTTGGGTAAGAGTGCTTCCCAAACCAATAATAATGACGTGTAGGGGCCTTTAATAGGAACAGAAACATACCTTTGTGGCCAACAAACCGATGAAACAATGCAGACATAATCATATTTATATAGATATGCAAATCAGCCTTCAAGTGCACTGGGGGCGGGGCCTGAGCTGCCAGATCTGCTGTCAGACAGCCGTATGCAGGCAGAAAACGTCAATCACTGCTAAAGGGGTGACATTACAGAGGAGAATCAACGCACTTGCGACTGTTTGTAGGTAAATCAGGCCCCGCCCCCAGTGCACTTGCAGGCCAATTTGCATATCCATAATGTGATGATTATTTCTACATTGCTTCATCAGTTTTTGGTCATGAAGGTATATATACGCTCCTATAATAACATCCTACACTGCACTCGTATTGATTTGGTGGCATTTTGTACCTGACAGACCCCCTTTAAATCTAATTTCCTTGTAATATTTACATATAAAGCCACTAAAGCTGTCTATAGAGATATTCCTGTAAATCTGTAATGTATCCTGGGCTTTTAGGCAAACCCCCAGCATCTGTTGTTGGGTAAACACACATTGTACAGGTTATAATTAACCCTTGTTACCCCTGGGCATAAACATCATCCCCCACTACAATTAATGTGCAGTCAGCAGATTGATGAGACTCTGGGCTGATTCCATCAATATGGTCTTCTCTGATCTCTGTGTTTAATACTTTGTGGACTTTTTAAGGATGTGCCCACATTGTGTGGCCTTGATCAAAGAAAAGGCTAAATAATGAAAAATTCTCCCCCTAACGTGTATGTACTGGAGTACCAGCTCATTTGTGAAGGAGCAGCCCCAGTACCTGGAAATCCATCTATAAATGATGCTCTAACACAGGGGTGTCAAACTCATTTTCTCCGGGGGCCACTTCAGCCTCACGGGGTACCTTGAAGGGCCAAGATTATTTTACACATGTATAAAAGTAACTTCTCCTTAATAGATAAGCAAGCTATTAAGGTGTAGTTACATTTGTACATTACTACTGTTACAATCAGGCCTTTGAGGTCAACCAGGAAGAACATAATATATTGTTAAAACCTAAGACATTGGCATGATACATACTATCCTCATCCTTTTCTGAATATATCAAAAATTAAGCACTATACAAATACTGTTTACCCCTGCAAACGGTATTATGCTCTATAGTTGCCTCTGCACACGGTATTACGCCCCCACAGCGGCCCCTGCACACGGTATTATGCTCCATAGTTGCCCCTGCACACGGTATTATGCTCAATAGTTGCCCCTGCACACGGTATTATGCTCAATAGTTGCCTCTGCACACGGTATTATGCTCCATAGTGGCCCCTGCACACTGTATTATGCTCCATAGTGACCACTGCACACGGTATTATGCTCAATAGTGGCCCCTGCACATGTTATTATGCTCCTTAGTGGCCCCTGCATTGGTATTATGCCCCATAGTGGCCCCTGCACACGGTATTATGTCCCATAGTGACCCCCCACCCATGAACTATTATTATACTCTGGGGTCTTTTCAGACCCCAGAGTATAATGATCGGAGACCCAGGTGGTGACAAACATAAAACCAGTGTTACTTACCTGGGCTCCGTTGCGCTCCCTGCATTCGGCCTTCTTCAATGTCGCACAGACCGGCGTCGCGACATAATGACGTCGGCCTGGCTCACGTGACGCCTGGGACGTCACCAAAGAAGGCCGAAGCCGGCTGGGAGCAACATCGGATCGCCGGAGAGGTGAGTAACACAGGTTTTTATGTTTATCACCTCCCATGGGTCTCCGATTATTATACTCCGGGGGTCAGACCCCGGAGTATAATAATAGTAGTATTTGATGGGGTTCGCGGGCCGCGGCCTCACTTACCATCCCCGCTCCTGCACACAGCCACTTCTGTGTCCCATAGCAGAAGGGGAAGCGGGGGCGGCCACGACCAGCAGCGGGGATCGGTAAGTAAATAGGCCGTTACGTGCCGGGGATACTCCAGCAGGCAACGGCCTATTTATATATATAAAAAAAAAAAAACTTATCCTCACCTGCCTTGATGCCGCCACCGCCTCTTCTTCTTCTTGTCCCCGACGTCTGCGTGTCAGCGTAGGAGGCGCGATGACTTCATTGTATCGCCGCCTGCGCTGACATGCAGAGGTCTTGTAAACCAGCCCAGGACAGGTATCGCGCAGCTTTGTTTTTTTTTTTTTTTTAAGCGGCCTGTCCTGGGCTGGTTTACATTACATAGACAATAAAAAATGCCGCGGCCCTGCAGGCCAGATAAGTGCCGGGCCGGATAACAGAAGGCAGCGGGCCGGATTCGGCCCGCGGGCCTTGTGTTTGACACCTGTGCTCTAACATGTCAAGTGAACACATCAGAAGAGCAAATCAGTGGAGGCAACGGGCGTGATTTACTTTGTGGCAGGTCTTTGTTTCTGTAGTTTTTCTCATGTATTATTTGATATCATGTAGCACAGGTTCCAGATATTTTATACTGTCGATCATTTGTTCCTTTGGAGAAAGATCCAGTCACACGATATCCAATAAAATATCCACTATAGGAATAAGGAATCGTTTGAAGATTCATTTAAATTGGCCTAGAAATGTTTTGGGAAATGAATATTGTAAAGACAGAAGCTGTAACTCAGTAAGGAAGTTTAGCAGATTGTCTACAAGGTGAACTGATCCTGCCACATTCTGTTTGCACAGCAAAGTAAACATTTCAGTAGTGTTTTATATACCATTATAAAATGACACTGAGCACCAGTGAAACTGGTGTATTGTGGTTAACCATTGTATGGGCAGGAACCAAGGAATGACCATTGGGTGGCCATGAAGATGAATGATAGCTGTCTATATACTTATATTCATTCACTTATTACCCTGAACTGAATGAACCTAGGGCTAGACAACACCAAGACTCAATCCCAATCACACAGCTCTTCTTTGATAAAATCCCCCGCACGATGTCTTTCTGATCCGCCAACAAACAAGCAAATGCCTTCTTGGCGGTCAACAGCATCTTGTATGAAACATAAAAAAATATAATGGCAACACATCAACCTTTGTGAAGAGGGATGGGGGGAATCAATCCAAGGGAATGGACAAGGAGCGATCACAATACTGGTTGTACCTCTTCCCATGGACTTTACATTGAACTGTACAAAAAATTGGTGTGAGGGATGCACAGTATACAGGACATCGCAGCCTCTTAATTCTAACATCTCAAGCAAATCAGTCATGTCAGTGTCTCATGTATGCCAAGTAAAATAAATAGCATAGGAAATTGTAAGTGATAAAAAAGGCACACTGATGTGGTGACCTGGACCCAGAGGAGTAGCTATAGGGGGTTTGGTGACAACAGTCACTACCCAGCTCTGGACCTTGATGGGGCCAAAATGGTCCCTCTGATACATAAAAAATACCAGTATCCTAAATGACACATTAGGTAGGTTGTCTATTACATATTTTGCATTGGGACTCAAGAAATTCAAGTCCTCTTCCCGGACTATAATAGTGTCTCATTTACTGACTGTCTTTCAGTAGTGTCCATAATATTACGCCTTTATTTTAATTTTTTTAAGGTAGTCGATGTGGAGTCCTCGATATTCATGAGCTGCTGGTTTTCCCTGTTTTCCACTGCTGATTGACAGCTTTCTCCCTATGCACAATATCAGCTATGGGAGGGTGGAACACACCACTCATGGATGAGGACTCCTCACTCAGCTCAGCCAAACCTAATAGGGTGCGATTGTGTGGAGAGTATTGCAAAATAAATCCATAAGGCCGGTTGCTGTCGATCGACCGTGCTGCAACTGGCCTGCCGTGAATTAAAAGCACGGGGGGACATCCCCACGTGCCGTCCGTGCACAGGCCGTGCTTCCGCGGCCCGTTTCATTAAATGAATAGGAACCACAGAAGCATGGGCTGCAAAATAGGACAGGAATAGGGCCTGTCCTATCTGATGCAGCCCATACATGGGAGCGTGAAAAACACGGTCGTGTGTACGGGCCCATAGAAAAGAATGGGTCAGTGTGCCATCCGTGAAATACATGGTTAGCACACTGATCACGGCCACAGATGTCTTCAAGGGGGCTAAGTGACACAGTGCTAGAGTCAGCAGAAACTATTATTTCTAATATTGTCCATACACAGGGAGCGCCGCAAAGGGGTCAAGTTATTTCCTTTCTTTCCATAAAAGTAAAGTAGAGTTAAGGTTAGCTTATGTTACATAGTGGCTATGTGAGCTTAATTTTAGAGGATGAGCCAAATTTGTAAATTTACCCCCAATTCAACTTTACCAGTGTACAAACGTTCTTATTATGGCACTTTATCACGGATGAACATGAGAATACAAGCCACAACCTGCATATATTGATATATGATGTATCCACTTGTGGTGAGCCGGATATTTGTATATATACAGTATCTGTACTCCATATTGAAATGAGATGGCGGTAAAATCTCCAGAGAACGTCTCTCCCCTCTCCTTTCCTTTTCTGAATAACACGTGAGAATACAAATATTTGAAGAACCAAATGAGGAATATGGAAAATACTGTCAGAATATTGATGAGTGATGCATCCTGCGCTTTTACATTCACCCTGCAGTTTTTAGAATATGTCCATTCATTCATTGTTCTGGTTTATTATACAAGTCATCGCAGTCTTATTATTTTGTCTGTTAGGTAACAATTTTCCCCAGTAGTCAACAATGTAACTATTATTTCTAATATTGTCCATACAAAGGTTTAGGTGCCAAGGGGCCAGATCTTTCCTTTCTCCAGGTGAGATTAAAATGGGCATCTGACTGCCTTCTTCCCCAAGTTCTCTACCCCAGCAGCAATACATAGGGCTTTTTATGCTCTCATACACATTAAAGGGGTTTTCTGGGCTAAAAGTATTGATGACCTACTCTAAGAATAGGTCATCAATAATCCAAAATCCAGCACCTCATGAATTAGTTCTCAGCAGATGATACACAGGAATGGAGCAGGTAGCAGACAGCTCCGTTCTCTGTGAGATGGCCAGACCAGGTTACTGATTCATTATGTGTGTACCAGCTGCCAGGTGTTGGATCCCCAGGAATCTGATATAGATGACTTATCCTTAGAATAGGTCATCAATACTTTTTAGCCTAGAAAACCCCTTTAAATTATCATTAGACCCGACTGATTAGTAGGATCTATCAGTGATGATGCAAATGTGTAGAGCCAACTTACATTATCTGTGCATTGTATGATACGGCTACTGGGGAGGGGACATCTAGATTTTTTTCACAAGACTTTCTACCAGCCTTGACCCAGCTCCATAGAGCATAGGGAGATAGAAGCATGTGATATCTTCACATATTATACATCATAGTCATATCTGACCTAATAGTATGTCTGTTTGACAACAACACTTCCTTAAAGGAGTAGTCCCATCTTAGACATTTATGGCATGTTATGAGGATATGCAATAAATGTCACAAACAGGGCTCGCCTCTGGGACCCTCGCCTATTGGACCCCTCCCTGCCTGGTGAGCTACCAACTGGCTGCTACACCTAGGCAAAAATAGAGAGGTGGTCTTCTATGTGCATAGCTCTTACCATTCATATCTGTGAAAGTTATGGAAACCACCAAGTAAGCAAGTATTCCTTACTGTAAGTAATTTCCTTTGCAGTGTCCATACATGGTTTTTTTTGTTTTTTTATTTATATTTAAGGTTTCCTCAAATGTACCAAAACTGATAAGCAATTTGGCTTCTGATGCAATTGGCTGTAGAGTACAATATGTGTATACTTGTGAAAGGGAAATTAGATTGTGAGCCCCATTGGGGTCAGGGACTGTTGATAATGGTGACAATCTCTATACAGTCTGGGTTTCTAATATTTGACTATAAGATAATAACATGTAATGAAGATAATTTATACTCAAAAACTGGATTCATATGGGGAAATATATTCATGACATAAGAATCAACTACTAAAACTGATGATGGACCCAAATCTGCTGCAGAATTTTGTAAGACAATGGTGAAAAATTGTGCATGCTGCAGATCTGAAAATCCCTAAAATCCATGCAAATATTTTCTCCAGTATGTGAATGTTTGCTTGCATAGTACAAGGAATCCACCACATGGGCACATCAAGCAAGACATCCAGATAAAATATAACTACAAAGTAGTAATACATATATACTGCAATGTCAGTGCTTTCATAATGTATAATATAAGGATTCAGATCAGACGCCTGGTTTTCAGCATGCATCCTTATAATATTGTATGCAGGGGCTCAGTTTTCTGTGTGTTTCCATGGTGTGGTGTGCTTTATTGAGATTTCTGTATGGAAAATGTCCCAGGGCTGTCACATCATTGATTAGATGTCGCAGCGCTCACAATGATGATCTACTAACCCTTCACCATCAGGGCTTGTATGAGTCTCTGCTTGTAGTTAAACAGTCAGTCTTCTTTCTTAGGTGAAGATGCAATGACGGGTGACACGGACAAATACCTTGGACCTCAAGATCTGAAGGAGCTAGGGGATGATTCTCTGCCCCAAGAAGGATACATGGGCTTCAGTCTAGGAGCCAGGTCAGCCAGGTAAGTCCCAGTATGGTGACCCTGTATGCCACATTATACCATTGACCTACATTTCTCCATCTCTTTTCTGTTTTAAGCTGCTACTTCATGATCATGGAAAGTTACAAAACCTGTTTATACTACCTGGGAATCTAATATGTGTGTACACGGCATTGGTGCATTAAAAAAGTATAGTCAGCGTTAACCCTGTGAGATATATACTAATCCTTGGATTGTCCTGGCTGGAGTATGCTCTTATCTTATGCATGTCTTGGTTGGAATAAACATGTACATGTGAAAGACCTAAAATTAATGACCTATCCATAAGATTGGTGGGGATCAGACATCCGGGACCCCGCTTATCAGACTCTATTCTGCACAGAGCCAGAAGCAGACATCTCCACACACAGTCCATTGGCTGTGCCATGTTACTGCAGCTCTGCTGCTATTCACTATTCAGTAGTGCAGCCAAGCCACTACACAGTGTATAGAGCCATGTCCTTCCAGCTCCTTACATTGTGCAGAGAACAGCTGATCCGTGGCTTTTTTAAGTCTTGGATATCCTCTTTAAGAATTCATTTGCAGCCACGTATTACTATACAATCATATGGATTTACTGGTACATGTGTAAAAGAAAATCAGTCCATAGATCTGTATCTATACAATATCAAAGAGCGTTATAATAGGCAGAGACCCCTCCACGGCCTTTTTTTTATCAGAACAGAGATGTCACCACATGGGAAGATCAGCAGCACATTATGAGAGTGCACTAAACCTTGATATTGTATATTGCACAAGGCAACATGTAGATAGGCAGAGTACAATTAGTCTGTGATATCAAGGCCAATCCAATCCAAATCAAGCATGCCCAATATATAATATAGTATTCATATGGTACAGTTCCGCTAGGTTCACAGTAGTCCATCAGAGGACCTGAACAACATAGAGGACTGCTAAAATAGTGGTAACCCATGGAGTCTGACGGACCTCATTGACTATAATGGGGTCTGTCAGTGTGCATGGTTTTAAAACTAAAATTATCGAGAGTTAAAATCCTCCATGCAGGACTTTTTCGTCAAATTTTCAGGCGGACATTGCAACTGAGTCTTCAACTAAGACTCCGATGCAGATGTGAATGTAGTCTTAGATGTGTAACAAATGGGTTTCTGGGAGGAGCTGCAAATATTGTTATAAAGATGGTTCAGAAAGGAATTTAAAAAAAAAAAAAAAAAAAAAGATGATAATGGATCACTACTGGATTGCAGTCTCAGCATCCTTGACTCCATTCACTTACATTAGTGAAGGATTTCCAGGGCGACACAATAATCTTTGGTCGCGTAACTGGAGTCATGATCAAAGTCACTGTGTAGTCTAAGCCTTAGTTCCTGGGCCCAAATGTAACATCTGTATCAAGCCCTTCACTGCTAATATGTGTTATTTAGAATACTGGTCTATTCTTATATGGCAGAGGGACTATTAAGCACCATGGTCCTAATAGGATTATTAAAAAAAAAAAAAAAAAAAAGCGCCCCTCTTGTACATAGGGTATGTTTAGTATTGCTGCTCAGAGCATGGACGAGCTGCAATAATAGAAACAGCCTATGAACATGACTGGCATAGTTTCTGAAATAATATATATATATATATATATATTTTTTTTTTTTTATCCCGCACAATCCATTTAACAAATGTAAAAAGGAAGAATCTCTATGGAAAACTTTCATCATTAGGTTACTTATTAGATATTAAGATATTGTTTGTTAAGATGTGTAAGAATTTTAGCAGATTCTAATGTTGTTGTTTAGCTTTCTTTTACCATATTTCTTTTAGAAGGATCCACTGTATTAATACACAAGTTTACTCTAATACAGTTTTCTTTACTTGGACTTTGGGAGAAACCATACGCCCATCAGTTTATCAGGATATTACACTTTGCATGTGGAATTCAGGCCTGGTAAAGCTCTGCTGTGTGAGATACAGTTCTCTGTATTCTCTGGAGTTCTGCGAGTGCCGGGGACATAGCCGCACATTCTCTGTGAAGCTTATTCAAAGCCCAAAACAAAACCGGGCACTATGTTGGTGGAGGAGATTAGTGTTTTGGATTACAGCGGTGTGTTTGCTGATGGGCTAGCGTTTAAGCCAATAATGCTGCCTTTCACAGTAAAAGCCATACAGACATTTCCCTTACATTGAATATTGCACGGCATCTCATGATATAAAATCTATACAGGTAATCTATACATGCACAAATTAAAAAATTGCATTGGGTTCCAACCTCTAAGTGCTCAGCTATTTTTGGTGGTGCCATAGACTTTGGATTGAGCAGCAGGGTGCATGCTTCACTACCACTCCACTGGCTGGAGGAAACAAGGAACCAATTTTGGCAATCAGGGGGTCCCCGTGGTCCCTCGCCTATACAATTATCACCTTCCCAGCAGCAATAGTGAAACACTCTTTAGACTGGAGTGCTCCTTTTAATAATTCTACTCAATTTTTCTATAAGGCTATATATGCACATGACCGTAGTGGTTTTTACTGCAAAAACTGATGTCTATTCCACAAAAAAAAAAGACCACAATGCAGCAGTATGTCATCCACAAAAGGACTTGTATGACCCCATACTCTTGAATAGGTGATTCTATGCAAGGGACTGCATACTATCCGCAATTACGGATCTGTAATTGCAGACAATATACCGCAAACATCTATGGTCATGTGCATGGGGCCTTAGTAATAATGAAATAAAATGAATATTACCAGGAGCCCGTAGCCATAGATTGTCTAATGCCTTAGACTCTGACCACCAAGTAGGCACAATGCACACTCTAAGTTGGCTTTAAAATGCTTGTCCACACTGCCTAGATCTTCTGCATCCCTTTCTCTGCCTCAGGTGTCCTCCTCTCAGTCTTGCCTAAACCCTTATTCATACAGCTATGTGTGGTTTAGACAATGCAGTCCATGTGGCGGCCACATTTCCTGGACTGACCACAGCTTGGCTGAGACCACTTACCATGTGTTATCTATAATACCGGTGTCCTCTTAGGTTGTAGAGAGGCTCCAGGGCCTGGTAGCGATTGCTACCTCTTCCCCACCTCTATAGCTACACCCCAGTGCATTGTATTGTTACTTAATATAAGCTTTCATTCATTAAAATTTTTCTTCTATTTTGAAATATTTTTACATAAAGTCACAAATTTCATGTTATACACATAATATCCTTTAATAAAATGTATACATATACTATAACTGGTAAATAGACAGATATTTGTGTATAACATGTCCAGAGAAGTCAGTTATGCTTATTCATTTATACTTTTTACATTTGCTGCATCTGATTTTTTTTTTATTTTACTTTTTCTTTTCCTTGTTCAAAATAAATTTCTTTAAAACTAGTCCTAAAATCAGGTAAGAAGGCATGTAATCCATCGTTCAGACTGTTACTTTAACTTTTGCTCATTGTCATTCATATTAGTCATTATTGTGCTGTGGCGTGCCAATTCTTTTCTTTATTTCTATACTTAGACAGTTGTGGTTTTTACTTGCTTTACATTTCCCCATTGCTGGAGGAAAGTTCGTTTCATTCATCCCAATTGATTTAAAGCAGCTTTTCCTGTTTACTAACATTTTCACTTTCTGGAAAATTAATATTAATACAAAGGTTTTATGAGTGGGTAGAGGCCATTTTATATGTAGACTTTGGGGGTTTAATTCTGTATTTGGCTTATCGCAGCCTATCATATTATTCATAGTTTTAAAAAGAGGTAATCTAGGAGGACAATTTTATATAATATATTTTTATGGGGTTGGAAAAAAAATCCATTGCTCATTTCACCAGTCTCCTGTCACTGATGTTCCCACGCTTCCTGAGACCCTGCTGGTCTCTACTTTCTGGTTCCTCTCAACACTAGTTAGCCAATCATTGGCTGAGACAGGTCACCGCTGTGGGCAGTGATTGGCTGAACAGTCATTTCTTTGCGTCAAGCAGGACAAATCAGTAGAGACCATCAGGGGACCTAAAAAGCATTAGAACAACTCCAACTGCATCTGTGAGTAATGCTTCTTTTATTTTTTATTTTTTTTTATTTATTTTTTAAACCCGTTCTGCCAATTTTCTAAAAAAAAGTTTCACTCTGTCCTATCCCTTTAAGTCCATAATTTAAGTACTAACCTAGTACTACAACCTGAGCTGTCCCCACACTCGATTTAAATTTTGTATAGTGCCATCGCCACCAACAAACAATTACAGAATTACAGAAAAGGACAGGGGGTCCTGCCTATAAAAGCTAAATTTGGGAAAAGTACCAAAATGGGCAACAGAAACCCATAGTGTCTTCTTAAAATATAGGAAAACCAAAGAAAATGCCAACTCACATTCAAGGTCTAAACTGGTGGATCTTGAAGGCGTCGGAACATCAGGTAGTAGCCAATAAAGTTAGAAGTTTGTTCCTGGAATCAAGCTTTTTGAGGCATGTGTCAGTAATGACGGGTCCTGATCATTTGATAAGATGCACCTGTATACATGTTATAGGCAGTGCCCAGAAACTAACATCACTGGTATAGACCACATGCGTAGCTGAAAGAGTCAAAACCCAAGTGGTTACTCTTTACAGCTGCTGCACTTTTTGTAGGCACTATTTCTCCTTCGAGGGCTGCATCATAAAATGGCCAAACCCACAAATGCCAAGTATATATAGTCTACAAAAAAAAAAAAACAATAATAAGATCATAGTGTTTATTAATACATGAAATGCTGCTTGCCTAAAGCTTAGTGCTCTAATGTGTGCCTAGGAAGGAATGCTTGTGTAAGGAATAGTACCTAATGATGTGTGATATAACCTACGCCTGATCGTGAGACTTCAGAATTGTGGCAGCGTCCAGTCTGAAGTCTGTAATCTCCGTTTCTTCACAACCTAATCAATGGCCCATTATAAGACAGATATTTAAAAAAATTAGATCCATGATGATCCTCACCCCCCAAAAGGATAAGGGCTATGTTGGACATAACATGTCTATGTGCCACCATGCACTGCTCTGTCGGGTGCCGTATATTTGGGATTTTCCTCTGTAACATGGCATGTGATAGAATTACACATGCAGCAATCCTTATGTGAAGCAGTTCATCACTCCATTAATGCGATTCTAATACACGTTAACAGCATAGCCTGCCATGGCATTGTATCTTAATATAAAGTACATCGGCTGACAAGTAAGGATTGCTACATCTGTAGTACAGAACCCCAACACATAAAAACACTATTTCTCTTTATAAAACAGGAGGCATATGGATATACAGTAGAGGCACCATGCATCTCTATGGCAGACCTACTATAGCATCATACAATAAAAGCCATAATACAACCGCTAAGCGTGAGCACTTTATATTTTTTGTCTCCTTTAAATCCAATCCTGGTTTTGGCTTAAAAAGCATAAGGTAACCACACTGTATGACCCTGGCCCATTTCATTCCCCTGCTGTTCCGGCTCCATGGTGGTCTATGTTTCCATTGCTGCCACTTCTTCATCTACTCCAAGGGACTGCTGAGGCCAGGGATTGACTGCTTGGATAAGTGGAGTAGATGGGCACATCATTGATGCAGTGCCGGAAATAATGAGTCCTAGAGGGCAGTGCTGGAACAGCAGGGAATTGAACTGCTGAGTTAGGCTTTTTTTGTTTTATCAAAATTCCCACATTTAGGCTGAGGCCACACATTGCAGAAACACATTTTTTTTTGTTGCAGATTTTGCTGCGGTTTTTTTGAGCCAAAGCCAAAAATGGCTACAAAAGGATGGGAAATATATGTCAAGTACTTATACTTCTACCTACTGCTCAATCCACTCCTGACCACAGAAAAATCTACAACAAATAAAGCTGCGTTACCACAACAGGAAACCTCAGCCTTACATACATTTTTAGCAAAACGTCTTTAAGCCATTTTATTAAATTATAAATAATATATGTGACCTAAACAATGATGCCACTTAATTGTAACTTGCCAAATTTTGCAATCAATGAAAAAAATTCACTAAATTTATGGTTAAAATGTCACAAGTGTTGATGTAGTTTTTGCTTAATAAACATGAGCCAACCATTCCTTATGGTCACTTATCACATCTACTAATATAATAAAGCACAGGACATTTAGCCCTAGGATCATAGTCTGGAAACCCCTCCAATGTCTTTCCGCTAGTCTATTATTACAACTGTTCTGATGACGTAAATAACTATGAAGTGCATGTAATGTTTTTGAAGGCTAAGTATAATAGATTGATGTGAGAGTGACCTAGTGGATGTTTAGTTTTATGTGTTTGCTTTGTCTATTAGATGTAGGGTTTGGCTTGGAGTCTTCCTATCATGTATCTTCCAGGGTTCCCATTCTCATATGACATACAATCTTTTGTAAATCTGAACGTGTTTACAATAAGCGGCTCAGCCACGGTTGCTGATTTACAACTTTTATATGTATATAAAATATTCTCTTCCCAATAGCAACTTTTTCTCCAAAACTCATATTATCTAAATCATTTGTGACAAATCGAGTTTTTCATTTGTACAATTTTCTAAATTCATTGTTGCTCTGATCAGATTTTTTCTATCATCCTTTCTTTTGCCCTGGAAGCTGCATTCATTTTTTCCTTTTTTTCCCATCCATCTCATTTGTCATCTGCGTGTACTGTGGTAAATTGTAAATGCAACAACAGCCTCCGCTCCTTCAGTTCGGATAGGTCCTACACACTGAACAGGAGTTCTTTTGCCCGGGACAGCATGATGATTGAAGAACTCCTTGCACCATCAAAGGATCAGGTACGTTCACATTTCCTGCTCAAAACCTATAATGACCATTTTGAGTAACAATGTTTTCTTATGCCTTATTTTAAAAGGGGTTGGGTAGTTTGGAATTTGTTTTTATGGAACTCTGACTCAAAGGGGTCCACCATTTAAAGCCATCTTCTTCTTCCCACTGGCTACAAATTTAATCTCTTGCTCTGAAAGACCCCCCCAGTTTTCAGATTACCACTGACTGCCAAGCGTCCCATAATTGGGGAAAATTACAAAAAATTGTGACAAAAATCATAGCAAAACCATGACCAAACCAGCATTTGTCAGATACACCCTAATAAAAAACTTTCTAGGCCAGAAGTTGACACTACTATGTTATTAGATGGAGTCATTGATGATTACATGAAATAATCCCTGGGGATGAAAAACTGAACAGGCTTAATACTGATGAGTTTCTGTATATATTCTTCAAATTCTTAGTATATTTGTTTTAGGGCAAGTGTCCAAATTGTATAAATTTGGGCTCCCAGTAGAATATATGTCCTTTGAGCCCACAATCCACATTCAGCCCATCTTGTTTATTAGCATTATATACAATGCCGATGACCTTCTATTAATCCATCATTAGCCACACATGCTTCTTATTTCATAAACAACCCTCAGCTGTTCTCTCAGGCTTTAGGCCAAGGAGACTCAATGCAATAAGTGATAAGAAAAATCATAAGAAGAAGCAACACATACTGAGTTAGAGGTTGGTCATGTTCACTTACAGAGCTGGAGGAAGGCTGAAAAAAACTATCCTACACTTTATTCCAAACATTTATATCTGTGTACTCCATTTGATAACGCCTGTCACCACCCCCTTGGCGTTAGAGAGTCTAGATAGCATGTTAGGCACAGAAATTAGCTGTGCTGTTTGCTTGAGAATGGTAGGGGCTAGAGAAACTATTCCAACAGCACCAGTATCGGTGGAGAAGAGCCTTATAGGAAAAGAGCTTGGTGGAATTGGTGAAAGGTCCTCTTTGAAATGTTAGACCTCAGATTTATATCCATACAACATTTGTTTTCGTTTTATATCATTATAATGTGAGACTGTTTTGCACAATTGTTTTGTCCAAGAATTTGGCAAATTTTTGAAGTCATTTGTGTAATATGGAAAGTTTCAACCCCCGTCCTGTGAGAGGTTAGTGGACTTCAGGACAGGGAACAGCTGCAGAGCTCTAAACTGGAATCTTTTAGTGTGTATACAACTCAGTTACAATCTAATTACAATTAAGTGAACTTTTTAATCCCGTTGGTTTTCGGAAACCATCTGCTTCACTTTAGGTCACCAACAATCCTGTAACAAGCAACTGTCAGGTGTGTAAATAATACATTTATTAATGAAGAGGGGAAAGCGCTTGGCAGGAAAATGTCTATCAGTGCACCTGGACTAATAGGTAATTGTGAGCCACTCACACAGGATTATCTGTCTTATGTGAGTCAATATAGCCAGAACAATAAAGTTTCCAAGCTAGGGTATGGCCAACAAAGGGCTACATGCGCTGGAAACATCAGTCCACCTGCTTTCCTTTACATGCACTACAAATAATGATTTACAAGAAAAAGGGAAGCTTTACTATCAAACTAATAGAAATGTGTAGAATAACCGTTGTTTTGCTCAATATACTAGACATTATTTAACCTATTGTATAAAAGATCATACCAATGGCATTAAAATATAACGCAATATGCTTATTGAATATGTAATATCATATTGTATAAGCTTTATTTCAAAGTAGTACTCGACTCATTTTCTTGTGTCCCAGCATTGAGACCACTGGTTCCAGAACGTGCTTAGTTTCCATTAAGAAATTTAGTAACTTCTATACACTAGACACTAATCCAGCTGCAGGCAGATATGGCATCACATGCACATTGGGGTAAAATTGTGGCACAAATTTTATTATTTCTTAGCCGACTTGTCTACTCCATAGACAACACCCTTAATGTTGTGCCATGATGACTGCAATGAACTACAAGCATTGAATGCATTTCAGAGTTTTCATTGTGAGCATACCCTAAGGTCTTATGGACATAGCAGTTCAGTCTTTCATAGAAAAAGAGCCATGTTGTTCCATTTTAGCCTTATTCACATGACTGCTATCACACGGTCGTTATAAAACCCATGTAAGTCTGTGGGTGTATTCACATGTCTATTTTTGCATCCGTGAAAATGGAGAAAAATAAAGCATTTCTGTTTTTTGGTTTTTTTATAATACAGACATGTGAATACACCCATTCACCATCATTGTCATGTGAATAAGGCTTAACAGTCGAAAATCTCTGAACAACATTCAGACTAAGAGTCCAGCTCTTCCCTCACCCATCACTAATAGGGAACACCCCAGTCTTGTTATATAAAAAATAAACAAATTGATTATACTTGACATGTGAGGCCATCTTCCCCACAAATCATACATTTGCTTCTTTTCCCCTATTTGCGGTAGTGGGGATCACTCAGTGCCTAGGTTGAGCTAGTTACCTGTGCTGTACGGGCTGGCTTTACTATAGTCCTCCAGCCCCCATAGCACAGGTACCAGTAGTAAAAACAAGAAAGGAGGTGAGGTGGATCAACCCAGGTTTTGGATGCTGGTTCCAATCACATGACCCAGGATCGGAATCAGCCTGGAACCCCCAGGTACATCACATAAAAACCCCAGATGAAGTAAGTAAAATAAGATTGCCTGGAGAACCCCTTTAAAATCTCAAACCACTTTGTTGTTACTGTAATATGCTGTAGAATTAAATATCAACATGTCCTAAAGAAAATAATCCATGCAAAAGCAAGAGATCACTTACTTCCTGTCCATCTCTATAAATGCCCCTCTGTATCAGGTAAGTATGGGTAATTGTGCAGACCTCACTAGTTACTTTCTTTCCATTTTCAACCAGTGTTACAATGACCCCCTTCTCTATTGACCAGTTGTATCTGTCTCCGTTTCAGCACCTTTCTTTTACAAGAGAATTTGACTCGGACTCATTGAGGCACTATAGCTGGGCTGCAGACACCTTGGACAACGTCAACCTAGTCTCAAGCCCTGTGCATTCTGGGTAAGTTGAAAGCTATGATATATGGGATTAATTTAACCAAACGAACCAGTCGTTCAAGTATAAAACATTATTAGAATTGTGAAATTTTCACGTTGAACTCATAAAGGCCAGAGAAAACCCTGGTGCTATTTGGAGAAGAGAAAACTGTCAAAAGTGGGTGAAGTTGTTCAATATAATAGATCTATAGTTTTTTTTTGGGTTTTTTTTATAAACTCCAGTTAGTGACATTTTATACCCAAATAGCAGAACATGACATGACATCCAATATTCCATGCACAGCATTTTTGCTCTTGCTGATCATAACCACTGAGCATTGCTGAATCCAAGGTGCTCTCTGTGTGTCTGCTTTGCAGCAGGCGTAGGGATAGTCTGGGTTTACAAATAGTGATCAATTTGTTTTCTGTATTTTATCATGTAGAACACTATAGGACTTTCTTATTGCTTAAGCAAAATTATAGTGAATCCCCTACTAGTTTTTGTAGTAGTCTTTTTAGAGATAGAACAAGGCCACCTGGAATTTCACATTTTCAAGAATTGGGTCAGTCTGTCAATACAGGCTGTTTTATGATGACCTTATATAAATGGAAGCCATAGACAGTGTACTGGTTGCTTTGGAGTTGGGAGGCCAAGCCACCAACTCCAACTCCTTCATAAATGTCTGACATGGCCAGACAGAAGCAGTAAAGATCCTCTGTTTCATGAAAAATCTACTGACTGAATTCCTATGAAAGTAAATATGCAACAAATTATCGGTATTGTAAAATGAATTAGATGTATAATTGTATAATATAATTTAAAATCATTTTATTTTTAAGGCAGAGATGGAGTTGGTAACTTTAGTCAGACTCCACCCAAAATTGGTCCCAACTCCACAGCCCTGTGTAAAAAGCCCTGTGTGGTTTCCCTTTGGGCACAAAGGGCCTGTGTAAAACCACAAAATTATTTATGGATAGAGGAATAAACTGCTTATCGATGGAGGTCCAACCACTGAGACCTCCATCGATCCCAAGAATGGCGGCGTTATGAATGCAGCCATGGACGCAGAATGCACACCCCACTCCATTCACTTCAGTGGGAAAATTGATGATTGGTGGGTCCAACCACTGGTCTACCTTATTGTTAATATAGCGGTGGATAAAAAATGCAGGTCCTTGCTCTATTCTCTTCAGTGGGAACACTGGAAATACCTAAAGTGCTCGTCTTATTCTGGTGTTCCCATTGAAGTGAATAGAGCAAGGACCTGCATTTTGTATCCACCGCTATATTAATAATAGGGTAAAACACCCCTGCTCTTGGGATCATTGGGTGTCTCACTGGTTGGACCCCACCAATCAACAATTTTCCCCTGTCCTATGGATAGGGTAAAAAAAAAATTTTTCTGGCATAACCCCTTTAATATAAACTTATATTAGGGCTTATTCTGTGTTTTGCTACACCTCTTAGCCAATAACCTAATATGTATTTACTAGTTACCCCTACAATTTATGTATGTATAGCAGTATATTTAGGAAGATGTTAGACTCTTCACATACCCTCCGTACTACTGCCATGAGCGGAAAGACTTCATACTAGGTGCTAGCTGTGCTGCTGGGATAAGCTTCATTGCTGCTTTAGCTATGTGCTGTATATAAAGAATACAGCCTCTCATGCTGACTCACACGTTTCTCTCCTTTGCTAGCCATACAGTTTTTTATGCTGATCAGTTTGTTGCTTGCTTTTAACTGTTTATATGATTATTTTCCCGTTTTGCTTTTTTATATTATTTTGCAGCTATTACTCCTCACTTCCACTGTATGATGCAAGGTGATGATGCAGATGTGTGTGTGTGGTTGTGCCTATGTATCTTAAAAGTACTAACTCGGTTTTCATTGCTGGATATAGATTTCCTGTCTATTAAGTGCAACTTCACACCAGATGACCTTTTTTTTTCCTAATGTGTGATCATCAAGGACACCAAGAATGAGAATGCATTGAATATATATGTATTTAATGTGGCTTTTGGGGATTAGCATGCTGGTTTAGAATTACAGATTGCCAAACTGATGTGATGGATTAGAGAAACCTTATAAAAACGCACTACTAACATTTTCTGGTAGATATTATTAATGTATCATGCTCTGGATTTAGAGGCGTTGTCCAGGATTTGATAGAAGGGGGCCAAAAGCTGGTCCCCAAATGGAACAGCTGTTCAGGGGTGCTCCTGGTACCCATACAATACAGTGTATGGAGCATAAAGCAGATGGCTCCATACACTGTATAGTGGCTGGGACTGTTACTATAGCTAAGCCCCTCCTTGCTTTGGCTCAAAAAAAAAAAAAGCTTCAAAATCTGCACCAAAAAAAACAAAAAAAAAAAAAGAGAAGCTTTAGCCTTTAGCAGAAGACATATAAGTACTTCCTTCTAAAGCCTCTCTTGGCTTTGGCTATTAAAAAAACCAACAGCTTTTCCTCAAATGTGACAAATCCCAGATTCTTGCCAAAATGATATGCAAATTTTATTGGTATAAAGGCAAGAGAAACTGTATTCACAGCTCGTACAGATTAACAAAGAAAGTAATAAAGTAATAAAAACACAAAACAAAACTGCTTTATTCCTAAAAGGGTTCGTCTCATGAGGACAACCCCTGTCCATATGCATTACCAGGTCATATAGACATCATTGATCCCTCCTCTATGAGGCAGAAAAGAGATTCTTGCCCTGGTGGATTCAAGCTGGCTATGGATGGACATTTACCTCCGGAAAATACTACAGCCTCTCTTATAATATTGCACATGAACCAAGCTGGGGCAAAAACTTCACCTGTACACCATGCAAAACAGTGGTAATAAACAAAATGGCATTTAGGCTCTGTTCACATTGCTATAGAAGGCTTCCTTCTGAGCCTCTGTTGGCAGCAAATTTGATGGAAAGACGAGTGATACATGTAGAGCTATTATTCCCATCAATATGATGAAACCCACAATGGAATATGACTAGAGTTTTGATGCCTAATGGACCACACTGACTATTTATGGGGTCTGTAGCACCTTGCGCTTGTGTGAACATAGCCTTACTTTCCTCTCTACACCAGATAATAACAAGTGGTTTATCCTGTGTTATTGTTGCAGCTTGGTTCACGTACAGGTGCAGCTCAATAAATTAGAATATCTTTGAAACGTTTATTTCTTTCAGTAATTAAATTAACAAAGTGACCTCCTATATTTTCTAGATTCTTTACACACAGAGTGTTCTATTTCAAGTGTTTTATTCCTGTAAATGTTGATTGGATTACAGGTAATGAAAACCCAAATCTAAGAAAATTAGAATATTGTAAAAAAGTTCAGTATTGTAAATTCAGTGTGTCACCTGCCAAGGTTTCCTAAGCCTTTAAATGGTCCCTCAGTCTGGTTCAGTAGGACACACAATCATGGAAGACGCTGATTATGGATTGTATTACTGAATCACTGAAATGAATGAACGTTTCAAAAATATTCTAATTTATTGAGATGCATCTGTATCTTGCTGTAGGGTAAATGTGGCTTTACGTGGTAGCGAGATGGACTCTTCATTCTGTCTCACAGTGGGTCTATTATATCTATACGACCTAAGAAGGAATATAGACAGAGGTTGTCTTCAACTGAGAATCCCTTTTACAGGCACTGTCCCAGAATCATAACTTAGCATAGGCGATAACTATGTGTTTGCTGTCCTGGTTCTGGCAACTACACCAATTTACCAAAATTAAATTTCCAGATCCCCATTTAAATGAAGCAATGGTTGTGTATGTGTGCTGTCAATCTATTAAAAGTCAATTAGTGGAACCCCTAATAAATCACAATAAAGGGGGTCCACAGTGGCCCATTTGAACGAAGTGACAGTGCACCTGCGTGATCATTGCTCCATTCCCTTTTATAGAAAGACTGCTGTTCTGGAAGTCCTATAAATGGAGTGGTGACCATGTTTGTACTACTGCTCCATTCACATGGGACACTTACAGTCCCCTGTTCTTGTGGTGGTTTCAGCGATTGGACCCCTAGTCATCAAACATTTATCCTCTATACTGTGGATAGGGAATAGATGTTACTAGTGGGATAACCCCTTTAAGAAATCAAGTTCAAAGTCTCCAATTACATTCTTTTATCAATGGAAAATTCTGAATAGAAATGTTACATTTCTTGGAACAGACGTTAAGACAAGTCATTGTGCGAATAGAACACTGTACACTTTTGACTTTATGGGTGTGTTTAAGACCTGAACACAAAGCCTATGGAGAGGTCTTTTCTTGCTTAATTTAGCTGTCACAATGAAGCAGGGCTGATTTACTGAGGCACTGGAAGGTCTGAGATGCTGAGGATTACATTACACAGTGCTTGGGAAAACCTGAGGATATCCCGTAACCTGTGAGGGCATTCTGTCCCTCATTATATAAACCGGTTCAAATCAAAGGAGCTTTGTGCGCCTCATACAGGCCCTGCTTGTTTGTGTTCACGGTAGCCAACTGCTGCCAGAAGATCGCTGTCTTGTTTAATTGTATGAGAAGGAAAGAACCGCTGTAGTAACCAATAATGGGCAAAGTAAGTGTATGTACAGGCTGGAAGACGTGCCAAGATTTACTCAATAGGAAAACATCTGAAACTTACGGTGTCCTCCGTTCCCAAGGCTTCTTCTCCTGCTCTCATACTGAGACAACACTATTTATTTATCTTGTGTATTTAGCTCCAATATATTCCACAGCGCGTTTCAGACATTGTCATCACTCACTGTCTCCAGTAGGGCTCACAATCTAAATTCTTTGGTGTGAGGGAGAAATCCAGAGTAACCAGAGGAAAACCAAGCAAACACAGGGAGAACATACAAACTCCATGCAGATGTTGTCCTTGGTCAGATTCGAACCCAGGACTCCAGCATTACAGTGCCAACCACTGCCTATAAATAACTCATACAGTACAGAATAAATAGCCCAACATATTTCAAAATCTCCTTAAAATTATGTCATCCTTCCCTTTCTTTTCCATGTACTTGGAGATGCTTTACTGACACCTATGGCCTGTTATCACATCTCAAGGCTATGGTCTTTGCCCATCCAAATTTTCCAGCCATAAAACATATGAAAGTAACTGGAGGATTTTTACTCTGATACAAGTAAATTTGTACTTCAGGTCTGATAGGACGGAGATGTTCACTTTTTAACACAGTTTTATTTTTAGGCATAGATTCTGTACTTACTAGTCCCATAATACATCTTTATAGTGATCGGAGCTCCAATTGCCCTGCTTCTCTTTACACAGTTTTTAGATTACAGGAGTTTCCACAATTTTTTTGTAAATAGGCAAGGGCAGGGAAAAGTCTAAAATAATACTTAAACAATCACATCCACCCCTGAAATGTCTAGCTACTTCAGCACCTGTGAACCGGAAGCAAGAATATCATGTGCTGCTGCAGCCCATCACTAGCCTTGGTGGTCACCTGTACATGTACTGTGGGAATCGGCCAGACCAGAGTAATGGTGCTGGAGTGACAAGTCTGCATTAAAGGTTAAAAATCAAAAAGAAGCAATATAACCAATCCCCTCCACCGCTGCCATCCCAATGCTTACTGGGACACTGCTGGTCTTTACGTCCTCATCCCATCTCGACACACAGGGAATGCCAGTCAATGCCTACTCAGCCAATGAATGGGCACAGTGATGACCCACCCCAGCCAGTGATTGATTTTCATTCAGAATTTTACCATATAATTCTGTATCTGTGCAGGCAATTTGAAGCTCAGAAACATGGAACCCTGACCCCCTACAAATATATGCAGAGCCTAATATGAATTTAGGATTTGAAACATTGTATTTGCATGACATACATATCCAATATAATTATACCTGCACAATTGATTTTTTTTTCTGGAGTGTTTACAATATTAATTATTAGAACTAATCATCGATAAACTGCATGTGTAAGCCAAGTTATAGTGTATATTATATATAGTATATAACCATTTTCCTTACATCTGAGGTTCTGTTTCTAACAGTTTCCTGGTAAGCTTTATGGTGGATGCCCGTGGTGGCTCAATGAGAGGAAGCCGACATAATGGCATGAGAATCATTATCCCACCAAGGAAATGCACAGCCCCAACCCGTATTACCTGCCGCCTAGTCAAGAGGCACAAGTTAGCAACACCCCCACCAATGGTAGAAGGAGAAGGATTGGCAAGTCGCTTGGTTGAAATGGGCCCAGCAGGGGCTCAATTTTTGGGGTAAGTTACTTTAATAAATTTTTTAGCATATTTTTGTAATAATTTACAGTTTCCTTACTTTACAAGCTTCCATACTATGATATGCAATAAAGCCACCCCTGCACTTGTGTTTCCTAGCAAAATCTACAATTGACATTCAACCCTAAAGACAATTGTTGATACAAATTAATAAAACAAAAACGGAATTATATTTTTGTAATTAAGCTCCAATACAACACACAGGCTGTGATAGATCACATTGTTTTGGAAGGAAATTAGGCCCAGTTCACATCTGCGCATGGGTTTCTGTTTGAGGAGTACATTTGGGGACCCCCCCAAACGGAAACCTAATCCGCATAAAAAAGCGGTTACCTTAGAAAAACGGCGGACCCCATAGACTATAATGGGGTCAGTGTGGTTTCCACACGAAAAATGCGGAGAGAAAAGTGCTGCTTGCAGGACTTTTCTCTCCGCATCTTTCATGCGGAGAGGGGAACAGAATGGCCCGAATGTAGATGTGAACTGGGCCATAGTCATGCTTTTCTAATCCTGAATAAACAAGTCTCATCTCTATGCAGGTTCAGTAACAGTAGAATTAAACAATTCAGGAGCAATGTCTTTTGGGTATCCTTATGGCACATACATTAGGCCTAACAATGAATGAAAACTCAATTTTGTAAAATTTGGTAAGGAATGTTATCGAGGCCTGACAGAACCTTAATGGGGAATCATATCTTATTCTTTATCCTTTTTTAACTGACTGTCCTGTATTTATTCTATATATATTATTGTGTTTTATATCTGAAGAAAAACATTACACAGATTGGTTTAGAAGACTCCAGTGATGGGACTCTATTGGTGCCAGATTACAAATTCACATTATGCAGGATACATGAGCCCTACAGAGAAAAACACAGATGGGGGCCTTTCACATATAACTATATCCCAAATCTCTTTAGAAGCAGGAGTTATCTGGAAAATAGAGAAGCTAGGAAAATAAATATCTCTGCAGCTGCTCTCCTAGAGCCACGAGCAAAGTACTAGTATGAGTAGGCTGAATTTTGGACATGGAAATAAGGGAGGCGTTGTCCACAAACTTGCAATTTAAGCTTAAAGTGTACCTAACCTTTCAAAAGCTTTGCATAAATCAATAGTACAATTGTGTACATTAGGAGTAGCATTACTTCTGGTAGTCATATGACTTGTATACTGCATTTTTAGCAGTATTCCATCTCTAATTTTCAGTTCTCCCTGAGCTGGTGGGTGGTGGTAATATCTGCCATAGACAGCACACAGAACGTAGAGGAGAATCTGCTCATTTGTCTCTCACACTCAGAAAGGGTCATATAGGACACTGCAGCAGGGTCAGATAGGACATTACATTGAAGTACTAACACAGTCTCTATCTATATTTTTCTCTCCTTTCTCACTGGGCTCCTGTCTGTCATCTCCATAGACTTCTATAGTAAATTGTAATGGGTCACATCTTTGAGAAGCAGTTCATCTTAGAGCAGAATGGAATTCAGCAGAGATTTCAGAGTGAATGTCAGTTGGGGATCAAGAAAAGAGTCAGATAAAAGGAGGAAGAAGAATTTTCTTTGATAAGATTTATTACAAAATTTCCAATATTCTCTTGTACTATTGATTTATGCAAACTTAGTAACCATTACAAAAAAAAACAAAAAAAACAACAACACCTTTCATGTCCTCTACGACAGGGACTGCAATATACCATTACAAAGCAGTTAGTGCATTGAATTGAGTGCACTTTGTTTTGTCTATATATTCCTGTGTTCTTCAGATACCTGTGCCGTTAGTTTTAGCTACTGATATCACTGTTATGGCAGGGTGGTGGGGTAGGCCCCCCCTATCAGTCCACTTGCATAGTGTTGTACTGTGAAGGGGGCGTTCCCCACCACCAGGTAATGACTGTGAGCTGTAAGCCCAGCCCCCCTGACATTACAGTGATATCAGAAGCTGAAACTAATGGAACCAATATCTCTGAAACAGGGGAAGATATTGAGAAGCCTGAAAGGGTGTTGGATTCAGCACACCGACAGCTTTGTAATGGGTATGTAACATGCCATATCTTAGAGGACATGAAAGGTCCTTTTTAACCTTTGGAGCCACTTTAAAGATTATGCTATCAGTCATTGTTAGGCTGAGTTACATTGGACCCACCAGAGGAAATTATTCTTATTATTAGCCTACCTTTTAGCTGTACAGGACCTTTACCTTTACCCTCTATTGTGCAGCGATAACTCTGTTGTTATCACTACACGTACAGACTACTTGTGTCATAACCTAAAACAAGGGATGGATCCCTGAGAGACCTCTGTGCCGTAATGTCAACTTTAAAAGGGTTGTCCGTTGTTAGACCTTGGTCTACAGAAAACTTCTTAGCTCCTGCATGTTTCATTTCTGTTCAGTATTTTTATGAGCTTCTTATGCATTGTACTGTATATCCTTTCTTGAGGCAACCTTCATAGATCTGGTCCGTTAACTTTTTCCCCCCCAGCATAAAAGGATACTGGTTCTTGCCAGTCCTTCCTGATATGCCGGCTCTTTCCCTCTGCTCTGCGTCTACAGTCATGGCCAAAAGTTTTGAGAATGACACAAATATTCTATTTTCACATGATCTGCTGACCTCTGGTTTTTATGTGTGTTTGTCAGATGTTTTTATCACATACAGAAATATAATTGCATTCATATTATGACTAACAGAAGCTTATATTGACAGTTAGAATGAGTTAATGCAGCAAGTCAATATTTGCAGTGTTGACCCTTCTTCTTCAGGACCTCTGCAATTCTCCCTGGCATGCTCTCAATCAACTTCTGGACCAAATCCTGATTGATAGCAGTCCATTCTTGCAGAATCAATGCTTTAATTTTGTCTGAATTTGTTGGTTTTTGTTTGTCCACCCGTCTCTTGATGATTGACCACAAGTTCTCAATGGGATTAAGATCTGGGGAGTTTCCAGGCCATGGACCCAAAATCTCTATGTTTTGTTCCCTGAGCCATTTAGTTATCACCTTTGCTTTATGGCAAGGTGCTCCATCATGCTGGAAAAGGCATTGTTGAGCGCCAAACTGCTCTTGGACAGTTGGGAGAAGTTGCTCTTGGAGGACATTCTGGTACCATTCTTTATTCATGGCTGTGTTTTTAGGCAAGACTGTGAGAGAGCCGATTCCCTTGGCTGAGAAGCAACCCCACACATGAATGCTTTCAGGATGCTTTACAGTTGGCATGAGACAAGACTGGTGATAGCGCTCACCTCTTCTTCTCCGAATAAGCTGTTTTCCAGATGTTCCAAACAATCGAAAAGGGGATTCATCAGAGAAAATGACTTTCCCCCAGTCCTCAGCAGTCCACTCCCTGTACCTTTTGCAGAATATCAGTCTGTCCCTGATGTTTTTTCTGGAGAGAAGTGGCTTCTTTGCTGCCCTCCTTGAGACCAGGCCTTGCTCCAAGAGTCTCCGCCTCACAGTGCGTGTAGATGCACTCACACCTGCCTGCTGCCATTCCTCAGCAAGCTCTGCACTGCCGGTAGCCCGATCCCGCAGCTGAAACACTTTTAAGAGACGGTCCTGCCGCTTGCTGGTCTTTCTTGGGCGCCCTGGAGCCTTTTTGGCACCAATGGAACCTCTCTCCTTGAAGTTCTTGATGATGCGATAGATTGTTGACTGAGGTGCAATCTTTCTAGCTGCAATACTCTTCCCAGTTAGGCCATTTTTGTGCAGTGCAATGATGACTGCACGTGTTTCTTTAGAGATAACCATGGTTAACAGAAGAGAAACAATGATGGCAAGCACCAGCCTCCTTTTAAAGTGTCCAGTGGTGTCATTCTTACTTAATCATGACAGATTGATCTCCAGCCCTGTCCTCATCAACACCCACACCTGTGTTAATGGAGCAATCACTGAAACGATGTTAGGTGGTCCTTTTAAGGCAGGGCTGCAATGATGTTGAAATGTGTTTTGGGGGATAAAGTTCATTTTCTAGGCAAATATTGACTTTGCAAGTAATTGCTGTTAAGCTGATCACTCTTTATAACATTCTGGAGTATATGCAAATTGCCATTAGAAAAACTGAAGCAGTAGACTTTGTAAAAATTAATATTTGTATCATTCTCAAAACTTTTGGCCATGACTGTATTATTCAGTGCTGTCTTTGCTATAGTGTGGCAGCTCCTTGTCTTTTCTTAGACTGGAGTCACATATTTTGTGGCTTTTTTTTTATTTTAAGACTCCGCTAGAACACTGACCCATTAATTTCTATGGCCCCATACACACAACCGTGATTGTGCCCGTGAGCACAGGGCAAAACTGAGGGCAGGTCCTTTATCTGCCCGATTTGCAGCCTGGGCTCATTGACTGCATTGAATGGAGCCGTGGAGCCACGAGCAGCACACAGATGTCATCCATGTGTCGCCCGTAATCAAGGCCCGGCTACACGCACGCAGCTGTATGCATGTAGCCTAAAAGACAATAGAACTTTCAATCTTTTCCTTTACACTCTCTTCTGTTTTTAATTCTTTATTTGTAAATACATATACCAATATCATTATATAAACCTGAAACAATCCATTATAAGAATCCCTTTCTTCTATTTGAATTTGGCTCATAAAATTGTATTTAAAACTACCACAAAAAGCCCCATGCAGTAAAGCAGGTCCATGTGTGGGCTGTATTTCCCAGACTGAACTTGGCTGTGTTCACACATATGATGTAGTGAGCGCCTAAACGGCTCGATCACTAATGTACTAAACTGACAGCTGTAGTACAGTAGCAATTGGGCCATTCCAGAGCTCACTGGATCATAACAGACTATGGTTATTTGTACGTGATGACTGCCATTATCACATGAGACAGATTAGGAAGAAATGTTCTTGTGAATGCTCATTCAGTCGATTATTAGGCGTGTAAAAGGCCCTAGAGGCTGGCCATACATCTAAAATCCCTGCAAGCGCTTGGCCATCAGATATCTTTTCAATCCCCTCCTATGCTAAGCATGCATAGCTTCTAAATTGGGAGAAAAATTATTCCAGGCACCTCTGCTCATCTTCTAGAGAACAAAAGTTTTGGGCATACTGAAGTCTAATATGCCTAACTTTTCTTTTCCCTTATATCTGCCATCAGAGTAGAGGTGGTTGGACTCCATACACATTAGATGGTTAATCGTTCCCACTGAAATCTGCAGGTTCAGTCAATATACATCTAATGTGTACAGTCTGCTTAAATCTTTTACTACTAGAGGCTGTATAATTTTGATTTACTGTAGGCTGTAAAATGAGACTTTAAAAAGGTGTAGCCTGTTGTACTGACATCTAGTGGCCAATGTGACAACTGCAATAGTTCATAATTCTATTGCTATAAATGATTAAATATAGATGTCACTGTCCATGGTTTCCATTTAAAGTGGCTCCTTACGATTATGAAAAATGACATGCACAGATACTATGCATAATTTAGCAATGTTTGATACAGACTATATATAGCCTGCTACTACAATACAACCCCAAATGAGATAACTAACTATAGTTCAGATAGTTCATCAATAGTTGGCAGTTAAGCCAATGGTTAACAATAATGTCAGTGTAAGTGTCATATTCATATTGTATTTTGCAAGCAATCATACCTGTGACATTACTGTATCATCCAGCTTGCTGACAGGCAGCAAACCTCATGGTATGGATTAAGCCTTGAAACCCAGATTGCCAGTACTGTTCTGAAACGCTGCATTACAGCAATTGTATCATGTGACGTAGTCACTTTTTGTCTGTAATGCAGATGCTTAGAACGTCCAGTGACTGCACACAGGCTGGCAAAGCATATACTTTATGCTTCTGACCACGAATGCCACCCTTAGATTGCATGCAGAGTTTTATTTTATTTACCCGAGCAGGCACCAGACATTGGGCATAGAACCGGCAATCATTGTCTGGAGTGGCCGTCCAATCCTAATTTCCCCTTCTTATTTCTCTTCTTGCTGCATGGATGTTATTCAGTAAACTGCATCTTCCTACCAATTCCCCCCCTCTAAACGAGGGAGAGAGCTTGATTAGCCGAATCCTGCAGCTTGGGCCTCAAGGGACAAAATTTATTGGGTAGGATGCTGCATTATTAAACCAAAAACTAAGGATATAAATGGTCGGAGGGTTTTATTTGTACATCTTATCTTATATTATTATTATTATTATTATTTGCCATCCACATTTTTTTTTGTGTTCGGTTGTCACGATTTTAAGTGAAGTCATGTTGTTGGAAGGAGAGTGGCTTGTCTATTGCTGCTGACTTTATTGTGCTTTTAGGCATGTGGATCTCACGGCAAACAATGATTTCTTTTCCGTTGCTTTTTTTCATGATTGCTCTATTTTTGTCTGTTTTTATATGTTGATGCCGCATCTAACACATTGTAGTTTGGAGAGACAGTATCTTCATTTTATTTGGTTCAAGAGAAGGTATTTGCAGTTAATAGAAAATTGTATACAATTATATATACTACTGTATAAGCTATCTGTACATGGGCTTGTCCTATAGCAAAGTACGGTAAGTCAGTAGTACACACAGGTTAGGTTACTTTGCATTTTCCCTCTACGGTTATATAATTATGATATGTCTGCCAGTGTCATAGTGAATGTGAGACCTAGACACTCCTGTGGGTTCACCTACACAAAAGGAGAGGTTGCCAGCTGAATAAAAGCATTGAATGAGTCTCTCATTCCTAGCTGGCAGTGGGAGTACCAAGCTGCTTATCAGTAGCCGCTCTTCAAAGAATTCCAGTCATGTGAACAATAAGGAATGTTCTTCTCTTGTCTGAACGTGGCCTGATATTTGCAGAAACACAGGCTAGTTCTGTATGTATGGATATTGGACTAATTATCCTGTTACAGCCCGCATGCAGAGGATCCATTCATCCAAGAAAAATATTCGCTGAATTAACCATTTCCTATATTTGTACTAAGGTAAATTGTACTAAGAATAAACTTTTTATGATGAATGAGTTCTCCCCTGGTAACTACAGTAATATAAGAATGCTCCAAGAAAGTACAGATACGCTGTCATACACTACTGGCCAGGGCTGTAGAGCCGGGAGGCCAAAGGACCAACTCAGTCTCCTCTGTTTTTTTCCATAGCACAACTCCTACTCCTTCATACATGTTTGGCAGCCATGGTCAGACAGAGGCAGTAAAGTGCCTCTAATTCACACAAAAAAAGCCAACAATTGAATTCCTATGACATTAAATATGTAACAAGCTATATAGCTAATTAATTATACGCCAACAATAATTGTATAATGTAATTACAGGGGATTGTCCAGGTTTTACAATTTGAAGGCCTATCCTTAGGATAATCCATAAACATCTAAATAACTGTCCCCCACACCACTCGGGTGTACGGGGCCACTTCTCACCTCTGTATTAAACACAATGCGAGCTAAGCTGCAGTACCAGCACCCAACTACTATACAAAGTCCAATGCTATCTGCTTCCGGAGCTGTGTTGCGAATAGCACAGGCCCTGTACAACAGATGTTGAGCCCTTTCACATTATAAAATTTTCTGGAGTGTTCTTTTATGCCATAATAAAGTATCAGCTATCATTTACATTAGGGACAGTGACTAAAGGTGGCCATACACAATGGATGAATGTTGTCCCAACCCACCCACTACCACAGGACCTCTTGAGCTTCTTATACATATGAACAAGCATTCGGCTGACAGCTGTGCAAAGAATTTAGCCTGCTTAATGTGGAAATTCTGTTAACATGACTGCATCTGCACAAGGATCATCTGTATACAAGAACTGCAGACCAGGTTTTCCCTTACCAGGGTTTATCCCCAGTGTGAAAGATCCTCAGTGCGCCAACACCGCTGTGGCCCCACCTGAGTCTTCTTTCATATAAAAACCACACTCACCGCCAGTGAGTGTCGGGTTCACCAGATAAATACAAGACAAGCTTTCTAAATTTTATATATTTATTAACCCCTAAATGGGTCGGTATTAACATCTAACACATACAGTTCAGAACAGATATGCAGATATATGCAAGTATTAACAGTTACTAGTTACAAGATACAGTACAAATAAAATAAAAGGGATAAAGGCGAAATAGTTACTTTACCACACATCTCTTTGATGTGGCTCTGTAGTCCAACACTCACATGCTCTGGTATGAGTGAATAACCCAGTGGAGGCTGCTTAGCATGTACTCCTAGCATGTGGCATCACAGTATATTCCAGCCTGCATGCTCTCATCACAGTCTCTCAGCATTAGTCCAGTAGTCTCATCACAAAAATCTCCTCATGGTGTTCTCTTGTAGTCCCAACACAAAATCTCCTCCCATTGCCTCTTACCTCATCTTTTATACCCTTTATGCCACCTCCCAGAATGAGGTCATCGGCAGCAGCACGTCTGATTGAATAATCCACTCAAGTCCAGATTCTTTGCAAAGAGCTGAGACCGAGTGGAATGATACAATGTTATCAGCCATATCTGATCTACAGTGCAGACTGGACAATGCAGGTGTTTGTTTGATCACTCAGGGCTGTGTAGGATTCAATTGAGCCATTCTGGGATGGATACAAAGCCCTATTGTTACAATGTTGCTTTTACTGCCAATATACACCTAGGCTTATAGCTGCGCACATTATGAACAAATGCAGGTAAGAAGGGAGATACTATACCCAGAGACCAAAATACATCTCTGAGTTATAGCCATATTTAAGCAGAATCATCACACCCAGGACAGGTCATAACTTGCTTGTTAGTGGGGATCCCATTTCTGAAATCCCCACCGCACAGAACATGGTCCTATCTCCCACATGTGAAATGGAGTAGTAAGTTGTGTGTGCACATCGCCACTCCATTCATTCTCTATGGGATTACCCAGTACTGTACATGGCATTCAGGTGGGTAAAATTATAGTGAAGATGCATCTATCTCCTGATTTTGCGGAATAATCAATCATGTCAACATTTTTGGAAAAATCAATTTTGATAAAATATTCAATAGAAGATGAGTAAATGCTCTCATGTTGCATTGGCTACTAACCAAATTACTGTAGCCAGAAGCCAAGCAACCTAATACTATATCTACTTCACAGAAAAATCCCAGAACACAAAGACATAATCATATAAGAAGATATAAGAAAAGTATAAATGTGTTACTATAATCCTAGTGTATATACTGTAGCTATAAAACTAGTTACAAAGGCAAATATAAATAGATAATTCTATATTTTAGATGGCTATCACTAGTTGATCATTACTCGGTGAAGGACACTGGACACATTCCAACACCTGCTCAGTTTTCTCTGTTAATGTTCACAGTGGTCACCTGCTTTTTCAAGCTGTGGAGAACATGCTAGGCAACTGGCTTAATATGTCAATCTTGGGCCCCCCCACCCAAACCTGAACTGAAGTGAAGTCAGGCGTACAAATCTGTACAATACTGTGCAAAGGTGAAGAAGAATTAATAATGCAGATGTCTACTCTGTCTAACATTATAACTTATCATGATATAATCCATTTAAAAAGAGGAGAAGCTTCACAAATACATTGAAACCTCTTTGAGGCAGCCACCCAAAATTGCATGGAAATGTGGTCTTCTTAAAGAAGATCACCTGTATGTAAATCAGTCTGGAAATGTGGTCTGGATAAGGGGGTCGTCTTCTCAAAGAGGTTCCATTGTACTGTGCTATGTGTACAGATCTTGCACTTTATTGATATCTGATCAGTGGGTGGGGGGAGGCAAGAGCCGGCACACACACTGATCAGCTGTTGCAGGAAGCCACTGTCACGGTAGTAGTAATTGGAAGCAAAAGGCTCAGTCCACTGTGTAGTGGCAGTGCCAGTAGACTGCAGTTCAGATCCAATTAACCTGAATTGAAGCTAGAATCAGGAATGGATTCTATACAGTGGATGGATCAACTTTATAGTTCTAGCATCAGAGGCTCATTGAAACAGCTCACTGGTAGGGATGCCAGGTAGCAGACCCACACTGATCAGATACTGATGGCCTGTCCTGAGGATAGTATACTATAGGATAGTATACCAGGCAGCTGTGCTATGCCGTACAAAAGCATAGCTGTGGAGTCTGGCAGCTAGCCGCCACAGCACAGGTACAGATGCATCTCAATAAATGAGAATATCTTTGAAACGTTCATTCATTTCAGTGATTCAGTAATACAATCCATAATCAGCGTCTTCCATGATTGTGTGTCCTACTGAACCAGACTGAGGGACCATTTAAAGGCTTAGGAAACCTTGGCAGGTGACACACTGAATTTACAATACTGAACTTTTTTACAATATTCTAATTTTCTTAGATTTGGGTTTTCATTACCTGTAATCCAATCAACATTTACAGGAATAAAACACTTGAAATAGAACACTCTGTGTGTAAAGAATCTAGAAAATATAGGAGGTCCCTTTGTTAATTTAATTACTGAAAGAAATAAACGTTTCAAAGATATTCTAATTTATTGAGATGCAGCTGTAACTACCTGTGAAAATGAGAGTGGAAGGAGGAGGCAGGGCGACGGGGGCTAGCTCAAATCACGTAACCTGGGGTCAGAACCAGCTTTAAAAAGTAGCTGCAAGGAATGAGTTAATTTACACTCCTGAGACAACCCCTCTAAAGAGAACTTTTAAGAAACAGAAGACAACAGCTCAAGGATGTATTTTCATTTAAGGATAAAATGTTCACCGATATAGGTCTCTCAGAAAGTAACACTCTCGGAGAAAAGCTGAGTAGATCTGTTAAATGCTGTACAGTTTTACATGTAAACATACTAAAAAAAAAAAAAAAAAAACTAACCAAATTTGAAAAAAAATTGTAAAAAGTTGAAAATGATGAAAGGACTGTGAAATACCTTCTCTCCGAACAGTCTTGTTCTACACCATGCACAATGATTATGTGGTCTCTGACAAAAAGCAGACAGTATCTGACCTATTAACCTGCAAAGATTGTATTGCCCTTGCCATTGCCCTGTGTCCATTTCTTTGGCTGAAGTATGTCCAGTCTCCTCTGTTTGTATGTCTACAGGATTCCATGGAAGATTTACTCTAAACAGCCTAATACCTCAGCTCTAAATAGGAAAAGACCTTAGACTTAACAGATGTGGTCCACATGATGATATATTCTCTTTCTTCTAAAAAATTTGCTCCTTGCGTCTTTTGCAACATAAAACTCACAGCTTGGATGACATATGTACAACCTCTGTAGGAGAATATGGATACTGTCTATGAATAAACCAGAAAGCTGCAAAATCATTTGTCTGTAGTAATATCTGCAATGTAGGCATTACAAAATTTCTTATATGAAGATAACTTGAACAGTATCTGCATAGGTGCTACACAATTTTTCTAATTAATCATTTATATTCAGATGGATTCTGCAGCTTTTGGGGTTTTTTTTATTTTTAGTTTTTCATGTCACTTTTCTGTGAAGGGGATTGGTGTCTTAGTCGTTGGTGTTTTTGTTTTTAAAGCGCCTGTTTTGTTTCTGTGCAGACCTGTCATAGTAGAAATCCCCCATTTTGGATCAATGAGAAGTAAGGAAAGAGAATTTATTGTACTGAGAAGTGAAAATGGAGAGTCTTGGAAGGAGCATCAATATGACTGCAAACTGGAAGAGCTGAATGAACTGCTGAACGGCATGGATGAAGGTAACATTTGTTTGGTCTCATCTGCAGTACATAAAATAAGGAGATGTGGTTTTATGCCTTGGGTGACCTATGTCCTGCACCAATCTACTGCAATAAACTAAGGACCTACCCAAGGAATCCTGTCTAAGGGCCTATTCAGATGTCCAACTTCTTCGGCCATGTGCCGTCTGTGATCCATGAAATAACAGAGCATGCTCAGTCTATTCTTTCATGGATTGGACTATCGGGTACGTTTTCGTGGACCCAATTCATAGCTTGGTTGGGTGAACTGAGCGTAAGGTATAAAATTGGAGAGGTGCCTGTAGCTCACTAGTTGGACTTATGTCCACTGAGTACATGGAAAAGTATTATTTAGGATATTAGTCAAATGTATCGTTCACTAGTAAAACCATTAAATAAGTTGTTGGTGCGTGGTCCACATTTGTCAGAGGGATGAAGGATTTCTCTTTAGAGTAGGGCAGCCCTTAGAATACATCATCAACAAAACCCCTTTAAGGGCATACACATGGGCACACATACTATACAACCAGCAAGCTCATATGGTCCCCTTAGGAATGATATAGACCCAGCAAGGTTACAAATTTCCATAGTTATCAAAATATTAGAAAACAAAGAAGGAGAGATCATAAAGCAGGAACATGCTGTCTTGTGTGGAGATATCCTCCTCATAGGTTCCTGCCCTATACGTATTACATTTTTCTGTATTTTTTTTATACAGGACTCTAAAAGTGAAGTAAGGAAAATTGTTCTAATAATTTAGGTGTAGCTTGCACAAATGGACCTCTTGCTCATAAAAATGACAAACCCTTAGACCAAGGAGAGAGCATACAGTGCCATCAACCACAGTCACCATAACTGATAGACACAATATACTGAATACTGCTTTATACATTTCTTAGTGGTCTAACCTGCACTATACAAATGCTTTTGCAGTCCTGTTTTTTAGCATGTTATAGTTATGTTAGCATGGTATATGCTGTTAATGTTGGATATTGCACTACTATACTGTCACCTTAAGGACAATTGTAACATATATTACACCAGTTGATGAATGACGACAACTACAATAATAAAATATGTCTATTTCTTTTGTTACTTAAGAACTGGACAGTGCAGAAGAACTAGAAAAGAAGAGAATATGTAGAATTGTTACAAAGGATTTTCCACAATACTTTGCTGTTGTGTCCCGGATAAAGCAAGAGAGTAACCAGATTGGACCTGAAGGTGGCGTTCTGAAGAGTACAACAGTGCCACGGGTTCAGGCGTCCTTCCCAGAGGGGGCTCTGACTAAAAGAATTCGAGTAGGCCTTCAGGTAAGTAAGAAAATGCAATATATAGAGTTTAATGTAACTTAGATTTTCTACCTGAGATTCCTTTTCATGGTGTTATAGGAGACACTAGGAAGTCTGAAAACAAATACAATTTTCAAGAAGTGCAGTGGTATATCAGTATAGGCTCTACAGACATTTAACATATACGTCAGAAAAACTGCTGCTGTATATGTTATTGTTTTCATAGCGCTTCATTCACTCAATGGAGGCCTTCAATAGGGTAACACTTTTAATGGCCTTTCAATGTATCTCTATGGTATTGCCTTGTGACCTACACCATCATGTGACAGTCACAGAAAATCCAAACCTGGATTTTGGTTGCAAATTTCATGTGACTTTTTTTTTATCATAGATTTCAATGGAAGTTGCATGTGACTGTGACCCGCATTGAAATCTATGGATAAAGCATAGCATGTGTTTGGATGTTGTGCGACACCATAGGGGTACATTAGAATTTTTGTTACATGACACATGTTGTCATGTAGCCATAGCCTTATTCATTATTTTTGCATACCTCCATTGTGGGGATAGAACACAATGTATGCAGAACTTTATTCAGATATATATGAATGACCAGGAGTAGTGTTGAATAGAATTTCTGACTCACTAGAACAGTATATAATATTATGTATACGCTTTCACAATCAATTTATATTTTTTCTCCAAGGCATATTAAATTAAGCTACTTTGCAAATACTTTTCATTAAAAAATATCCTATCAGTTTGTACTGTTGAATACTACTGATATGTAGACCTGTGTGTCCATGGTAACAGACAACAAACAAACCCTGTGTAGTCTGATAATCCATTAATATTGTAATTTGTCTCTTCCTTTTCTCTAATCTATCAAATGTAACTTAGCAAGAAGTAGGGGACCTACAGAACAGTGTATGACTATATGTTAATACTGCACAGGGTATGATTGTTGTCTGTTACCATAGAGATACATAGCTCTGCACAGGACACAAAACTATGTGCAAAGCTGCTTAATTCGGAGAATTGGTTGTGAAGGCAGACAGGGTCTTTAACATTTTTTGTCTCCAGACATTGGAACAGATTAAGAGAGATTGTTAGGCTCCATGCACATGAACAACCATTCATCTGTGCCTAAACAGCGGTGGAAAGCCGCGACAGAATTCACTTCAGCATTTTGCCACAGGGAACAAAAAATGAAGAGGAATCTGAGACAGATGTCCGCCTTTATTTTCCCTAGTATGAACATACCCTAATTCTTTGTAATGTTTTGTACACTACATGTTTAACTATATGAACTAGTCTGACATACTAATAAAAACTGACTGCACATTTTGACTTATTACACCCATGCCGCATAAAGGAATCCTTTATGTGATCCCTCATATTGTCCTCCAAATTAATATAAGATGTGGCATTGTTACACCTTGTCATATAGGTACCATGGTATAGTCAAAATGTCAGAAGAGGTAAAAATGCCGCTGCCTTTTCTCCAGAGCATTGGTGTGTTCTTTATAGTAGAGCCGGAAGTACAATAATACGTAATTGTTTTAGCTAAATTATAAAGTAACATAAAACAGCAGTCATTGAGGGGTTAATCGTGAAGATAGTATTTTGTGCTATTCTGTAGTTCTTGTATTGTAATTTGATTTTGGAACTTGAATACAATGCAGAAAAAAAAAAAATGTTGTTTTTGCAAGTTCTGGTCGATTTGTTCTGGTTGCCCGCATATGCACCTGCTCAGCTCAGCAGCTCAATACTTTCCAAATCAATTAAGTACAGATGATATTTTAGTTAATGAAAAATGAAACAATAGCCGTTTGATGATCTGCACTGGATGGTTACAATTAATTATTCAAGACATTAATGAATTACAGGCACAACCGGTACCTGATGAGCTGGTCAAAAAGGTCATTGGAAACCGAGCAACATTTAGCCCCATTGTCACAGTGGAACCCAGGAGGAGAAAATTCCACAAGCCAATAACGATGACAATCCCGGTGCCCCCGCCATCAGGTGAAGGTGTAACCAATGGATATAAAGGAGACACCACCCCAAGTCTGAGGCTGCTATGCAGTATTACAGGTAAGTATATATGATAAAAGCATATCTCCTGTTATAAGGAACTTTGTAATATATCTTATCAAAGAAATCTGTTTGCTCCTACACTTATCAGGTTGCTCTCCTCCTCATCTTCACTCATGCTAAAGTTCGGGTTTCCATTCCTGTGGGTCCACTTGGGGACCTGAAAGACAGAAACCCTATCCGCTTAAAAAGCGGTTACAGGCGGAAACCCACAGACCACATAGACTATACTGGGGTCCACCGGGTTTCCGACAAAAACGGTGGAGAGAAAATTTCTCCTTGCAAGACTTTTATCTCCGCCGATTTTGAGCTGAATGTAGGATGGAGTCTCAAATGGAGACTCAAACGCTAGTGTGAACCTAGTGTTAGGTGGTTTATTGATATAGAGTCCATCTTCATATTCACCTCACACACAGAGGCCTAGGAGAGTGGACGGATGAGGAGGAGGAGGAGGAGGCTGATGATGGATTTATTGCCTCATCCTGAGCAGTGGTCTTATCACATAGGTTTGTTAAAAGAGCTCTGTCATTCACAGTGTAGCAGAGTTTAGTGTCTTTTCCCACAGCCTCATTTATGAAATGTTTTATAACACTAAATCCACATGGACTTTTTTTTTTTGCTGATGAGCTGTTAACAGGCAGACTGTTATAGTCCTTGTCCCAAATCCGATAACTGTATAGCGCCAATTGGGGTCTCAAATGGTAACACATTTTTCATTGGTATCTACTGACATTAGTGTTTTCTTGTAGGTGGGACATCTCCAGCTCAATGGGAGGACATCACAGGAACAACTCCATTAACATTTGTCAACGACTGTGTATCTTTTACAACCAATGTGTCTGCAAGGTAAATGTAAAAGAAGAGGTAAAGTAGAAATGTAGAGGTCTGAAATAAAATTCACCAAAATTTGCCAACTCTCCGATACACATGCAATCTGGACTTAGCCGTGTCCTCAATAGGGGAGAGTAAACCACTGCCAGTGACAACTATACTCCTGGAGAAAAGGAAATGACCTGGCACAGTAAATACATCAATTGTCATGGGAAGATTAGGGTGCCAGGAGCCTCAGCCAACTTTTCTCTCGTCTATGGGCACCTTTTGAGTATCCTTCTCGCACTAAGACGCTAGTATTCTCCATATGAGGATGTTTTCTTAAAGGAAATGTGTAACCAAAAAGTGACACTATGTTAGAGATTTTTTTTTTTTTTTTTTAATTTTTTCATGCAACTATATTAAAAAAAAAAAAGTATACATACCTGAACTATTCAAACTGGCCACTAAACCTAAAACTTGACTGACATTTGTCAATTTTTTTTAGGGCTTTCTTTTCGGCAGCCACCTCATTTACATAGATCTCTACCTCTATAGATAACACCACATAAACCCATCTTTGCATCCACTACTGACAATAGATGGTGTCTCACCTCTCCTTCCCTGTGCAGAGCATGCCTAGAGAGCTTTCCCATAGACCTCCAGACTATTGATGCCTATGTTCATTGAACTTCTGTTGAGCAAGATCACTAAATACTGTTAACAGAGCAGAGAAGAAGGTCAGGCAAGATTACCCCCCTCCCATAATCATGTACAGACATTAATACCTGAAAATTAGAAAATAAAAACAGATTAGAAAAAGTCATATTTCGTTATTGGGTTTGATTAAATAAATAAATTGGTGACACCTTCCTCTTAAATGAAGCTAAACCACTATGTGTCCTTTTGTGCAGGTTTTGGCTTGGTGACTGCCATCAGGTTCCAGAGACTGTTAGTTTGGCAACACAGCTCTATAGAGAATTGATATGTGTACCATACATGGCCAAGTTTGTGGTCTTTGCCAAAATGAATGACCCTGTGGAAGCCCGACTACGTTGTTTCTGCATGACGGATGACAAGGTGGACAAAACTTTGGAACAGCAGGAGAACTTTGAAGAGGTTGCTAGGAGTAAAGACATAGAAGTAAGTTCCCAGGAGTAGGCTGCCTTGATAATGTTTTTGGGGGATAGATATACAGTACATGCCAGATTCAACATCTTTTGGGAGAAACATTTAGCGCTACTTTCACCCTTGACTGAAAAGTATTCCATGCAGAGGGGAGGAGTTCTTTTTCTTCTGATCATTTCTCCTGCAAGCCCCTATAAACTTCTGAAATCTCTCAAATATTTTATATAGGAATATGATTATACTGTTAACTCATGCAATGAAAAATAACAAAAAGTGGGCACCTGCTATTCCTCTTGGGTGCCCAGGAGCTGTGTACCTACACAAAATAGCCATAATTGGACATATATATATATATATATATATATATATAGCGACAAGGCTTTCGATGACAACAAGTTGTCAGGCCACTGATTGTTTCACTCAGGTGATCCTCAAGTTGACAGTTTTGTTTTACTCATCTGAACAGGTGCTAGAAGGGAAACCCATCCATGTGGACTGCTATGGAAACCTAGCGCCACTAACAAAAGGAGGGCAACAGCTTGTATTTAATTTCTATGCTTTCAAAGAAAATAGACTGCCATTCTCTGTGAAGGTAAAATGATAAAAGCTTGTGTTTTATTTTGTGGTTTTCTTTATGCTTGTTCTGCAGAATTTCTTTATCATGACCAAATTATGCGACGTAACAAAGCCACAAATGGCCCAAGTATCAACCTCTGGCCAGTGTCTGGGTGTGAGTGTTACCTCTGCGCCCACTCTAGATATGCCTCTGGACAGGCAGGCTAATCTTGACCTGGAAAACGCTTTTACTTCCTGAAAACAGAGCCTGTAGGGAACACTATGGCACTGACAGAATTTTATTGCTACAGTCACATCCCTAACATCTTACATGAGATTACAGTATTGTGTAAGGACTACAATTTTGAGAATTCAACGCAGCCTATGACCTCTACATACATTGAATAAGCAGGGAGTTACTGGGAGATTTGAGCTTGGTCTCACATAATTTAGAATTTTTTTTTATTTTACTTTTTCAAGTTTTTCAAAAAGAAATACATGAAAAGGAAAAACAGTAATACAGTCAAGCACTGTATGACTACGAGAGTTAGAGGAATATCAAAAACTACACTAAAAAAACAACAAAATACCTGTGACTGGTAATATAGCAAGAGCATAGCTGTACGAAAACTGCACAATAGATGAAAGTTGGATAAGGTTGAAAACCTAAGAGGGGCTGAGGCTAGGTACTCACAAGGCCTTCAAACCCTTGGATCACTACACTCTCTAAGTTGGAGGCAAGGGCCGCTTCCACAAGTCCCAACGAGACATCTGCCTAGTGGTAGAGGGAGAATGGACCACTGGCATACACTCCCATTTCATTATCAAATTGTACCATGCAAGTCAGCTCCCTCACCATTAAAGGGGAATTTGATTTACAACTTCTAGCTATAAGGAGACAAGCTGATGATATAACATGTGCCGTGAGGCCTCTATCATCCAGGGATAGTTCGCTTAATCCCAACAAACAGTTATTGGGTCAAATACCGCCTTCCAAAAATTGAGAGTCCACCTATGAAAGTAGTCTGCAACTTGTACACATCCCCAAATAGAATATTGCTACAGATGAGACCAAGTTATGAATACAGGCGAACATATACATGTATTTAGAAAGTATTGTTTGCAAACCTAAGGTTTAATACATATAATCCATCAAATTCAGCTATGATTTTATAATTTGGGAAAATAAAGCAGTTACTTTTTATTTAGTGCACCTTGTACTCTTTGAAAACTAATTTATAAAATGCATTTTAGGTAAGAGACCCCAGTCAGGAGCCTTGTGGTCGACTGTCATTTCTGAAGGAGCCAAAGACAACAAAAGGCCTGCCACAGACCGCAGTCTGCAACCTCAACATTACTCTGCCAACCCAGAAAAAGGTAATGAGATGACATCTGGAAGCTGCCTGTATTTTATGGCTTTATTCATAGCAATTTGCATGAACACAGATTAACATAATTCCCTGTGGGTCCATTTTAAAGAACAACTCTAAAAGAAACCCTCCAGATTCCAAAGTCAGTGATGGCTCAGATCAGATTTACATTTTCTATTTGGTGTCTTACATGTTCTCTGTGTTTTAATATTATGGCACCATAAATCTTGAGTGCCTAATGCAACCCCCCACATGAATCTTTACTTCTTATGTCCATGCCTATGTGGCCTTTGAAATAATTGGCTTGAATTTACTATATTGGTTGCAGCTAGTACCATTAATATAAGTGAATTTTGAGTGGTAGTTTTGGTTAAGGTTTGCAGTGGTTTTTGGCTGGTTTGGCGGTGCAGATTTTTTTTTTTATTTCCATAATTATTCCACACAATACTTGCCAAACTCCGATAACTTTGGTCCCGATTCTCTTACCATTCTCTTACCATCATCCAGGACCCCTAAAATAATGTAAAGCTTACCACCAAGAAAACACTAACCTCAAGTGTAGTTTTTCTTTAGGACAATTCTAAAAGATAAAGTAACCCTTAATATCTTCTATTTAATGGCTGATCTTCACTAGAATAATGAAGAAAAAGTTAAAAAAGATTTTTCCATGACCGGAGAGACTTCTGTCTGCATTTATATTAGTGCATGGTCCCAGCAGTGGACCTTCCAAAATCCAAGTGTGGAAAAACCACTGCATATTTTATGGGTTAGCAATGACTACATGACTTACTTTAAGTTTCACACACTTTTATTATTAGATGGAGGAGATAAACTATAGAGAACACTTTTCGTTGATGCTACAATTTTTATGATCACTTATTTTCTTCCCATAAATAAAAACTTGCTAATCTTATCTGGAAGGTCAGTTAGTGTGCAATATATTTGTGAACATAAAGTTAACTTGAGTGAACTGCAGTGCAATGTTAGGGGGAATGGGTGCTGAATGCTAATAATTCCTTCTTAGATGCTTGGAGTATTAAAACAAGAAACTTAAAGGGGTCCAAACAGGAAAAGCTGTCAATGATTGTGTGGGGAGTAATCCTGACATTCTCTAAGAGTCCTGGAATAGTTTAAAGAGGTTATGTGGGGAAATAAAAACTATCCTAGTACATTCCTTGCACTGGGTATTAAACTATACACCGCTTCACCCCCATTCTTAGGATTGCATAGCACAGCAGGGGGCCAATAGTCTTGTTCCTCATACTCCCCTGCTTCTGACACTCCAACTCTGAATCACGTGACTGACTCGGCTCTACAGTCATGGCCAAAAGTTTTGAGAATGATACAAATATTAATTTTTACAAAGTCTACTGCTTCAGTTTTTCTAATGGCAATTTGCATATACTCCAGAATGTTATAAAGAGTGATCAGCTTAACAGCAATTACTTGCAAAGTCAATATTTGCCTAGAAAATGAACTTTATCCCCCAAAACACATTTCAACATCATTGCAGCCCAGCCTTAAAAGGACCACCTAACATCGTTTCAGTGATTGCTCCATTAACACAGGTGTGGGTGTTGATGAGGACAGGGCTGGAGATCAATATGTCACGATTAAGTAAGAATGACACCACTGGACACTTTAAAAGGAGGCTGGTGCTTGCCATCATTGTTTCTCTTCTGTTAACCATGGTTATCTCTAAAGAAACACGTGCAGTCATCATTGCACTGCACAAAAATGGCCTAACTGGGAAGAGTATTGCAGCTAGAAAGATTGCACCTCAGTCAACAATCTATCGCATCATCAAGAACTTCAAGGAGAGAGGTTCCATTGGTGCCAAAAAGGCTCCAGGGCGCCCAAGAAAGACCAGCAAGCGGCAGGACCGTCTCTTAAAAGTGTTTCAGCTGCGGGATCGGGCTACTGGCAGTGCAGAGCTTGCTGAGGAATGGCAGCAGGCAGGTGTGAGTGCATCTGCACGCACTGTGAGGCGGAGACTCTTGGAGCAAGACCTGGTCTCAAGGAGGGCAGCAAAGAAGCCACTTCTCTCCAGAAAAAACATCAGGGACAGACTGATATTCTGCAAAAGGTACAGGGAGTGGACTGCTGAGGACTGGGGTAAAGTCATTTTCTCTGATGAATCCCCTTTTCGATTGTTTGGAACATCTGGAAAACAGCTTATTCGGAGAAGAAGAGGTGAGCGCTACCACCAGTCTTGTCTCATGCCAACTGTAAAGCATCCTGAAACCATTCATGTGTGGGGTTGCTTCTCAGCCAAGGGAATCGGCTCTCTCACAGTCTTGCCTAAAAACACAGCCATGAATAAAGAATGGTACCAGAATGTCCTCCAAGAGCAACTTCTCCCAACCGTCCAAGAGCAGTTTGGCGCTCAACAATGCCTTTTCCAGCATGATGGAGCACCTTGCCATAAAGCAAAGGTGATAACTAAATGGCTCAGGGAACAAAACATAGAGATTTTGGGTCCATGGCCTGGAAACTCCCCAGATCTTAATCCCATTGAGAACTTGTGGTCAATCATCAAGAGACGGGTGGACAAACAAAAACCAACAAATTCAGACAAAATTAAAGCATTTGCTATCAGTCAGGATTTGGTCCAGAAGTTGATTGAGAGCATGCCAGGGAGAATTGCAGAGGTCCTGAAGAAGAAGGGTCAACACTGCAAATATTGACTTGCTGCATTAACTCATTCTAACTGTCAATATAAGCTTCTGTTACTCATAATATGAATGCAATTATATTTCTGTATGTGATAAAAACATCTGACAAACACACATAAAAACCAGAGGGCAGCAGATCATGTGAAAATAGAATATTTGTGTCATTCTCAAAACTTTTGGCCATGACTGTATTCCTGCTGCTTGTAGAGCAGGGTTGGTCAAGTGGCTGAGTGTCAAAATGTCAGCAAGAGAGGCAGAGGAATGAGACTTCTTGCCACCTGCGGTGATCTGCAAACCTAAGAATGGCTGCGATAGGAGACTGGCATATATTAGTTAGTAGGCTTAGGGTGGGTTCACACCTGCGCTTCAGTCCGTCCGTTGCCAATCCGAGTGAAAATCCCGGCGAACGGGATTGGCATCGGATACAGACAGGTTTGAGACGCATTGGTTAAAAACCCATTCATTTGAATGGGTTTTTAAAGCAATGTGCGGGTGTCCGATTGCACCCTCTGCGCTGCGAATCCTTTATTTTCGTCGGAAACAAAGTCGGACATGCAGGACTTCGTGTCCGACGAAAAAAATCGGCTTCGCAGCGCAGAGGGTGCAATCAGACACCCGCACATTGCTTTAAAAACCCATTCAAATGAATGGGTTTTTAACCAATGCGTCTCAAACCTGTCTGTATCCGATGCCGATCCCGTTCGCTGAGATTTTCACTCGGATTGGCAACGGACGGACTGAAGCGCAGGTGTGAACCCACCCTTATCAAGTAAAGTGAATGGGAGAACCTTTTTTAATTCCCCACAAAACCCCTTCAGGCTAAGCCCCTAGTTAGCAAAGTGCAGCAGAAAAAAAACACAGCAAAAGCGTTTGCATTTTCAAAGGTAAAATTAAACATACTGTGTTTTTAAAAAATTTTCCCACAGCATTTTTTTTTTCTACAATGTGGGGATCAAATTATATAACATCTCATTCAATTTCATGAGACTGCATAACGCAGAGTTTTTTCAGCTGCATTTCTGCAATGTGTGGCCTCAGCATTAAAACGTTATTTTCATCAAAATATCTAATTTATTCATAGAAAATGTTATATCCCAAACTATTGTATGATATGACTACCAATAAATGATAAGATTATTAATAAGTGAAATGGTCAGAATAAATGGGATATCTGGTCAGATATTAATAACTCCTCTGATCCCATAATTCATGGTACAATATTAAGGGAACCTGTCATTAGGTTTTGGGCCATTAAACCCCCAGCATGCCCTTATGAGTCCACTGGTCTCTGACTCCTCTCCAGTGTCTCCAGGCAGAGGATAATACATGTCACTGCTCATCCTGGGACAACCAGGACTAACCACTAAACCCCAGCTCCATAAGGACAAGCTGGTGATTTAGTGAGCGGTCGGTCCCCTGTAATGTTTTTGTCTGAGCAGCAGTAACTCACAATTCCTACTTGTACGCTGTCACACTGGCTGGGTTTCCTCACATCCTGCGATAAATCTATGTCATTCCCACTGTGCTGTCATAACTGTAATTTCTGTGTTAAAGTGGATTGCTTAGTTCACGGTGTGAGTTTGTATTCTTCAGATAACCTGTATGTTTCTTTACCTTTAATTTACTTGTCTACTTATCTTTTGTGTCGGTGTTTTACTGTTTTTGTGCTTGCGCTGCTGCTTTCCTATCCCTTATCACATCCTAATATTCTTTTCCCTGCTGCCCACTATAATTTACCTTATCTCTGCAATGCATCTTGGACCCAAAAGGAAACAGAGTCAGACCAAGATGATGAGGTAATACAACTCATGCACCTTTCTCAAGAATAATCATCTGCAGTTAAGGTTCCCACATCCCAACTCAATCTAGATCACACGTAGGCTATATGAATAGGAAAATATGCATAGACAGCTTAATAAACGGCACCGGTTTTATATATTTCCAGTCCATAAATCCATAAACTTGCAAGCAGACCTTATAGATCTACTTTCAGAAGTGAATTAAAGGAGTGTTCCAGCGATTCTTAACAGAAATACTATATACTTATTTGGCCAGCGGAGAGTCTCAATATGGGTCCTCGGTCTTTCATTACCTTTTGCGCACACAATTGCATCGGCCAATCAGGGCCTGAGTGCTGAAACTCTATTTGAACCGGAACATCAGCACTCAACCTCTGATTGGCTGGCACACTTCTGTGCGGGCAAAAGGTCAGGAACACTGGCACCCAGTTATAGGATGTTTTCGGCCATAAAAACGCATCAAGAATGACCTGTGCCCAACAACATGCAGTGATACACCTGCTGCCCTTATAATGCCAGCATACAACTCAATGTAAATCTTGCATGAGCTTCACAATTTTGCTTCATTGGAAAAAAAAAATTGGTCTGGGTTCGGTAATGAAGAAATAAGCCAGCCATATACTTATCTGACAACCCGGCCCCCAACAGCAGCAGAACATGCATGTTTTTAACAGAGAGGGGGAAACAGCTGCTCCTAGTATGAAAGGATAGGACTTTTCCGGAGACCTCTATACAAACTCGATTTTTCATGGATTCCACTAAACCTCAATAGAATTTATTAACATTTCTGTAATGTGTATGGGCAGTTTTAGCCATAGCATCAAGCCCTTATAATTTCACTGCAACTCTATATTTAGCTTGTTTTCCCTTACGCTCCTCTTTATTAACGCTGCCAACTTAAACTTTTTTTTTTTTTTACGAATGCAAATTTTTTGAGATTTTGTATGGCATTTTCAAAATGGCCTAAATCTGACCCACAACTGAAATGTGACTTTCTCAAAATATGTAATTTAAAGTTACTTAAAAAGCCTGCAAAAAATCAGTCAGGTCACATAGTGAAAGATAGAACAGTGATAGATATAAAACAGATGTAGATATTAATACACATAGAAGTCGAGGCCAATGTAGCATTATTATCCTACTCACCCATGGAATAGTTTGTGTATTGTTATATGCTATGTTACGCTGTTTATTGTTTGTGTGATTAACAATGTTACAATAAGTAGTATAGCGTACATTCTGACCGCATACAGTTCACTTCCATGTGTACAATATACATTTTATTTTTTATTTGTAAAATTTTAATATATTATTTTTGTCTTAAATGTCATGGAGTAGTGTGGTAGAAAACTTGAAAATCGTGTTATGTTGTGGTGTGTAAATGTGATTTAAGCATTTGGTTATTTTTGTATATATATAAGTATCAATTGCTAGATGTCTGTGAATATTGCTGGAAGTTACTGCTTTGTAGAAAAGGAATTATTATTTTTTTTTTTTTTTCGTTTCTCACAGGTGGAGAAGGTGGATCGCCGTCAGAACTTTGTGTCTTTAGCCTTGCGTAAGCGATACAGCTATCTGACTGAACCTGGAATGAGTGAGTTTATTAACAATCTAACAATACTAATCCCTTTAAAAGAAGAGTCTTCTGTACTGACCTCTGAATTCTTATTACTGTGTATCCTACAGCTGGGATATAGTAGTAAGTACAGTACCTTATGCATGTTGGAAATAGCAGCCCGAGTGTGGAGGTTTTATTGTATTCCTCGGGTTTTGGCAATTATTATAATTCTTGACATGCTCTGAAGCCAGTGTCTTGTAAGCAAATTAAATTCACATCATACTAGAGATACACGACGACTAGCCATGTGACATAAGATGGCAATGTCATGTTGCTATATCACAACTAAGGATAGCAAATTTGGTTGCAAGTTACCGTAATGTGACAATCTGCTTAATTTTGCTGCGCTCACATTCACTATCATTAGTTAGGATTTTAGCAGCATAATATTGCAATGTTGTTCAGTCACAAGTTGCCTTGTAGCCCAAGTCTTAATGGCTGCTAACTATAGTGACCAATCTCTTGTGCTTTTGAGTCTAACAGTGCACAAATATACAGTGGTTCTGTTTGGTCAATAGTATCGAAGCCAGAATATAGCAGAATAGAGTACTTACTGCTATATTCCTTAGCACATTGCAGCTGATCGCCCAGGCAGCGAGATGCCCAGTGACCGGATTATTTTCAGCAGAGTAAGATACTGAAAGAGGAACTCTCCGCTCTCCCGCCATGTCCATTTTAATTAATTCTAGATCTAGAGCATCTTTTCTTACAATTCTATGCTGTTCCCTTGTTATTCCAACTAGAACTTTATGAATACATTCACAATTGGGTGTTATCTGCTGGGGATTTGTCCAGCAATGCTAAGACTTTAGATCACTTTTGTTTTGTTTGTTTTTGCATCTGTTCAACGGATGACAAAAAAAAAAAAAATGCAAAAAATGGACGCAAGCAGATGGCTATCCACTTACATAGAAATCAGTGTTAAAAGAAAAGTTTCTGTCCATATTTTTGGACGGACATAAAAATACAGTACACCATACTTTTGAGTCAGTCCTAAAAAAAACAAAAACAAAAAACAGTTTTGTTTTTTTTTTCAAACAGATTTCTATGTAAATGGACGGTCATCCCTTTGGATCTTTTTTTTTGCATCCATTAAATGAACTGAATAGAGGCTAACATTGACCAATCAGTCAAAAGCAAATTGAGGATCTGTTACATCCAATAGAGGGTGCATGAGCTCCCCAGCTCCTTTCCCATAATGCCTATTGACCAATCAGTGACAGTCACTCTACATAGAAAGATATCCATTTGACAAAGGGGATAGTAACACCCATTTGCCAATTTCTTCATACACATTTAGAAGGAATAAACATAGGAACAGCACAATGCATAATTCTAAATGAACATGGTTTATACTAGTGTAACAAATCTATCAGGAAAGTTGACAAGTCCTCTTGGTGGACCTATTACCACCTCCACTAGCCCCAACTCTTTGCATCCCTCGATAGGTACTGCTCCACTGATTCTGACACAGTTGGTATTTGTTCTGTAGTCCACCCCATTCCCAAGCAATTATATATATATATACTATTATATATATACTTATATATTATATATAAGTATATATACATATGGAATAAGTTCTTATTTGGGAAACCCATGTGCTGAAATTTTCTCCAAATTTGTTTCCAAGTTTTGAAAAAAAAAAGGGCAAAATTTTGTGATCAAGAAGAACTCTTCTTTTAAAAAAAATAATAAAAATGTGAATTAATTATATTGAACTGTGATTTTCCAATTCCAGTCTTTTTACAGTAAAACCCAATTTTATATATTTTATATGTTACTTAGATTTTAATATTTTGGTAAAAAAGTAATCTGTTTTGAAACTGTACCATAGCTGGATATGAAAGGCTGGCACTGGAAACAATTGGTCAAAAAATACTTAAAAATAATGTCATAATCCATTGCTTGTTTCGACATAACATTTCATGCACGCTTAAGTTCAGAAACCATACTTTAGTTCCCCCTGCCTGACCATGTACTCAAACATCACGTTCACCCATCATCCCGATCCAATGGTTTTTACTTCATTTCATTTCATGTTTTTTTTTTTTTTTGTTTTGTTTTATTGAAAAGAAAAAGACAAATCAACAGCATGAAAAAAAATGCAAGGAAAATACAATAATCGACAATATTTTGAGACAACCTGATCTTATTGGCTTTGTGATTGTGCAGCTTATATCTAAATTCTGCATGGAAAAAAAATATCTCCGAATGTATCAAAGTTCCTCCACATTTTGCACCGTACTTGCCTGTCACATATATTTCGATTTGGAGTCTGCATGAAGGGTTCTGCCTAAATATAATATTAATTATTGTTAACAATTTATATTGTTTTCAATTGACAGTAATGAGTGCATCATGATACAACCAGAGAGCGTGCAAAAGACAATACTAATTCTGAACACTAACCCTACACAACTATACTGTATTCCACAGGACAAAATTAGCACATCAGAAAGTCAATAGGAAGTTTGAGCAGCAATGTGTGTTTTGTAGTCCTATTTTTACATGTGCTGTCTTTTCTGTCCCTTTGTAGTTTTTTTGTTCTTGTGTTTGTCCTTCGCTTTATGTTGCCTATAGTGTCGGCTCATTTTATGTCCACAAATTATAATTTTTTTTTTTTTATTTTCTTCCATACATTAAAACCATAACCATCATCCTGACTCATAAAAACAGTTGTACTTGCTTTTGAAATAATATAATCGTTACTGACCAATTTTTTTTTCTCTGGTCTCTCTGTTTTTTCAATCATTTTTTGTTAATTTTGCATTTAATTTTAATTTATTCATAAAAGAACCCATTGATCGGAATGCAGGAGCACCAAGAACTATACCTGCTACCTATTCATACAAGCCAGGCTTTCCAACAAGACCATATCAGTCATGGACAACTGCTCCAATCACAGTGCCTGGGCAGACCAAATCAGGCTTTACCTCTCTGTCAAGCTCTTCTTCTAATACTCCATCAGCATCCCCATTAAAATCAATTTGGTCTGTCTCCTCTGCCTCGCCAATAAAATCTACGTTAGGAGCTTCCACTACATCTTCTGTTAAATCTGTTAGCGATGTAGCATCTCCAATAAGGTCATTTCGGACAATTGCTTCACCAATAAAAACTGTTGTCACACAGCCTCCATATACAATTCAAGGCTCCACTGGTTCTCCAATTAGAGCCTCTACAATCGCAGAACCGCCAGCTTTTAAGGGATTGTCCTCCTCCTCAGTTTTTACCTCCAGAACATCTCCAGTGACTACTGCTGGCTCTCTTTTAGAAAGATCATCCATTACAATGACACCTCCAGCATCTCCTAAATCAAACATTAACATGTACTCTTCAAGCCTCCCTTTTAAATCAATCATTACTTCTGCAGGGTCACTTTCATCTTCACCTCTAAAATCTGTGGTTTCTTCCACTGTCTCTACTCCTTCTAAAGTGAACATTGCACCCTCTCTCTCTTCCCCTTTAAAGATTGGGAATGGGCCAAGTGAAATTGGATTAATGAATGGGTCTGCATCACCATTAAAGTATCCACTCTGTTCCAATTATATCAATGGCTCTGCAGTGAATCTGCAAGACAAGATTTCAGCAGTTACAAAATCTGCAACTGCCTCACTTAATACAGCCATTGATACAGCGGAAAAAAGTTACTCCATTCCTACAACAACCCAAATGTCATATTCGCCAATCAAGTCTTTTGCATCTACAGCATCTGCTTTTCAGACTATACGAGCTCCCCCTGCTGGTGTAGTCTACACAAACTTTAGGTCTTCATTGTCGTCTACTACCTCATCTGTTACATCTTCAACGTTAACTGTACCGGTGTATTCCGTAGTCAATGTACTGTCAGAGCCAACCTTAAAGAAACTGACAGAGTCTGCATCTTTGACCAAGTCTGCAGCTGCCCTGTTAACATCGAAAAACACATCAACTGAAGCTAACCAGTTCAGTCGCATTTCCTCACCACTTAAGACATCCTTATTTCTTTCCCCTGCTGCCCTGAAGTTATCTACAACCTCTTCATTATCTTCAAGTCAGGAGATTCTGAAAGATGTTGCAGATATGAAAGAAGACCTAATAAGAATGACCGCAATTTTACAAACTGATACAACGGAAGAAAAACCATTCCATCCTGAGTTAGCTAAAGAGGTCAGAATGGAAGATGAGGAGCCATTTAAAATAGTAGAAAAAGTAAAAGAGGACTTGGTAAAAGTCAGTGAAATTTTAAAAAAAGATGTCTTCTTAGAAAAACTGACATCTTCATGTGAACAGGGGCAGTCACCAGAAGAAGACTGGGTAGAATTTAGTAGGGAGGAACTTGAAGAAGCTAGAGAAAGTGCTAGCATAAACCTACCATTATACGCACAAGAAAAAGTAGATTTGAAATCTAGAACTTTGTCCGAAAAAGACTATAATTTAACAAAAGTAATTGATTACTTGACAAATGATATTGGTGGGAACACTTTTTCAACTCTTAAATACAAGTATGATGATGGGAAAAAAGAAGGAGAAGAGAAACAAAAAAGAGTTCTGAAACCAGGTATAGCTCTGCAGGACCACAAACTTAAAATGCCACCATCATCGATGAGATCGTCGGCATCAGAAAAAGAGTTGTGCAAAATTGCAGATTCTGTATTTGGAACAGATATGATTTTAGAGTCTCCAGATGATTTTTCACAACATGAGCAGGATAAGAGTCCATTATCTGATAGTGGATTTGAAACCAGAAGTGAAAAAACCCCATCAGCTCCACAGAGTGCAGAGAGCACTGGTCCTAAACCACTTTTTCATGATGTACCTATTCCACCTGTTATTACAGAAACCAGAACAGAAGTTGTACATGTTATAAGGAGCTATGAGCCATCGACTGGGGAGGTTGGAGAAACTGACACAATAGAACCAACACAGTTAAAACCAGATAAAACATTCATGGAACTAGAACAAATTCAACCTGGACCTTTAAAAGTCAAAAATAAGGCATTTCAGCTAAAAACGGGGATTGATGAAGATGACCATGCAGGGGTTTTGGGAAAGGGTGTAAGAGTAAAGGAAGAAACTCATATAACAACTACTACACGAATGGTGTACCATCCTCAATCTGCTGAAAAGTCGGAAAGAATTGAGGAAACCATGTCTGTTCACGACATAATGAAGGCTTTCCAGTCAGGTCGTGATCCATCTAAAGAGCTGGCAGGCCTCTTTGAACATAAAACTTCAGTAGCTTCAGATGTTCAGAAGTGCGCTGACACCTCACAACAGCATGCTGAAAGGGACATCAAAATGAAACCAAAACTGGAGCGCATAATTGAGGTCCATATTGAAAAAGGTAACCAAGCTGAGCCTACAGAAGTCATTATTAGAGAAACCAAAAAACACCCAGAGAAGGAAGTGTATGTTTATCAAAGGGACTTAAGTCAGGGAGATTATAACATCAAAGATATGGTAACAGAAAGAAATAAATTGTTTCCATGCACAGATGAACAAGGACAGGGAGAAGAAGAGGAGTTGACTGCAGAGGAGTCTTTACCATCTTATTTGGAGTCATCAAGAGTAAACACCCCGGTTTCCCAAGAGGAAGATAGCCGTCCAAGTTCAGCCCAACTTATATCAGATGACTCATACAAAACGCTCAAGTTACTAAGTCAACATTCAGTAGAATATCACGATGATGAGTTATCAGAACTAAGAGGGGAGTCGTACCGATTTGCAGAGAAAATGCTCCTATCTGAAAAACTAGATGATGTGCAAGAGTCTCTCACGGACCATGCTGTACTTGTTGGATCTGATTTCCACCTACCTGAAAAACAATGCAGAGACAAAACAATCACCCCTAAAAAGGAAATTCTTTCCAAAATATATAAGGATGTAGCCGAAAATGGTTTAGGTAAAATGTGCAGTGATGACTCTCTTGATAAAGTGACAGTGTTGCATTATGCTGGAGATCCTAAAAGCCCAAAACATGCTATGTGGATGCGATTTACAGAGGATAGGCTAGACAGAGGTAGAGAAAAGTTACTGTATGAAGATAGGGTGGACAGGACTGTTAAAGAGGCAGAAGAAAAACTGACTGAAGTGTCACAGTTTTTTCGAGACAAAACTGAAAAGCTAAATGATGAGTTACAGTCACCAGAGAAGAAGCCACACAAAAAGAATGGTAAAGATTATAACTCAGGCCATCATTCTACTAACAGTAGCCCAGAAAAACAAAAGGTTACAGATTTTAGGACTTCCAGCGAAGACTGGACTAAAATGCCCCAATTTTTGCATGATGGAAAGGGTACCACCTTAGTTGATGACCGAAAAGCAACAAGTTTGCCTTGTAGTCCTGAGAAAAGGATGTTTGACCAAAAGGCAGACAATCCACAATCAGGTTCACAATCTGGCTTTCAACTAAAACAGTCAAAACTCAACTCTATTAAATTAAAATTTGAGCAAAGTATAAATCTCAAAAATAAGGACAACAATCAGGAAGAAAAAAAACATGAGACGCCATCTAAAATTCCAGTTAAGAAAAC